>JAWWNI010000488.1:0-422111 GCA_034642065.1 Darevskia nairensis
GACTTACGAATGACCCGACTTAGGAGTTTTTCGAGTTGCGAGGATCAAAGAGGCCGCCGCTCCGAATTTTTTCGACTTCTGATCGGAAGTTGCGGCCATTTTAAATGTGGTTTCCTCGAGTTCCGAAGGTTTTTTTGACCTACGAATGCGTTCTCCAACGCATTCCTATGGGGACTCGAGTTACGATGATTTCGACTTACAAGGAATCCGTCGGAACGGATTAACTTCGTAAGTTGAGGGTCCACTGTATTCATATGACCACTGCTCTTGAAAACTTCCATTGTCCGTTGTCTTTCTGTTATCATACAAGAAAATAATCTATACTACTTTCATTGGCCGTCGTGTTGCTCATTTTTGGTTTCTGTTTGAAGATTGCAACACAGAGGTTTTTTTTATCTTGCTACCTGGGGCTCCGGGCAGCTGAAGGGGAAATTGTGTAGCTCCTGTCTGGTATGTTTTATTTTGTGTTCTGCATGCTTGCTGTTTATTTGTTAACCGTATGCAAATAAAACTGCTTTTCGTTCACCCACTGGCGTGCTTATTGACTCCAGATCCGGAAAGAACCCTGCCCTTGGCAGAACAGAGCCCTACACAAATCTGAAGTGGAGTCCCTAAGATGGTTGGATGGCATCTTGTGCGCCTCCTTCTCAGGGGTGTAGGAAGGGGGGCGGTGGGGGCGGTACGCCCCTGGTGTCATCTCTGAGGGGGGGTGACAAAATCTCTCCTGGGCGGATTGCTGCGCTGCCCCCCTGGGTGCCAATCGCCCCCTGGGCACTGATCGCCATGCCAATAGCCCCCAATGGCCGCAGGCTCCGCGCTGGCCGCCCGCTGCCTCCTCCCCAGCTGTAGGGCGGATGACGCCCAGAGGTTCGCCCTGCCTCTATGGGCGGTTTGCCCCGCCCAGGTCCCTAAGAGGCTTCCTCTACAGCTGCTCCTTCTGATAACTCCTGCAGCTTGGTCAAAGCTGGTGCCAACGTATTGCTCTGTTTTCTTTTGGACCAACTCAGCGAGGCCGAGAGGGGAGTCTTGTCTAAGCAGAGGCGTAGGAAGGTCAGGTGGTACCCGGTGCGGAAAATTTCTTGCCACCCCCCCATTGATTTTTTTTTTTTGCCTGCAAAAAATAGTTTTACATTATTTCATATTTTCTTACAAAGGAATAATAATAAGTAAAAATAAACTTTTATTTATATCCCGCCCTCCCCAGCTGAAGTCGGGCTCAGGCGGCTAACATCAGATACATAACATTGATATAAAATCAAACAATAATTAAATTACCTCCTAAAAACATGTCAAAATCAAAGTCTAGTTAGATGGCTTCCGCAGGGTTAGGGTTGGGAACAGTAAGTGCTCCACTGCATTGAAATTTCAGCCTTCACGACATAGGAAAACGGCCAAGTAAACAGCTATTTTCATGGAGGAGGGTCAAGATATTAACTGATATGCATGAAATTTCAAATATAGCTATATAATCCCTAGTTGTAGTAAGATAAGACCTTTGGAGCAGGCATTTTCTAAAAAAAAAAAGTTTTTTATGAACCACCCTAGTAGGGCAGTAATAGTTCCTTAATCATTTGTCACCCCCTCCATGATGGAACCTGGGGCGGCCTGCCCCCCCGCCCCCACTTCCTACGCCCCTGCGTCTGAGGAGCCCAGGAGCTCCATACACACTGCCCAGGCTTGCACTCTGGAAGATCGTTTTGGTGCAGCACTGGTTTCACTTCACCCCCCGAGGAGCACTCCGTTGCATAGCTGTCAACTTTTTCCTTTTTTGCGGGAAATTCCCTTATTCCGATTAGGATTCCTCGCAAGAAAAGGGAAAAGTTGACAGCTATGCTCCATTGTCTCTTGAGACAGATGGAAGCCAACCAGGTGATAAAAACAGGGCTGCTGCCTTCAAGGCCTGCCTGTGGATTTTTTCTGGAAGCCTTTGACAGGCAAGTGTTGGAAACGGAATCAGGATGCTGAACAAGACAGATTTTAGCCTGAGTAGTGATTTCATTTCGTTTCATTTAAAAGCATTCATACACTGTTTAATATTTCAAAAATCTCTAAGCAGTGTACAGTCCAAAAACAAACAAATGATATATCACTGAAACAAAAATGCAACCTAAAACCAGTATAGCAGCAAGGTTAAGCACCTTCTTGTGGGTTAAACCACAGAGCCTAGGGCTTGCTGATCAGAAGGTCGGCGGTTTGAATCCTGCGACAGGGTGAGCTCCCGTTGCTCAGTCCCTGCTCCTGCCCACCTAGCAGTGCGAAAGCACGTCGAAGTGCAAGTAGATAAATAGGAACCGCTGCAGCGGGAAGGTAAACGGCGTTTCCGTGCACTGCTCTGGTTCGCCAGAAGCGGCTTAGTCATGCTGGCCACATGACATGGAAGCTGTACGCCGGCTCCCTCGGCCAGTAAAGCGAGATGAGCGCCGCAACCCCAGAGTCGGACACGACTGGACCTAATGGTCAGGGGTCCCTTTACCTTTACCTTTATTATGTTGAAAAGTTTCATAGCGTTTAATCAGTTCAATGCCTGGTGATTCCTTCTCTTTATTTCATTTAAAGCGAACCGATGTTGGCATGTTAAACCTTTTGCAGTGGGTGGGTAGTGATAGAAATCTCGGGAGGTAGCCGTAAGTCTTGTTTGTGCTGCAGATACGAATGGCTTGGTGGTGGGAGGCGACTGGAAGTTGCTTCCCTGCACTGAGATAGGAATCAAGGTAGAATAATAGGGACAGGTCAGGCTGCCTGGATAAGATCTTGATGATCTCCCTTGTGGGTTTGCAGAGATAAGCAGCCTTCACTCGCAGCAGCAGCAGCAGCAGCAGCAGCAGCAGCAGCAGAAGCTTTTTCATCTCGTTTCCTTCTCAAGTAACTTTGCAGCAATGCCAGATGGGAGAGAAAGGGGCAGTTATTTTCATCTCTGCTGAATATTCTGTTCAAAATGGCTGGTGGCAAGACCTCTGCTCCCCTTTATATAATGTTGTTAGGCAGATCTGAAAATTTGAGACCCATGTTCTTGTCCTCCTCCAGCTTTATAAGAAGAGTCCTCGCAGCCCAGGCACCCCCAAATTTGGCCCTCCAGATGTTTTGGGAGCTTCTGCCCCTACAAAGTTCTGTTTGTGGGCTCCTTTGTGACTAGATCATTGTAAGAGGAGGACCCACTTGTTACCCATTCGTAACGTGTGTGCTTTTGATGGATTGCTACTAAAATAAACAGAAATCTGCTCTTATTCCCTTATGGGGTACACAAGAGCCTTCCCAGGTTCTCCATCGGTAGGAGTAAATTTACAGAGGCCAACCAGAGAAAAATTGAGAAGCAAAATTTTATTATATCTGTTGCAACAGAGCCCATCACTCCCAAAATGGAGGAGGGAGGAGGAACCCAGAACAATGGTGTGCCAGCTCCTATATAGACTTTTGAAATTACCCCCTCCTGCTCAAGACCACACCCTATACATCATACATACATCACAAAAAGGGGTGTAACCCAGGACCACCCCCCAGATACATCACAGCTACATCATGAAAGGGGAGGTCTGGTAGCAGTAATCTGAGCATCCTTTTACAGGTAGATAGCCGTGTTGGTCTGTCATAGTCAAAACAAATAAAAAAATTCCTTCCAGTAGCACCTTAGAGACCAACTAAGTTTGTTCTTGGTATGAGCTTTCGTGTGCATGCACACTTCTTCAGATACCAAGAAGTGTGCATCCTTGACCCTCCCCATGCCTCCTCTTGCCCTCCACCCAAAAACCCATCAAGTAAAACAAAAGAGATATTTACATTTCCCTGTTTCCCAGCCAAGTTAATCACACCCTTTTGTCTGGCACTCAGGTATCAGGAAGCCAGGATTATCACTTTATTTTCCTGAGACAATCCCCCCTCCTTCCTCGCAGAGAAACAGTTTGTCAGTTTGGGAGTCAAATGGAGACAGGCCTGTCTTCCTGTGCTGCTTCAGACATGTGGCCTTGTTTTGCTTGGCACACTTATGAACAATATCTATATCTATCTATCTATCTATCTATCTATCTATATATATATATATGACCTTGATATTCTTACAACACTACCGTGAACTAATAGACATAAGCGACAAGTACCAAAGTACCATCCACGAGGATGGAAGGAATCGTTGCGGCTAAGTAGTGCAGCATAAGAGAAACCAGTCAGAAAACAATGTGACTCTTCCTTAGTGGAGCTTTACGAGAACATCGCTGGACACACAGGAGAGGCTGTTCGCTTCCTTATGAGCTTCACAAGCCACAATAAACAATTTCTTCTTCATTGTCGAGGGAGCGTCAAACTAGAACGTATAATGCATTAATAAAATGTATAATCATTAATTAATTGTTTTCTGCTGTTCTGAGAAGAGGACACGGAGCAATGGATTCAAACTACAAGAAAGAAGATTCCACCTAAACATTAGGAAGAACTTCCTGACAGTAAGAGCTGTTCGACAGTGGAATTTGCTGCCAAGGAGTGTGATGGAGTCTCCTTCTTTGGAGGTCTTAAGCAGAGGCTTGACAGCCACCTGTCAGGAATGCTTTGATGGTGTTTCTGCTTGGCAGGGGCTTGGACTGGATGGCCCTTGTGGTCTCTTCCAACTCTATGATTCTATGAACAGTAGTTCAGCTTTTGGTCTAAGTTTAACACTTCAGTAACTGGGAAAGGAAGAGCTTAACTGCAGGCATGTGGAAAACTTGGTGCCCCGTTGCCATAGGCAACTTGAAAAATTGGACCAGGTGACTGGTTCCTGGTTGCTGTAGAAGATGATAAGCAGATTTCTCCGGCTTTCCATGTTTGCCTCTGTGTGTACGACCTGGGCATTTCCTCTTTTCATCCCCTCTGCAATTACTAACTTAATTTGAAGCGTGTGCTCCCAGGGATTCTCGGAGCAATGTGGTAGAACCTCTTTTCGTGTTCCGTCTCGGCTCTGGAATGTATGAAGCAGTGGTAATAATGTGTCAGCATGTGCAAAAGGGGGAGAGGTGGTCAGAATGCAACCAAAAGAACAGGATTCTTCTTACTGGCAGAATCAGGTCACATTCTCTCCCTCTCCCTCTCTTCCCCCACCTTTTTCAGAATATCTGGCAGACACCCAACTTTTTAAAACATACTTCACTTCTGCTTACTGAGGTCTAGCGCAGTGATCAACTTAGAATTACAGACATTTGCAATCTGTTTTTTTAAATGTGTGCTTACATTTTTCTTCTTTTTCTCTCCTCCCCCCACCCCCACCCAAATGTTTAGTGGGAAGAAATTGGCGAGGTGGATGAGAATTATGCGCCGATCCACACATATCAAGTGTGCAGAGTCATGGAGCAGAGTCAGAACAACTGGCTTCTGACAAGCTGGATCTCCAACAAAGGAGCCTCTCGGATCTTCATCGAACTGAAATTCACCCTCAGGGACTGCAACAGCCTTCCTGGAGGTCTTGGGACTTGTAAAGAGACTTTTAATATGTATTATTTTGAATCGGATGACGAGGACGGAAGGAACGTAAAAGAAAACCAGTACATCAAGATTGACACCATTGCGGCAGATGAGAGCTTCACAGAGCTAGACCTTGGAGACAGAGTCATGAAGCTGAACACGGAGGTGAGAGATGTCTGGCCTCTGACCAAAAAGGGGTTTTACCTTGCTTTCCAAGATGTGGGCGCCTGCATTGCGCTGGTGTCTGTGAGGGTGTACTATAAGAAGTGCCCTGTGGTGGTTCGGAACTTGGCCATCTTCCCCGACACCATCACCGGAGCGGATTCTTCTCAGCTTCTGGAAGTCTTGGGGTCGTGTGTGAACCACTCTGTGACAGACGAACCCCCACGGATGCACTGCAGTGCCGAAGGGGAATGGCTGGTGCCGATTGGGAAATGCATGTGCAAGGCAGGCTACGAAGAGAAGAACAACACTTGCCAGGGTAAGGATTTAATGTTGGGAATAGTTTGGCTGGTGTAGCTGGATGATAAGCTTCAAATGCTATTACATTTGCAGAGCCTTTATACAGTGTCAGAGTGAATAGATACATGCCTTATCATAACGATGGTAGTGTTTTTATTTCACAAATGCACATAGCAGCATAGATGGAACACTTGCAGCACAGCAACATCCTACCTTCTCAGATGCGGGTGGCGCTGTGGTCTAAATCACCAAGCCTCTTGGACTTGCCGATCAGAAGGTTGGCGGTTCGAATCCCCGCGATAGGGTGAGCTCCTGTTGCTCTGTCCCAGCTCCTGCCAACCTAGCAGTTTGAAAGCATACCAGCGCAAGTAGATAAATAGGTACCACTGTGGCGGGAAGGTAAACGACATTTCCATGCACTCTGATTTCCATCACGGTGTTCCATTGTGCCATAAGCGGTTTAGTCCTGCTGGCCACATGACCCGGGAAGCTGTCTGTGGACAAACGCTGGCTCTCTCAGCCTGAAAGCGAGATGAGCGCCGTAACCCCATAGTTGCCTTTGACTGGACTTAACCATCCAGGGGTCCTTTACCTTTTTACCTTTACCTTCTCGGTGAAGGATCTGTATGCACTCAGCCACAAGTTGTCACTTGATAAGGAACTGAGCAGTGTGCCCTTAGTCATCAAACTCTGACTTTCACAATGCCAGAGTTCATACGGAGCCTCCTTAGAAGAACTTCAGATGAGTAGGCAAGTGACATTCCTACTCCGCTTTTCTTAGATGGCTGTAAGAAGATGGCCATGGCTGTGTTAAGCTAGAAACAAATGTAGATTTCCATGTGGCCACGGACAGAGTCAGCCCTAAGGAAATAACTGGATTGCAAAGGTCCGGACACCTTGGTCCTGTTTTATGGGCTTGTGAGTATATCTGTGTTTGCGGCAGCAGCCCACGGACAGAGTAAATCATAATCTGGACCAAAATTGCACAGAAAGCAGAAAAGGGCACAAAAGGATGGTTGTTGTCTGTCTCTTAAGTCATAGTCTGCAATTTATGCCTAGTAAGTGGTCGCTTCCCTGATGAACTCTAGGTGTGTGGAGACAGGAGTGCCTAGGTATAAAGGAAACCCATCCTTTCATGATACAAATGCACTTTGTACAAAAGTCCACTGTGTTCTTACAAACACTCTTGCAGTCTTCTATGCCTACCTCTGACCAGTGTTCCATCAGCTGCTGCTAATAATACACTTTTAGCCGTTTTGCCATTTTGCTTTGACTCATTGTAAATATGGTTTTGGCCTGACTCTGGCTATATTTGCCTATTGCCCTGGAGGTTGAGTTGTTTGTGCTGATCGTTGCTTTATTTGCAGTGTAACAATTTTGTTTTTACACTTTAATTATTATTTCTTGTGGGCTGTCCTGGAAATGTGATCGAAGGGCAGTATAAAATTACTTGTATTTATAAATGAGCAAATGGTGGTTTTTTTTAATGACTAAGAAGCAACAGGGTCATTCAGGGAACTTGGTAAGTAGTGCTCTTTTAAATGTGTTAAGGATTTAGACCAAATAATGCAGTGGTCTCAAGTACCGTGGCCAGAATAAGATGGTGTCAGGGGCTGGCCGGGTTCCGAGGCAGTGTCTGAGGACACAGCTGCCAAGACAGGGCACAGCTAACGCCCGAGGAGTTATTGAGGGTGTGGGACCAGGAACAGGCACAGCCCCTGTTAACACCAGAAGCGGTAATGAGGCAATGGGAGGAGTCCTCAGCCGGGGCTCCAGTGCAGCCAATGGGCAGGGATCAGGAAATGGAGACCGGGGAGGAGAGGCGGCTCGAAGAGCCTGCCAGAGCATCGGAAGCAACCAGCATGGAGGAGGAAAGTGAAAGGGATGAGGCAGGCGCCGCCCAGCTCCGGTCCAGAGGGCGGAAGCGAAAGGAGGGTAGGCGGCGCCTAGGATTTCCGAAGCTTTTATGTTGGGGGCGGAGCCGAAAAGCGGTACTTCGGGGATCTGACACAGAAGGGTCGGATGATGAACTGTAACACCTGTCATGCTTGATGCTGTAAATAAAGCCATTAGTTTAGTAGACGGTGTCTGCGGATGCTTACTATTGAGGAGGACACACATCCCTCTCACAGCTGGCCAGAAATTTTCTCCTGCACCCCACACGGACACCTTGCCATGCAAATGGAGATGGCACTGGGTGCTTCAAATCAGGTGCACAACTTTATGCAATTTAACAAGGAAATCTGTGAAGAGAACTCTACCTTCATATGTGGGCATGCATCACTTGCCGAATTGGATTGCAGATTTCAATACATTTTTGCTGTTATCTTTTTCTGGACTGTTTATTTAGAATAGAATAGAATAGAATATATTTTATTGTCATTGTCCCCTTCGGGGACAACGAAATTACTTGGCTGCTCCATCCACCCAGATAGGGCACTCCACGCAAAAACAAAACAACTACAAAAACACTGATTAAAACCATACACACTGATTAAAAAAATTATTGATTAAATCAAGGTATAGGTAATGTTATGTGATTGCCAAGTTTTTTGATTTTAAAGAAATGAACCAGAAATGAAAGGACAGCACCGTGTGTGTCATCCGATTCTAAAAGTACTGGGGTATTCCTAATCTTTGACTATTCGATGGAAGGAGCATTGGCTATATTTTACCACTTACAAAGCAAATGGCAATAGTAGTAGTTGCTTTTCACTGTTTTGGTCATCCCCGTTCACATTTGCAAAATGATAGAGCAGCGGTCAGCAACCTTTTCCAGCCGTGGGCCGGTCCACCGGCTCTCAGACCATGTGGTGGGCCAGACTATCTAATCTATCTATCTATCTATCTATCTGGGGGGAATGAACGAATTCCTATGTCCCACAAATAACCCAGAGATGCATTTTAAATAAAAGCACACATTCTACTCATGTAAAAACACCAGGCAGGCTCCACAAATAACCCAGAGATGCATCCTATATTATAATCTTCAAGTGTCCCTGCGTCCACTTTCTGTGTGTCACGGAAGTGCGCAATGCGCATGAACGGGACTCACACGGACGCAGGGATTGGAGCGGGCGGAGAGGGGGGCGTGTCCGCGAGGCAGCAGCGGCGCACGCGCGTTGTCATTTGCGCCAGCGCCGCTGCCTTGCACGGACGCAGAGGGCCGCCCCATCCTCGCCGCCGCTACAGATGCCCCCGGGGAAAACGAAGGGGGCGAGAGCGAGCAGCGCGGCCTCCTCCTCCGCTGCCGCCGCCGCCGCTGCCACCTCGACGGAGGAGCCCCGAGGAGGAGGAGGATGGCCGGCCCGGCCTGGAGGCAGCGGCGACGAGGAGGACGAGGACGCCGCCCCGCAACCTCCTCGCCCCGGACGCCGCCACCGGGCGCCTCCGGCTCCTTAGGCTGCCCTTCCATGCTGCTTTCAAGCAGCACGGATAGGCAGCTCCAGGAGCCGCCACTCCCTCGCCGGGAGCTGCAGCGCCGAGCGGGATGCATCCCGCCCGGCGCTCCTGCTCCCGCGGTCACTGAGCGACCGGCCGAGGGAGCGTCGGCTCCTTAGGCTGCCCGTCCGTGCTGCTTTCAAGCAGCACGGACAGGCAGCAAAAATCTTCTAGAGCCCGTAATTTTACGGGCTTAATATACTAGTTTTAAATAAAAGGGCACATTCTACTCAGGTAAAAACACCAGGCAGGCTCCACAAATAATCCAGAGATGTGTTTTAAATAAAAGCACACATTTTACTCAGGTAAAAACACCAGGCAGGCCCCACAAATAACCCAGAGATGCATTTTAAATAAAAGGACACATTCTACTCATGTAAAAACACCAGGCAGGCCCCACAAATAACCCAGAGATGCATTTTAAATAAAAGGACACTTTCTACTCATGTAAAAACACGCTGATTCGTGGACCGTCCATGGGCCGGATTTAAAAGGCGATTGGACCGCATCTGGCCTGCAGGCCTTAGGTTGCCTACCCCTGTGATAGAGGATACTTTATCAAAATGTTCACGTCCATCAGAAAGCCATAAGGCCAAATAAGTGCTATGCTGGATCAGACCAGAAATCCATTGTCCAGTAAAACAAGAAGGCAGCCAGATACTTTCAGAAAGCCCATATGCAGGGCATATAGTCAACAGTGTAACCCCCCACCCCACAACACAAACACACAACTGGTGTTCAGATGCACATGGCCATACCCCACATGGGTTGATAAGGACAACCTAGGAGCTGACAGCAGAATGGGGAGGCTGACATAGCTAAGAATGCGCATTTTAAATGTTTCCTTGGTTGTCAATGGAACAAGGACTTTGGGGAGGGGGATACTGGAATTACAAGCATTTCAGCATAGCCAATTTGTTTCATTTGCAGTAGAAATGAATAACTGTTTGCCAGATTAAGGATGCGAGGTGTTGTAGATGTCTCTGAAATGTACCTGCTAGTAGTCCATGAATAATTTTAATTGCTAAAATATTTTTATAATTTAAAAATATCACTTTTATAATTTGTGTGGTGACCCTGTGCTAAACCGCTCACTTCTTTTCTTTGCCGGAGGGCTCATAATTTAGGAGTAACTGGTCAGAACAGCAGATCTGCCGTAGCTGCCCCCTCTTGGGCTTTGTGAAGCAATTTGCCTTGCAGTCCCTTGGACCACCCCCCCCCCCAAAAAAAAGGTAGCAGAAGAGGCTTATGTTTGGAAATAATATGTTTCTGTCAGGAAACCATAGAAACTCGTATTCCATTGTGCTCTGATTCTTGCTGTAATAAGGAGTGTATTATTAAAGGATTCTTACTTTTTTATCCTTGAACAATATAATAGATTGCTCTGCAATTTCTGGGAAGAGATGGCAAACTTATGGCATATGATTAGGGGTCCTGAGATGGTATATTTGATGTTGTTGGGGCCAGTAATGGTGTTGTCCGAGTGTATGTGGCAGCAAAGTTGGCATCTGGGTTTATTGCAGGCTCTGGTGCCAGTGTCCGTGTTAAGTCTGGTTGTAGTATTATTGTGGGTGAGGAGTTGTTTAAGATTGGGTGGCTGTCTGTAGGCGATGAAAGGTCTTCCTCCCAGAGCTTGAGAAAGAGAACTGTCATTGCCCAGGAGCGGTTGTAGATCTCTGATGATGCGTTGTACTGTTTTAACATGGGAGCTGTATGTTCTGTTATTTTCCTTTTTGGGTCTGTCTTGCAGCAAGTTCTCTCTGGGTATCAGTCTGGTTCTGTTGATCTGTTGTTTAACTTCACCGGGTGGATATTTCAGTTCTAAAACGGTTTGCTGTAGATCTCTTAGGTGAGAGTCTCTGTCTGTAGAGTTGGAACAGATGCGGCTGTAACGTAGGGCCTGGCTATATACAATGGATTGTTTGGTATGTTTGAGATGGTAGCTAGAAGCATGTAGATGTGTTTGTCGGTCAGTTGGTTTATGGTATAAGGTGGTGTCTATACGCCCATCCTGTATTTTTATAGTAGTGTTCAAAAAATGTATTTCTTGTATTTCTTCTCATGATGTGTTCCATACATCATCTTGTCAGTTGTGCACTTAGAGAAGGTAGCACATGACTCTATAGGTGTCAGCACTCAGGGCAGCCAGACAACAGAATGTGACATGATTGGGCTAATTTAATTATAAGATCTGACTGTAATCTTTGCACGGCGCAGAAGATCCACGCCCTATGTACGTAATGAATAGAATCTCTTGTTTTTAACACTTTCCCCACATATGGTCCATTTATCGCATGCTGCCATGTAATGACCAGTGACGAATTGTTGCTGTTTAAAGAAAGCAGTGGCCAGATTCCTTTTTCTCGACAGCTCCAGGATTATTCAAAGAAGTGAAATTGCTACAAATGTTCACACTTTTAAAAGTCTGTACAAAGGACCCAGGGATGCGGGTGGCACTGTGGTCTAAACCACTGAGCCTCTTGGGCATGCCGATCAGAAGGTCGGCGGTTTGAATCCCCGCGACGGGGTGAGCTCCTGTTGCTCTGTCCCAGCTGCTCCCAACCTGGCAGTTTGAAAGCACACCAGTGCGAGTAGATAAATAGGTACTGCTCCGGCGGGAAGGTAAACGGTGTTTCCGTGCGCTCTGGTTTCCGTCACGGTGTCCCGTTGCGCCAGTAGTGGTATAGTCCTGCTGGCCACATGACCCGGAAAGATGTCTGTGGACAAATGCCGGCTCCCTCGGCCTGAAAGCGAGATGAGCGCTGCAACCCCATAGTTGCCTTTGACTGGACTTAACCGTCCAGGGGTCTTTTACCTATCTTTTACCTTACAAAGGACCCACGGATGCTCTTGAGTACAAGAGAAGGAAACATGCTGTACAGGTAGATGCTCTTAACTTGCCTGCAAGCATTGCATTCCTTGATTTGTTTACTGTCATTTGAAATCTAACTTGCAGAAAGGCAAGCTGAACGTTGAAACACATGCTTTCATTTTGGGGAGGATTCTTTAATTCTCTTTTTTTGAGGGGAGAGAAAGATGTCATGTTTCATGGCAATCAATCCAAAGAAGACAGCACGGTACAATGGAATGTAACAAGAAGACAAAATGACAAAACCGTGAGCAAATTCAATCTAATATATCCATATACACAACCGGAAGAGATTTATACAATTGAAATGCCTCAAAGAGTGCAAAAAACTTTTCTCAATGAGTGCAAAAAACTTTTTCCTCAAAGAGTGCAAAAAACTTTTAAAGTGCAAAGTCCAAAGTGCAAAGAGTTCAATGTTATAAAGTGCATAAGATCTTTGAGGAGTCCGCAATTGCTGCTCACGAGGAGTCCGCGACTGCTGCTCCCAACGGGCGGCTAGCTATGTTGTCCCCGTTTCACAAGAGTTTCGTCAGGGTTTCGGACATCAATGCACTTAGTCAGGCTAAACGCTATAAATCTCAACAATTCCTAGTCGGCAAGGCTTCATGGCAATCGGCAAAATGTTATGTTGATGAAATAAATATTGATTAATCAGGCTACATCCCCAAATTTATAATATTGGACCACAATTCACACTATTTTTGCCAGCACAGTGCTCTGTAGAATTGATTTGGGATACCTGTCAGGGATCTGACCTCACTCAAGGCTCTTGAGACGGGGAAGGAGGGGTGGAGGGAAGTGCAGCCTCTCTTGGGAAGCAGCTCGGAGTCCAGCGGGGATAGTAAGGAAAGCCCCAGTGGTGAGGAGCAGGAACTGCCAGGCAGTGCGGTGGAGCTGAGGGTCAGAGATGCGGACAGAGCCTCAGCACCACCTGAGTGGTCTGAAAAGCAAAGCGGGCAGCTACTTCCGTCGCCCCAAATGTGTAGGGGGGGGGAAGCGTAAGGAAAGGAGGTGACGTTTCGGAATTCCAAAGCTTCTATGTTGGGGGAGGAACCGGCGAAAGCCACTCCCGGATTCTGGAACCGATTCAAGCGGACATGAATCTTAAACGCTCCGATGTACATAGTTTGTAAATAAAGTATTAGCTTTAGAAGAACGGATGTTTCTGGCTCTTTACTCTCGAGGAGACAACCCCGAGCCCTTACAGGCAAGCTGGACGTTGAAACACATACTTTCATTTTGGGGAGGAGTCTTTAATGCTCTTTTCTTGAGGGGAGAGAAAGATGTCAAGTTTCATGGCAATCTGCAAACGGTTATGTTGATGAAATAAATATTGATTAATCAGGCTAAATCCCCAAATTTATAATATTGGACCACAATTCACACTATTTTTGCCAGTACAGTGCTCTGTAGAATTGATTTGGGATACCTGTTTTTGGTTTTTTAAAAATATAGAGAGAGAGGGAGAGCACTTGGCTACTTGAAGCTGTATAGCTCAGACACTGCTTGGAGTGTCACTGAAACTGGCGATTGTTTCTCTGATGGAAGAAATGATTGCCTCGGACAGTTGTGGTCATAACCCCACCTGCGGCTTTCTTCGTTATCATACTTGATGTTTGGAATGGGTGATTTGGAAGTCCTGGAGCAACTTCATATCCAATTCGGTATATATTTTTTTAAAAAAATGGAGTGAAGAGCGAATACACTTGAGATGAAATTCTATGACTCGGAATAGTCCATTCATGTGAGTAACAGAAGGAAGATTGCACCCTGAGGTATAGTGGAAAAACAGGTCAAGTTTAGAGGATAAAAAAAAAACCTAGCACGCAACATTAATTGTTCTACTGGGAGGTGATTGCGTAGCATGGAAATAAAGCATTGACGGAAAGACTCTGAGCGTGGAAAGCTCTGCATTTGGAAACAGCGGAGCCAAAAGGGAACATTTCCCGCCACAAATACCATGGGTGCGTTTTTTTCCGATGCAAACCAAAAATGGGCTGAGACGGCTGCGTATTAGTTTCCTATAAATACCATGACCTAAAGTTCCTAATTAACTTTAATTAGAAACTTTCCACAGCATCTTTGCTGAATTGTTGATTGCGGCGGAGCTGTGTATTATTTGCCGGCATATTTATAATTTGGCAATTCGTCCAAAACATTTTTAAAGGGTTTTGTTTTGCTTATGCATTAAGTTTTCCTATGGAAACTGTGGCAGATGTACTTATGATATCACACGCTGCTAATTGACTGCTAACGTCGTGTCCTCTTGCCACTCCCCTGGATGCCTGTTAAGTGAGGTGGAAAAGCTTTACAAAGTTGCATCTTGTCTCTTGGGCTACAAGTGGCTATTGCAAATATGTGTGGACTAGTAGCTTTTTAATGATTTGTTGGCAAGTCTGGTTTTAGTTGCCTAGTGATCCTCAAGGCTCTCATCAGTGCTTAGGTTTGCCATTGAGCTGCTTTGAGTGTGAAATATACTCGGAGTTGAGTGTGGATTTCATGCTCTTTATTCAGCTCATAGTGGTGAGGAATGCCAGTTCCCCCAGAACGTCTGCTTTATATACATTATTTACACAATGGGCCCCACGTGATTGGCTAATTCCGGGATACTCCTGTAGGCCAATCAGGATGCGGATTCACTTCCACCTGGAGCTGGATTGGGTGGCTCCTGCGGACCAATCAGACTGCTGCATTCTGGATCCTATTGTTCTAGGACCAATCAGACTGCTGCATTTTGGATCCTATTCAACTCAGTACATAACACCCCTCCCCTCTAAGATCAAGTCCTGCCCGGGAGGCTGCATTCATAGTCCTCAAGGTACGCTGGCCGCCTACGTATGCGTTGCGGCCTGGGGTGTTCCCTGGTCAGGGGTTCAGGTTCTGACTCGTGTTCCGAGGCTGCTGGCTGTGATGGGGTCGTTTGGTCTGGCGCAACCGGCTCGCTCAGTCGTGGCTCTGGTTCCGGTGTCCTTTCGGCCTCATGGGTCTCCTCTGTATTTACTTATTCTGCCTCCACTGCCGGCCCCTCCTGCTCTATGGGCCTCGCTGCCCCACTGTTCCCTTGGGACTCCTCTGACCTGTCCTCCTCCTGGTTTTCTCCCGGGAATCGTCGCCATAGCTGGTCGCAGTGGCGGTCCCAGCATTGCCCCCCCCTCCGTTAGCACCTCGTACGACACGGGGCCAGTCACCCTGGTGACTGTGGCGGGTACCCATGCCGGGCCTGCCCCAAAATTCTTTGCGTACACTGGGTCCTGGGCCATGAAGGTCCGGGGGTTCCTGCCTTCCCCCACCACTACCTCATCCTGAGCTCTGTCAGGGTGAAGGCGGTCCAGTCTGATTGCGAGGCACCGGCCCATTAGTAGTTCAGCGGGGCTCTGGCCAGTCGTTGAGCTGGGGGTGCTGTGCTGTGCTAGAAGGAAACATCCCCAAGTCGCTTCCTGCCATATCCAATGCCTGCATTTCACCTCCTCATGTTTCCTCGCCTATCCCCTTTGTACAACCCAAAATTGAGCAAGGGCATGTAGATCCTGGAGTATAAAGGCAAGTTGCATGGCGATGCCCAACCCCTCCCGTGGTAAAATAAAGACACTGGACACAATAAGTAAGGGTAATGGGCATGAAAAGGCCACAACTTTATTGGTTATGGATGTTGAGCGGTATTGGCTTAAGCATTGGATCTAACCGACTATATCTGACTCCAGCCCGTTGTGCTGGCAGTCCGGGAAGGGTCAACCACCAAAAGGGGAGTCCTGCTGATGCACATCAACTAGGAACTCACCCTGAGGCCACTGATAGGGGGCGTGCCTTAGGCCCTCACCTTCCGCAGCTTCGGACAGGGTCATGCCCCCTGGACTCCCTTAATGGAATACCCTTCAGCATTTGGGGGAGGTGATGGCGCGACCTCCCCCCAAACCTTCAGCCTTACAGAGATAATCCAATGCCTAACCGCCAAAACCAAATGTCAGGGTTGCACCAGACGAGCAGGAGTGGTGGCAAGACCCCCTAGGTGAAGCGGCAACCACGGAAGAGTCCGGAGAAATGGAGGGATTCTTACCTGAAGAAGACTGGTGGCGACACTCCTCAAAAGAGGAAGAAGCAGACAGTGAAGAGGGAAGGCCAGAACAGGAGGAGGAAGAAGTTGAGTCAGAATCAGGCCCTTGTGAGGAGAGGAGCCGGAGGGCCCTCTCCCCTCCTCCCATCTCAGCTGTAGAGCGTAGAGCTGAGAAACGGAGGGAGCAATTGGAGGCAGTTGCAGCTCGTAAAAGGCGTGGTGACGAGCTGGCTACTTAAGGAATGCTGGCTGCTTCCCTCACCAGCACCTGCAACTGCTGTGTTGGAGCACTTGGTTGTGCCAGCTCATCCTGCTCCTGATCCTGTGTACCTGACTTCAGCTGGTTCCTGACTCGGACTGCTCCTGACTTTGGCTTCTCTTGACCCCAGTACTGATACCTGGCTTCGGCACGCCATCCTGTTGGCGCCATAACACCAAAGTTGTGACGAGTTGCTAATAGGTAGGCGAAAACCACCAGGCCAGAGCGAATTTGCCAAGTGGGAAAATTCCTACCAGGCCCCTCAACGGCGACCGACCAAAGTCATAGCAAGGTCAAGAGAAAAGACGCCTATAGGGTGGGTGGGCGGGAAAAACCCGCAAGCCAAGCCCCCAAAGCAACCGGATTGGTCGCTCTGGGTAGCGACGCGGCTGGGATTCCCCCAATAGCACAGGGGATGGGCAGCCATCCCCTGCACACGTGAAGGGGTCATGCGCGCCTGCAACCCCTCCTCCTTGCTAGGGCGGAAGGGGCTCTGTCTTAGCACAGCCTCTCTGCCTTTTGGGGGAATGCAAATGAGCAGGAAAATTTGAGGCGGTAGCCTCAATTTTTTGGGGGGGGGGGAGACTTGTGTGCATTTGTGTTTTTCCATTTTGTTATGTGCTGCCTATCCTGTGGGACTGACAAGTCTTTCTGGCAGAAAGAGATGGTGGAGCTTTGCTCTTACTGAGGAGGGAAACCTGGGAAACAAGTGGGGGCTTGCATTGCCATATCAAGTATGCAACCTTCCTTGCACATACACAACAAAATGTCAAGTAGACAACTTCTTGGATAGCCAGCACCCTAGGATTGTACACAAAGGATTTTTTTTTTTTTTTTGTATGGAGAAAAATTCAGTTGTGCGAGATCTTACCTGCAGTAAGGAATGGAGAAGCAAGAAACAGATTTGCCACCTTAGTAAAAACTAATTCAGGAATGGAGAACCTGTGGCGCCTCCCCCCCCCCCCCCCCGCCTTAGCCTGATTTTGTTAGACTCAATAATGTAAAAAAGCAGTCTTCTTCAGCAAAATTTGCTTTCCATACTCAAGTCTGTACATATTTCCGCTTCGGGTGTTGATAATTATGCATCTCTTTTGCCTAATGTTTCTCCTTATAGCAGCATTAACGGTAATTAATATCCTCCTGACGTTTCACTCATAAGCAATATTTCTTTATGTATTTTATGTTTGCATTTCTAGTTTAATTTATTATGCACAAAAGATCTTTTTATGTGCACATTGTCTGTGGAGGATTTTTTTTTTATTTTAAAAAAAACCTATTTAAGTGATATTGCCAGTACTTTAGCCCCAATTGATTCACATCCACCAAAGCTATCCTTAGTGAAGATTTCAATGTTGATTCATCAGAGCAATACTGTCTTGCTCTCCAAACAAGGCTGGGGCTTTTACGACTTTTGAATGTGTTTTAGTCTATTCTAAATAAATATATTCTAAATATATATGTCTGTGTATAGGCAGGTAGATGCAGATCATGGTGTATTTGTTATCTCAGTTGTCAGGATTCTGGACTGAGCAGCATAATACCATTATATTTTGTGCAGCTTCATTGAACGGATGCATAGAAGTCCACATGGTGATTTGTATACACATTTGTCAATGCAGCTTGATGCGTTGTTTGGGCAAGACCTGCATTTTAATGCAAAACATGTGTTGCTGTGTGTGCCGCTTGTACGCTGAAACTGCATCGCAAAATCCAGAACGGTGTGTAATTTTACCAGGAGTTTTCTGATCCGCAAGCAGGTTTGGGAACAGCTGATGGGCTTGGTCCATTGCGAAATGCAAACCACATGATTTCCTTCTCCGTCTGTAGAGGAGACCTATAGGAGATCCCAGCTTGAAGCCCTGGATGTGATTTCCCTGAGTGGTTGAAGTGTCGGAGCCAACTAGAGGGAGCATAGCCTGCCTAGTTTTCATATCACACAGGTCATCAATAGCCCATAATAACCACACGTCCCCTCTCCCTTCCTCATTTCCTTGTTTTCTGGGGCCTGGCTGCCATCTCTTCTTCCCACTCCTCCCCTCTGGGTCAGTTGAGCGCCTCATTTAACACGGCTGCAGGGTTTAGACCAGGCATAGGCAATCTCGGCCCTCCAGATGTTTTGGGACTACAACTCCCATCATCCCTGACCACTGGTCCTGTTAGCTAGGGATGATGGGAGTTGTAGTCCCAAAACATCTGGAGGGCCGAGTTTGGGGATGCCTGGTCTAGACCACATGGAAGCTTTATGGAGCATGCAGTGTTAGAAATTAGCCAGGCGCCATGCGACTAGCACAGGTCCAGTTGAGACAACATGGAGATCTCTAGATGCCAGGTTGGCGACTGACATCTCCATCTGGCTGGCCCCTCCAGCTTTCTTAAGCAGGTAAGCAGAAGAACTTATTTGTTGCATTTATATCCCACCTGGGACCCTCAGTCACAATCGTACCTCGAGGCCAGCTGAGGTGGGCAAGATGGGTTGGAGAACCCTATAGGGTCCCCCCCCCATTTGATGAAGCAGCTGCTGCCCCTCCACCAATGGCATTGCACCAACAGTGGGGATGTGCTAGCTTATTTGCATGCTAAGATCCCAAGACCTCCCCCAATAAATAAAGACACAATTGACACGGAATTCAGTTTAAGGTTATTGGCATGATTTTGGCCACAACATAATTGATTACAGATCATGAGTGGTTTGCTTAGGCATTGGTTCCTGACTAGCTGCACCTGACCTCGGCAGGGCAGCACTGACGCATGGATTCTGGGAGACGTCAGTAAGGGAAAACATCCTGGGGGAGCATTGGACCAGGCTCAGACTCAAGCTCACCCCAAATGCTTCCAGGGGCTCTGGCGTGGCCCTAACATCTGGAAGGGGATTGGACAAAAGCAAGGCGAGCCCCTGGATTCCTTTAATGGAACACCCTTTTTCACATTGGAGGGGCAGGTGTGACAACCTCCCCTCCCCCACCATTGTACCAATGCCTAACCGCCAAACCTTACAAAGTTGTGACGATTTGCTACGCGGCAGGCGAAATCCAAGTGGCACCAACCAGTCCGCCAAATGGGAAAATTCCTACAGGGCCCCTGTCCCAAAAACAGACGACCCACAACGGCATAGCAAGGTCATAAAGGGGACCCCTGACCATTAGGTCCAGTCGTGATCGACTCTAGGGTTGAGGCGCTCATCTAGCATTATTGGCCGAGGGAGCCGGCGTACAGCTTCCGGGTCATGTGGCCAGCATGACTAAGCCGCTTCTGGCGAACCAGAGCAGCACGCGGAAATGCCGTTTACCTTCCCGCTGCAGCAGTACCTATTTATCTACTTGCACTTTGACATGCTTTCAAACTGCTAGGTGGGCAGGAGCAGGGACCAAGCAACGGAAGTTCACCCCGTTGCGGGGATTCGAACTGCCGACCTTCTGATCGGCAAGCCCTAGGCTCTGTGGTTTAACCCACAGCGCCACCCGCGTCCCATTTTAGAAGTAGTAGTTCTTAATTCACGCTCTGTATTTATCCTGCAGCAGTACTTGTGTTTTGATTGATGCAAACACCAAGAACCTAGTCTTGCAAAGATAAGAGGTTGAAAATGAAATCAAAATGTTCATTGCCTTGTTGCTCAAGAGAGAGTGCATGGGCTCTCTCTCCTTCCTCTGATCTGGAACTCAAGCAGAGACATTTTGAAATGCAAGTTTCAGCTCAGAGCCCAAATAGTACCTCCCTCCTTTGGTGCCATGAACAATCCCAATGGCCAGAATTACCCCAGCAACCGAGGGACCACCAGTCGGGTTGTTGTGGCTCTCCAATCGCTCCCACCCACAACAGCAGTGAGGTCAGTCCTGATGATCTCACCGCAACACGTGCTCTCTGGGAGGAGGACACGATTTGTGATGCAACACTGCAAAGAGGCTTCTGCACGTACATCTCTAGATAAGAGCAGGGATGTTTTTCTCTGTGGGCTACTACTGTGTGTGCTTGACTTTGTATGTCTGAACTGCATGGATAAGTTGCACGGAGAATTGTAGAGCCACAAGCTGGGAGCTCATTATAGGCAAAAATGTAGCAAAACAAACTTCTACTTTTCTGGGGATACTGTAGGTCTATACAGTCCTCTCATCTCTTTACACTTTCTTCTCACTTGCCCTTTCGGACAAGACCTTCCCTGTCTTTTAGCTCATGACTGGACTGCATTACAGTGGTACCTTGGGTTACAAACACCTCGGGTTACAGACTCCGCTAACCCGGAAGTAGTACCTCGGGTTAAGAACTTTACCTCAGGATGAGAACAGAAATCATGCGGTGGCAGCGGGAGGCCCCATTAGCTAAAGTGGTACCTCAGGTTAAGAACAATTTCAGGTTAAGAACGGACCTCTGGAACGAATTAAGTTCTTAACCAGAGGTACCACTGTATTTTTTCCCTTCCACGCTGGTTTTTAGGAGTGCTCTCCTCCTCAGTCCCCCTTCATTATTTTCCGACTCTCGCTGATCGAGCATGATTTCATATGTCAAAACTCGTGTGCTAAAGTGGGTTTGATTGTCTTACATACTTGCTCTGAAAGAGGCCAGTCAGATTTCCGAGCATACTGCTGCCCACATGAATGAAGCATTGCGGCATTTGGCACTTGTTCTCGCCTGGTGACAGCCCAGGCTTCCTCTGACAGAGCTGGTGGCAAGGAAATTGGACGTGGTTAATGGCCAGTGAGGGACCCAGGTGGCGCTGTGGGTTAAAACACAGAGCCTAGGGCTTGCTGATCAGAAGGTCGGCGGTTCGAATCCCCGCAGCGGGATGAGCTCCTGTTGTTCGGTCCCAGCTCCTGCCAACCTAGCAGTTCAAAAGCACACCAGTGCAAGTAGATAAATAGGTACCGCTCGGGCGGGAAGGTAAACGGCGTTTCCGTGCGCTGCTCTGGTTCGCCAGAAGCGGCTTGGTCATGCTGGCCACATGACCCAGAAGCTGTCTGCGGACAAACGCCGGCTCCTCGGCCAGTAAAGCGAGATGAGCGCCGCAACCCCAGAGTCGGACATGACTGGACCTAATGGTCAAGGGTCCCTTTACCTTTACCTTTAATGGCCAGTGATCCATACTGGGTCATTTCAGCGCATTCGTATAGGTCAGTGATGGCTAAACTTGACACTCCAGATGTTTTGGAACTACAACTCCCATCATCCCTAGCTAACAGGACCAGTGGTCAGGGATGATGGGAGTTGTAGTCCCAAAACATCTGGAATGTCAAGGTTAGCCATCACTGGTATAGGTGCTCTTAATGCTTCAGAGGAATAAAATAACCAAACATAACCAAATCTACTTGCAAGTAAGACCCATAGCAGAAATCGGCAATAAAGCCTTTTCTGTTGTTTCCTGGCACATTGCAAGTGTCGTCTTACAAGTATAAATGCTTGCCAAACAAACAAATAAAACCTTCCTTGCACATAGAAAGTTAGCATGATTGAGGGAAAGGTTTAGCCTTTCCTTTCCTCCTGAATGTATCCCCCCCCCCCATTTGAATGAAGGTTTCTCCCGGAGCAACATAGAATTCCTGCCGGCAGCCTGAAGTGGTACAGTCCGTTATTACGAGTCTTCTGCATGTATCAGTTGAGGTTCCAGAGGGGTAGCTGTGCTCATCATTGCGGCAAAAAGAGTCCCGTGGACCAACGGATTTATTGTGGCTCAAGCTTCTGCAGACAGGAATCCACTTCATCAGATTCAAGCTCACTTTAGTCCATGAAGCTTATGCCATAATAAACTTGCTAATGTTTAAAGTCCCACAAGACTTTATTGGTTCCTAAGTGAGGATATTTAATGCTGCAGCAATGTTTGCTCATTCAAGTGCTAAGCAGGCATCCCCGAACTTCGGCCCTCCAGATGTTTTGGACTACAATTCCCATCATCCCTGACTGGTCCTGTTAGCTAGGGATCATGGGAGTTGTAGGCCAAAACATCTGGAGGGCCGCAGTTTGGGGATGCCTGTGCTAAGGAGTGCAGATTAATTCTCCCTGCAAGGTTTTTCCACAAAGAGAGACAAGCTGCAGTCCCCTCGAGGCCTCATTTGTAGGGGTGCCCACAATCCTAGCATCTTAAATTTAAATGTGCTTTGTTTACTACATATTATTTATTCTCCTTTTCACACAACTGTTATCTCTCAAAGTGGCTCCCGTTAATACTAGTAATGAGCAAAAATTGCTTTGCAGGGAGGTTTTCTATTGTGAGGTGTGTGGGAGGAAAATAATGAGATCCGTCTGACATATGTGTGGGTTAATTAAGAAAAGAACCAGCTGGACACCTGGGTTCAAAACGCTGGGCTTTGCATACTCTCCAGCAGGAGATAGTCCCCAGCAAAATTTAAAAGCATTCACAAAGTTAAGCAGCCGTATAGCATGGGAATATAGGCTGTCAGGCCCATTTTCATATCCCGTTTGGTCTGCTTACAGCACTTGCCCTCTCTCCCCCTCTGGCAGTGAACAGTCCATACACTGTTAAGTAAGTTTAAAATGCTTTACTTACAAAATCCAAATGTCTGATTCTATGCGTTATTCCATGCAGCAGCGTGGAGAATACCCTTGGGTACAAAATACAGAAAGTTAGCTTCAAGCATGCATCCCGAGCTTGGAGCAAGCTCAGACATGTCCTTCCTGGTTTATCACATGGTGCGAAGAAAGTGAAAAAGGAGGAGGAGAAACTTCATTTCCTATGACCTAACTGAGTCTAGGTAAACATAATGGCGGTGGAAATAGCACTGCAACCCACTTGAGAATCTCAACTCACCTGTTGAAGTCTAATGCTATAGGCCAGTTTTCAGATTCCCCCTCTCCAGCCCTGCAAGATTGGCT
The DNA here is from genome assembly GCA_034642065.1 of Darevskia nairensis. NCBI lineage: Eukaryota > Metazoa > Chordata > Lepidosauria > Squamata > Lacertidae > Darevskia > Darevskia nairensis. The sequence continues at coordinate 23,326 of JAWWNI010000488.1, forward strand.
ATTTATGTTCTCCGCAGTGGTTGATATGGGGGGAATGGCTAACAACAACAGCAAATTATTTATATGCCACCCATCTGATTAGGTTGCCCCAGCCACTCTGGGTGGCTTCCAACAAATTAAACACATTAAGCACAGTCAAACATCAAACACTTCCCTACACAGAGCTGTCTTCAGATGTCTTCTGAAAGTCAGATAGCTTTTTAAAAAATAAAAGAACCCTATTTTTATTCATATTAAAGCCTGCTTACGTGAGAAATTTAGGGAGTAATCGAATCAACAGGATTTTCATCCTTGGTTTTCATGAAACCGTTGCTGGAGTGTGTTCAGATTAGTCAGGTTGCTCCAGAAAATATTGTTTTTGCAAGGTTAATTGAGACCATAGGCAAAATGTGTCGCTTACCACAGCAATTAATCTTGGATACCGCTAGGCTTTAATCTGACACACACGGTTTCCACCCCCTGTAACAGACCTTTGATACATTTAATTCTGCTGAGCAATATTGATTACGCTGCTGTGCAGTGTATACGTCCCAAAATTTCACAGGACTTTCTTGGTATTCTCTTACTGGTGATTATTACCTAAAAGCTCAACCACAATGTGGCCACATCTGGATGATCAAATGTGCGTGCAGCCACACCAGGTACTTTGCTCCTGCTTGCCTCTCTTGGGTGAGCAGGGAAGCCAGCCAGGAAGTTGCAGATAGCCACAGTTTCTTGTGGCATCTGAGTCAGGACACTGGTGAATGGTTTCCAAACAACCAGGGCCGTCTTACCTATAGGCGCTAAGGGTGCAGGGCACGCGGGCGCCGGGCTCTCAGGGGTCAGGGTGGATTTGATTTAAATCACGTTTTAAATCACAATTTAAATCACTAGTCAGTAAGGCTTGATTTAAATCACTAGTCAGTAAGACTTGATTTAAATACTTTTTTTTTACAGAAAGACTCATTCTTGCTGGTATAATCTTAATATTTACAACCCTATGAAGGTTTCATTTTTGGAATAATAAATTTTCAGAGTAGTTTTTACAGTTATATCAAAAATTACTGATTTGGTTATACTACTAGAAATACATAGATAATTATGAAATTATGGTGAGGTTTAATAAGTTAACTGTTTATATTTGGACAACTTTTCTGCTGTACTTTATTGGAAGGAGAAAAATAATCATTTCCTTAATAACCATTTAAACAATTTATTTAACTAAAACAATAACATGATAGCATATGTATCCATGTTTGTTAACTGATGTGATTAAACATTTTTTTTAAAAAAACTTAGACTGAGTTTTAGTACACTTGATAAACTTAAAACAAATCCTTATTTCCTGATGAATAGCCTTTGGACTACAATGTAACTTAAATAGAAGACTATATTTAGAAAGATTTTTCCTTCAAAAGCATTTTATTTTAAAAATCCAATTTAAATAAAAAAATCCGATTTAAATCAAAAAAATCCGATTGTTTTGATTTTTTTAAAAAAATCATTGATTTTTATCCACCCTGTCTGGGGTGCCAGGCTGAGAGTCCGGGGCCTGAGAGTTGAGTCCAGGGAAGAGCCCGTCCTTCGGTCGGAGCACCGCAACGGGCTCTTCTGCTGCGGGCGGCTCTCCACCCCAACCCCCTGCCCTCCTGCCCAGCGTCTGATGGCAGAGTCTTCGTCAAAGTCTTAAGGTGCCGCGGGACCAAAGCGAGCGGGCGCTCCGTGTCCCTGGATGGGCTTTCGTGAGCCGCCCGCAGAGGCTTGCCACTTGGGTGCCCGGTGGCTGCCAGCCTTAACTTTCCTCCTTCCCTTTCTCTGCCTCCCAAATTTCAGGCACCTTGCTGGAGACGGAGGGCAACATGTGAGCAGGGAGGGCAACACAAGAAATCATCTCGGCGGAGTCCCTGGCCATTTTATTTTATTTTTAACCCCCTCCCTGTCACCAACACCAGGCATCCGACTGAGCTCTGGCCGCAGCAGCTCCATCCAGAAGGCGTGGGGGGGGGCACACACACTGGGCGGATTTTTGCACCCCGGCTCTGCATATGCTTAAAACAGCCCTGCAAAAAATGGATTAAAATTAGTCGTTGAGCTCCTTGGCACAGCCCCGTTCATGCAGTGGTAGGGCATGTGCTCACTTTCCCTGGGATCACCCGTAGGAGAATTATTGGGAAGAAGATGATCTAGTAATTACATGGGGGCAATGGCATGGAAGCAGTAGTGCTAGGCTGGGGAAACAATGGTGCTTAATTGGCATTTCCTCAAGTGTTGATTATAGGTGGAGGAGTAAGCAAATTGTATCTAAAGTATAATTATGCAAATGAGCTGGAATGGTTAGCCTGTCGATGCATTTAGTCGCTTAGAGGCGGCCTGATTCATACTCCGTTTTGTTCTACCCTTTTAAGCTATTAAGAGAAATGAATGCCTAATAAGATTTTTTTTCCGGGGGGGGGGGACAGGAAGGCCACTGTAATATATGGATTTCAAATGTTTTTCTCTACCTGAAGGTAGGGAAGGAACTCTTCACATGCTTTGAGCCATCCAGCTCTGGGGCATTCTGATCTGAAAGGGATCTTCCTTCGCAGGTGTAGATTTGCAGCGAGTATTACACCACTCCCATGCAAAATACAGTATTTTTCTGTGTATAAGACTAGTCGTCCCCCCCCTAAAAAATAATGTCCAAAATTAGGGGGTGTCTTAAACACGGGGCCAACTTAAATCTGAGTCCCCCAAAATAGGGGGGGGCGTTTTATACATGGGGGTGGCTTATAGACAGAAAAATATAGGTGAAACTCGAAAAATTAGAATATCGTGGAAAGGGTCATTTCTTTCAGTAATTCAGCTTAAAAGGTGAAACTAATATATGAGATAGACTCATGACATGCCAAGCGAGATATGTCAAGCCTTTGTTTGTTATAATTGTGATTATTATGGCGTACAGCTGATGAGAACCCCAACTTAACAATTTCAACTTTGGGGTTTTCATCAGCTGTACGCCATAATCATCACAATTATAACAAACAAAGGCTTGACATATCTCGCTTTGCATGTCATGAGTCTATCTCATATATTAAACTCCAGTAGCTAATGAAAACAGTTGCTTACATAAATGGACTTTTCCACGATATTCTAATTTTTCGAGTTTCACCTGTACGGTATATACCTGGAGATGCCTTGCAGTACGCAAAAGGAGTTCGTCTTTCAAGGCCATGATCCTAGAAAAGAGGCTGATCCACACTGAGTCAGACCACTGGTCCATCAAGATCAGTTTGCTCTACATCGGAGTAGCCCATATCATGCCCACCATGCATGGTTGGACTTCAACCGCCATCAGCCCTTGGTTATATGTGAGGACAACAACATTTGAAACCACCACATTGACTACCTTTGGTCTGTTCTGACAGCAGCTCTCCAGGGTTTTAGACAGGAATCTTCAACTAGCCTTACCTGGAGAGTCCAGTGTTTGAACCAATGACTTTTTGGAGAGATGGGTTTTGTTTTTGTTTTTTTGCATTCAAAGCACATGCTATACTCCTGAGCCATTGCCCTGTCCCAAACCCTGCTACGTAGAGTTCTAGGTTCATTCAGAACTCCTTAGCTGAGGCCTTTAATGATTCCTGGTGGTTTGAGGAGGTGTCATTTTTCAGGCACACTCTCTGGGCCCCAGTATGTTTTCTCCCATAAATGGCTGGGTTGGGAATGGGACTTCTTCCACCATGAGGGGCCTCCTTGTAATCAGTAACCCATGACTTTCAAAAATGAAGTAAGGTGCTGTGACATTACAGAATTAGGACTGTACTTGGAAAAGCCCAAATTATGGGACGTGACCCTATAGTATGGGAAATCCTAGTCTCTGAAACCTCAGTGCCTGTGTTCAGGTATGTTTTCAGGGATTGGTGGGGTCACTGGGTAGTGTTTTCTGAAAATCGATAGACGTTGGAGCCTTCAGATTGAAATCTATGTTTTGAGTTCTTGTTAAGTTATTGAGAGTTGCCCACATTGGAGACCTTGACTCTGAAAGTTACAAAATTATGCAAAATCAACCACCTTCTGTTAGACAGCAAATAAGTATTTTTATTTTAAAAAATATAGAGTTTGCTGCTTCAATGTCATCCTATCAAGGGCCTTTAGTTTTTGTGTCGGGAACTCAAGAGAAGAACATGCTGACGGTATTTTAGTGATTTTAATTATGATCCAGTAACGAGCATTTCTGAACTCCATCTGGACTTTTCAAATGTACAAATTGTATTAATCTGGCGGAATAAGATTTTATCTGCATTAATGGCTCATTTGAAAGTCTTCGAAACCCCTTATGGATACTTAATCATGTTATATCTCTGTTGTTCACATTGTTTCTACAAAATGGGCCCTGAGAGGAAGAAATGCTCCTCTTCCAGGCAGTGCCATTATTGGGGTACTGATGTTACACCAGCTTCAGTTGATTCCCTTAGTGGTGCCTTTTAGCGTATTAACTATTAGTTGCTTGGGATCTATATATGCAAACAGCCTTACCTGGACATGCCAGGGTCTGAAGCTGGCATGTTCTGCAGGCAGGTGCTGAACCATTGAATGGTGGCCTTTCCCCTGAAAGAGCCTCACCGGATGGATCTACCAGATATGGGAAGGGTAGGATTCCAACAAGGTTAAGCAGAGTTAAGATCTGGCATGGCATCACCGTTGGAAAGATGCTGTGTACAGCAGGTTGAGTCTGCCTTAAAATGCACAGCTATCCAAAACAGGAATCCTTATTAAAAGTAAAAGGTAAAGGGACTCCTGACCATTAGGTCCAGTCGTGACCGACTCTGGGGTTGCGGCGCTCATCTCGCTTTATTGGCCGAGGGAGCCAGCATACAGCTTCCAGGCCGCCCAGAGTGGCTGGGGAGACCCAGCCAGATGGACGGGGTAGAAATAAATAATAATAATTATTATTATTATTATTATTATTATTATTATTGGATGCCAATCCTATGGTTACAAGAGGAGTGGCTATTTACATACTCCAGGCGCTGAAACTTAGGGCCGCCTTTTTGGTTAACTTGTCTTAGCACCAGTTCCAGCTACTTCCCGTCTTAAACAACGCAGACCTGCCCTGCCCCCGTTTTACCATATCTGTATCGTGCATATGATTTTATACCCACTGTTTTATATGTACCGGCAACGTACAATTTCTACCTGTGATATTTTATGTATTTCCTTATCAGGCACCTGTCTGGTTTTTACTACGTGCTATGGCCAGAGGGCTAATGCAATAAATATATTGATTGATTATTATTATTATTATTATTATTATTATTATTATTATTATTATGTGGCCAGCATGACTAAGCCACTTCTGGCGAACCAGAGCAGCACACGGAAACGCTGTTTACCTTCCTGATGCAGCGGTATCTATTTATCTACTTGCACTTTGACGTTCTTTCGAACTGCTAGGTTGGCAGGAGCAGGGACCGAGCAACGGGAGCTCACCCCGTCGTGGGGATTTGCACCGCTGACCTTCTGATCGGCAAGCCCTAGGCTCTGTGGTTTAACCCACAGCGCCACCTGCGTCCCATTTTAGAATTAGTAGCTCTTAATTCACGCTCTGTATTTATCCTGCAGCAGTACTTGTGTTTTGATTGATGCAAACGCCAAGAACCTAGTCTTGCAAAGATAAGAGGTTGAAAATGAAATCAAAATGTTCATTGCCTTGTTGCTCAAGAGAGAGTGCATGGGCTCTCTCTCCTTCCTCTGATCTGGAACTCAAGCAGAGACATTTTGAAATGCAAGTTTCAGCTCAGAGCCGAAAGAGCACCTCCCTCCTTTGGTGCCAAAGAAGCTTTCTGGCACTTTGCCACTGAATGGATTTCTAATACAGCAACACATGACAGTATTGAGAACTGTAAAATATTTCTGAAAGTTACTTTTTTCAGAGGTAGTAAATTTCTCTGTGTACATTGTTTCCACGCAGCACCGAGTTCTAGTTCATTGTTTTCAATAAAAGATTTATTCTTGGAAAACATCCGTATTTCCAAGATTTGTTCTTGGAAAACATCCGGGTGCAGAATGCCACGGCGAGGCTCCTTACGGGGTCCTTGCCGCGGGACCACATTCATCCAGTGCTTTACCAGCTGCACTGGCTCCCGGTGGAGTACAGGATCAGGTTGAAGGTGCTGGTTTTGACCTTTAAAGCCCTATGTGGCCTAGGACCCTCGTACCTACGGGACCGCCTCTCCTGGTATGCCCCGCAGAGGACCTTAAGGTCCACAAACAACAACATTTTGGAGGTCCCGAGCCACAAGGTTGTCAGACTGGTCTCAACTAGGGCCAGGGCCTTCTCAGTACTGGCCCCAACTTGGTGGAACACTCTTGTCACAAGAGACCAGGGCCCTGCAGGATTTGACATCTTTCCGCAGGGCCTGCAAGACAGAGCTGTTCCGCCTGGCCTTCGGGTTGGACTCAGTCTGATGTTTCCTCCCCTTATGGTTTTGATTATGGGCGATAAATGAAGCGGCATTTTAAATTTTAAATTGTATTTTAACCTGTATTTTAATTAACATTTTTTTTATTTCTTTTATACTTTATTGTAATTTTTATTGGTGTTAGCCACCCTGAGCCCGGTTTCAGCTGGGAAGGGCAGGGTATAAATAAAATTTATTATTATTTATTATTAAATTTATTATAAAGAAATTTTCAGGGATGCAGAGGTGATGCTTGTGTGAATGAGGAGTGACATTTGCCAGAAATGCTCCAGAATCTAGGAATTTTGAAAATGAAAACCCATTTGATGTAGAAAAGCTGTTGCCCACTTTGGGCGTTTGAGAGTAAAAAAGGAGTGAAGCACCCGAGCAGGACCGGTGCTAGGGATTTTGGCGCCCTAGGCGAGGGGGCGGGGCACGTGATGTCATTGCACATGACGTACGGTGCCCCGCCCCCTGCCCGCCGGGTGCCCCGCGCCACCACGATTTTCGCTGCTGGTTGGGGCGGCACCGGGCGGCGGCGGGGGGCAAGGGGCAGGCTGGGCAGCGCCCCCTCCATTTTGGCGCCCCCGCCGCCGCGGTTTTTGCCCCAACCTGCTCGCTCCGCCGCTGATTGGGGCGGCGGCGGGGGGCAGGCTGGCCAGCGCCCCCTCCATTTTGGTGCTCTAGGCAACTGCCTAGTTTGCCTAAATGGACGCGCCGGCCCTGCACCCGAGTTCATTGTTCCAGTCACCAAGAGACAGTGTATGCACTGACATTCTTTGTCTGCTGAACTTGGCAAGTCCTCCAATTGGGCTGTTTTGTCTCCTCCCCCCGCCCCCGCCACGTTTTAACAGCTTTCCACCTAAAGATTCTGGAAATCTCTTGAGTCCCCCCCAAGTCTGCTGACACCTCCCTCTTCTGCATGAGTGGTGTGGTTCTGGCTGTTGTTGTTCTGGCTGTTGTTGTTGTTGTTGTTTAGAAGAGTAGAAGAAGATTTTTTTTCCCCTAGGGATATACCCTAGGGAAGGTGACCCAGGTGGTGCTGTGGGTTAAACCACAGAGCCTAGAGCTTGCTGATCAGAAGGTCGGCGGTTCGAATCCCTGCGACGGGGTAAGCTCCTATTGCTCTGTCCCAGCTCCTGCCAATCTAGCAGTTCGAAAGCACGTCAAAGTGCAAGTAGATAAATAGGAACCACTCTAGCAGGAAGGTAAACGGCGTTTCTGTGCGCTGCTCTGGTTCGCCAGAAGTGGCTTAGTCATGCTGGCCACATGACCCGGAAGCTGTACGCCGGCTCCCTCGGCCATTAATGTCAGATGAGCGCCGCAACCCCAGAGTCGGACACGACTGGACCTAATGGTCAGGGGTCCCTTTACCCCTTTACCTTTACCTATACCCTAGGGAAGACAATAGAGGTTTTTCGGTATTAAATTAGAAATATGATAAGTAGAATGTATGTTTAATGTAGATATATATTAGGGAAATGATTAGAGATTTGAGGAATGAAAAATAGATTTTAATTTGATTTGATATTAAGAAGAAAAATTAGAAACATGATGAGAAATTAGTTATAGAAAAAGATAGTATAAGGAAGTGTTTAAGACTGAATGAAATTATGAATAAAGTTTAAAAATAGGTTGGATAAGTAGATTGTATAGGAGATTAAGTTACAATAAAGATGATAGAGGGTAAATAAAGTTGAGAAACTGTCAAGGAAGATTGATAATGAAATCCAGAAGTAAGAGATTGGGGGAAGCCACCCTAAGATGTTACGGTTAAAATTGTTAATTGTATAAGAAATTTTTGTGTGGTTTGTTTTTATGTTTGTTTTCTTTTGTTTGTGTGTATTTCTCTTATAAAATGAATAAATATTTAAGATAAAAAAATAGAAGAGTAGAAGAAGAGTTTGGATTTGATATCCCGCTTTATCAGTACCCGAAGGAGTCTCACAACAAACACTCTGTGAGGTGAGTGGGGCTGAGAGACTTCAGAGAAGTGTGACTAGCCCAAGGTCACCCAGCAGCTGCATGTGGAGGAGCGGAGACGCGAACCCGGTTCACCAGATTACGAGTCTGGGCTTGCAAGGGGAGGAGTACGCGAGCTTGTTGATCTTGTCTATGGTTTATTGGAGCAGGAGTGATGTGTCTGAAAGGGCACTGAGCCACTGAGTACTCCAGGTAGGAGTTGCTTCTTCTGTGTTTTGTGTAGTTCTAATCTTATTGATACTTAGCAAATTCTAAGACTTTTCAGGAATTTCAAAACCTTTGAAATTCCGTATCACCACACTGCGTTGCTTTGCAGAGAGAGGTGGTAAAAGTAAGCTGGGCTTTTATCTCTCTACTTACTCAGATGTTTGCTTCTGTAAAAGATTCAGGAGCTTTATTTACAAATCAAATTCTGGGTGGGTTTTTTTTAATGTTAAGTGATAAAAAACATTCCCCGCGTCAAAAGCTTGAAGATGTATGTGCCTTAATATCCTGTTGAATAGAAATGCCCCCCCTATAGTGTCCTTTCTAATTTCCTCCTATCTATAATGCTTAAGAGATGTATTCTGCGATTTCATTTTATTTTTATTACCTTTGCAGTTCCTTTGTGTGCATTTGTTGATTATGCTGGGTGCGTGGGGAAAAGCAGGACTTATTCAGATCAAGCACACATAAAACCTTCCAATGTGGAAAATGACATTTCGTGCTATTGATATTCCGTAACGTGGCAATTGGGATTGGCACAATTATTTGTATTTGTAATTAAATTTTAAAAAGTGACCAGGTTTTTTAGTTCTGTCTGATTTGCTGAGGAAGGGTCTGGTTGGTGTGAATCTGTGGCTTCCATCTACATAGCCATTCATGCTAATCTTCATTCTGAATACCTGTGCTCTTGGGCAAGCAATAAATGCTAGGCTTCTTGGTTGCTGAAAGCCAAGAGTATGAGGAAGTTAACCTTTTGGCTTCACATCTCATCACCAATTCATTCTAAGGGAGTTGTCTTCTAACACGGCCAGTACTGAACAAATAAATTCCTTGAAATAACTATTATTAAGCAGTTACAGGTAGGTAGCCGTGTTGGTCTGTCATAGTCAAAACAAAATAAAAAATAAAAAAAATTCCTTTCAGTAGCACCTTAGAGACCAACTAAGTTTGTTCTTGGTATGAACAATGCATCATCAGAGATCTACAACCTCTGCTAGACAATGACAGTTATTTCTCAAGCTCTGGGAGGAAGACCTTTCATCGCCTACAGACAGCCACCCAATCTTAAACAACTCCTCACCCACAATAATACAACAACCAGACTTAACACAGACACTGGCACCAGAGCCTGCAATAAACCCAGATGCCAACTTTGCTGCCACATACACCCGGACAACACCATTACTGGCCCCAACAACATCAAACATACCATCTCAGGACTATTTAATTGCTCATGGTCTAACATTGTGTATGCCATCAAATGCCAACAGTGCCCTTCAGCTCTCTATATTGGACAAACAGGCCAAACTCTACGCCAAAGGATAAATGGACATAAATCTGACATCAGGAATCACAAGACAGAGAAACCAGTAGGAGAACACTTCAATCTCCCAGGACACTCTATATAAGATCTCAAAGTAGCTGTCTTATTGCAAAGGAATTTCAGAAATAGACTGGAAAGAGAAGTAAATAAAGACACATTTGTCTCAAATTTTAGTTTTGGTTTTTGGCAGAATTTAGGCCACAGCTTAATTGATTACAGAAAAGTGAGTGGTGGCATAGGCTCTGGTTCGACTAGCTCCTTACACCCTTTCAAGTAGCGCTGACCCAGAGCTCTTTCATAGGTGAAAAGCCTGGGAGCGGACTCTATTCACTCCCCAGATGCTCCCCTGGACTCAGGCACGGGCACAACCCCCTCTTAGGGGTTGGCCAAACCAAGTTGAGTCCCTGGATTCCTTTAACGGAATACCCTTCGCATAGGGATGGCGAGAGCGTTCTCCCATCCCTATCACCTGAACCAGTACCTATCCGCAACCTAACAGTTGTGACGAATTGCTACACGGCAGGCGAAACCCAAATGGCAACAGCCAATCAGCCAAGTGGGGAAAATTCCTGCCATGCCCCTGTCCCAATGACAGACGACACACGACGGCATAGCAAGGTGTAACGGATCAGCCCTGTGGCAAGGAGATGTTTAGTTTCTCCCAGCATTTTTGGAGTTAAGTTATACACTGTTTGAATGGCAGCTCGCTCTTGGGAGGCGGAACATTCTAAGGTTTAAAAGGAGGGAGCAGCCATTGGTGAGGTGTGGAGTTGTGTGAGAGGAGTGTGAGGGAGATAGGTGAAGGAGAGGGAGGAGAGAGAAGAGAGAGGGAGTGTGAGGGTCGTTTCGGTTAGGTTTAGTTAATGATTGGGAAACTAATAGAGAACTAAGCTTTGATGGAAATAAGCTTGTGAACAATGAATTACTGAAACCGTTATGCTTTGTGAAAAATAAAGTCTTGTTCTTGTTGTGCAAAGACGTATCGTCATCTATTTGGTCCAGCACGTTATATATGCTCATAAAAGAGTGAACTCGGAGAAAAGGCAAAACTGATCTGAGGGGTGATAGTTAGTGTCTTGGAGTTGCACTGAGGAGGGGCTAGAGGGCGAAAACCTTGGACATGCTGCAGAGTTGCTAGCAGTGCCTAGTCAACTGATACAGTGAGGGATCCAAAGTGAGGGAGGCCCTAAACTGTAGGTATAGAGGTGTTTCATACCATTAGCCCAGAGCAAGGAATATAACAGGCCACGGCAGCTGGACAGGAGCACTCTCGTTACTGGGATCCCCTTAGTGTAAAGGGAGATCAGTTGTTTAGTCGAACCTCGAAGGATAAGGTGGGAGGGGATATAAATATATCCGGCACACCTTGAGAAAGTTATAATAAAGTAACGGAGAGGCTGACAGGAGAAGGGGGTTCGCAACACATGGTCAATCGCAAAATGCCCTAAAATTAGGGAGAGGTGGGCTGGTGTTCCGATGCACAAACCAAAAGAGGAAGCTCTGGGTCACATGCATCGGTTTATATAGGTCTCTCGATCCATTCAGACTGCAGCCCCATTGGCCAGATTTAAACCCAGCATCGAGGGACCTACCAATCGGGTGTTGTAGCTATCCAACGGACCCACCCACAACCAAGAGGTCAGTCTCCAGATCTCACCGCAACACGTGCCCTCTTTTAGGGAGGACATGATTTCTCAACAGAAGTCAAATAAGCCAACAGGATTTCTCCCCTAGCAGTTCCGACCCCCCCCCCCGACCACTTAAAAATTGTTGGTGGTCTTGAAGGGCCACTTAATTATTTTTCATCCTGTCGTTGTAACTTCTACAACAACTGTGCTCTAGACGTGGCATGGTTTTTAATTGAAATTTAATGGCTTCATCGATTTCTTGCATTACAGTTTCCATCCCATAGAAGTAAAATTGTAATGCGATAAAGTACAATGCAAGAAATGAAAGAAGCAATAAAAATGAAATTAAATATCAATATGAATGTTTATTGCAGCCATGCCGCAGACCACCTGAATGAATCCTGTGGTACACTGCAGTGTACACTACCAGTGTACACTGGTACACTGCAGCCTACATCTTCATTTAAGAAACAAAACTGAACGAAAACAAAAGTCTATTGATGCATTCCTTACATCTTTATAGAATCTTGTGCTTTTCATTATAGGCTGGTAAAATCACCCCTTTTAGATGGCGGTGCATTTGTTAGCGGGACTATTCAATGGAATTATTCTAGTGCGCCCTTTTCAATTTCGTTGCTGCACAGGTTGCTGCTGTTCTCTTAAGTTTGTTGCATTTATATAAATACTTTGACTTTTATAGCAGCTGAGTTTGGAACGCAGCAATTAAGTGCAGTATCAAGCCAGGATTTGAGTGACATTCCAATAGATGTTTTCCGCAGATTTTTCTCCCTGGAGTGTTTGACATGCTATAATCCATTTTAGTATTTTACTGGGTTTATTTCATTAGCTTGTCACTCTCTGTCCTAAATATAAAGATGCATGCTAAACAAATCGATTGCTGTCACTTGTCAGTATGCTCCAATTACACCGCTGCGTACATGCCTCTAGGAGTAATTGCTCTTATTGGAAAAATGTTCGCAGAATGACCATGCTACCAAGTGGAAGAACAGGGGTGGCTGTCAGCCACTGTGTGGCCAGAGCAGAGGGACAGGCAAGGGTCATCAGGCCATTGTCTAAATATTTGGTGTGCCAACATTTATGATAATGTATAAGGTTCAGAGGCTGATCGCCGAAGAATTGATGCTTTTGAATTATGGTGCTGGAGGAGACACTTGAGAGTCCCATGGACTGCAAGAAGATCATAACCTATCAATTCTTAAGGAAATCAGCCCTGAGTGCTCACTGGAAGGACAGATCCTGAAGTTGAGGCTCCAGTACTTTGGCCACCTCATGAGAAGAGAAGACTCCCTAGAAAAGACCCTGATGTTGCGAAAGATGGAGGGCACAAGGAGAAGGGGACGACAGAGGATGAGATGGTTGGACAGTGTTCTCGAAGCTGCTAACATGAGTTTGGCCAACTGCGAGAGACAGTGAAGGATAGGTGTGCCTGGCGTGCTCTGGTCCATGGGGTCACGAAGAGTCGGACACGACTGAACGACTGAACAACAACAACAACAACAACATAAGGTTCAGAGGACGAGATGGTTGGACAGTGTTCTTGAAGCTACTAACATGAGTCTGACCAAACTGCAGGAGGCAGTGGAAGACAGGAGTGCCTGGCATGCTCTGGTCCATGGGGTCACAACTAAACGACTAAACAACAACAACATAAGGTTCCATTACTCCGTGCCAAAATGGATTGGGGCCGAGATGAATTTTTATACAGTTCATTTTTCCCACAGTGGAAGGTGGCATTTTGGAGAGTGCTTCTCAGACAGAGCAGCTCTCTTGTTGAGTGTGGGGTGGGGGGAAATCGCCATTTGCATTGCTTCAAAATTGGGATCCTTCCCCCTCTCCCTGAGCAAAGTACTTACCAGGTGCAGAGCAGCCGTCTTATTGGATATCACACTGTTATCTGCATTCTTTTAAAGTGTCTATAGCAGTGGTGGTGAACCTTTGAGAGACCGAGTGCCCAAACTGCAACCCCAAACCCACTTATTTATCACAAAGTGCCAACACGGCAATTTAACCTGAATACTGAGGTTAACCTGAATATTAAGTAACCTGAATACTAAGGACGCAGGTGGCGTTGTGGTCTAAACCACTGAGCCTAGGGCTTGCCGGTCAGAAGGTTGGCGGTTCGAATCCCTGCAATGGGGTGAGCTCCCGTTGCTCGGTCCCTGCTCCTGCCCACCTAGCAGTTCAAAAGCATGTCAAAATGCAAGTAGATAAATAGGTACCACTCCGGCGGGAAGGTAAACAGCGTTTCTGTGCACTGCTCTGGTTCGCCAGTCATGCTGGCCACAGGACCCGGAAGCTGTCTGCGGACAAACGCCGGCTCCCTCAGCCAGTAAATTGAGATGAGCGCTGCAATCCCAGAGTCATCCGCGACTGGACCTAGCGGTTAGGGGTCCCTTTACCTTTACTGAGGTTTTAGTTTTGAAAAAAAAAAAAAGACTCATACATTAACATCTTCTGTCTTAAAAGAAAAACAGAATAACGGAGCTTTCAATGATGCAAACAACTTTTATTAGGGACCCAGGTGGCGCTGTGGGTTAAACCACAGAGCCTAGGGCTTGCTGATCAGAAGGTCAGCGGTTCGAATCCCTGCGACGGGGTGAGCTCCTGTTGCTTGGTCCCAGCTCCTGCCAACCTAGCAGTTCGAAAGCACGTCAAAGTGCAAGTAGATAAATAGGAACCGCTCTGGCGGGAAGGTAAACGGCGTTTCCATGCGCTGCTCTGGTTCGCCAGAAGCGGCTTAGTCATGCTGGCCACATGACCCGGAAGCTGTATGCCAGCTCTCGGCCAATAAAGCGAGATGAGCGCCGCAACCCCAGAGTCAGACACGACTGGACCTAATGGTCAGGGGTCCCTTTACCTTTACCTTTAAAAGTTTGCATTATTCTTGTTTGGGAAATCATGAAAAAGGGAATTACTCCCAGACAACATGGCGGTTTGATAATTTCCCTTCAAGAAACTCTTCTTTGGGAGATTTCAAAGCAGAAGCTGAATGGCCACCTGCCATGGATGCTGTAGCTGTGATCCTAGCATCATGGTGGGGTTGGAATTAGATGACCCTCGGGTTACTTTTCAACTCCCCACAATCCTATGAAAAAAACAAAACAGCCTCCTTTGCCCCCCCCCCTGTGTGTCCCCTAGCAGGGAGGATCTTGCACTTACCCATGGCGATGGGAGAGAGTTCAGCTCGAAAGTTTGCCTCTGTGCAGAACTGTCAGTAAGCCTGGCAGCGATTTGCTCCCTCCCGCCCCAGTGGGCTTTAGCCTCAAATCATAGGATTGTGGAGAGTTGGAAGGGGAGACGGCACGCGTGCCCACAGAGAGGGCTCTGAGCGCCCCTTCTGGCACACTTGCCATAGGTTCGCCACCACTGGTCTATAGCAGCAGCCTCTTTCAAGGAGGTGAGCTTCATTCTGATGTGCCGTGTGGCCGCCTTCTCTCTTGAGAAGAGAAGGAGAGGGTGCTGCTACACCTATTGACCAAAAGGAGGTGAATTAAACCACTTAGACGTTCTTAATTGTTTAAGGGTTGCGGGTGGTGCTGTGGGTTAAACCACTGAGCCTAGGGCTTGCCGATCAGAAGGTCGGCGGTTCGAATCCCCGTGACGGGGTGAGCTCCCGTTGCTCGGTGTGTGCTCCTGCCAACCTAGCACTTCGAAAGCACGTCAACGTGCAAGTAGATAAATAGGTACCGCTCCGGCGGGAAGGTAAACGGCGTTTCCATGCGCTGATCTGGTTCGCCAGAAGCGGCTTAGTCATGCTGGCCACATGACCCGGAAGCTGTACGCCGGCTCCCTCGGCCACTAAAGCGAGATGAGCGCTGCAACCCCAGAGTCGTCCGCGACTGGACCTAACGGTCAGGGGACCCTTTACCCTTTACCTTTAATTGTTTTAAACGTTCTTATTTGTTTTCATTTTTAATTGTCTTGTTTTCCATCCTGGTCTCCTCTGTTGGGAGGAAGGATGGGGGGGGGAATTAAATAAATAAATACTGTACACACAAACCCCACTCTTCCGCACCCTTGTTCCTTTTAACATCAAGAAAGAGACTGCATTTAAGGAGAAGCTGAAGCCGGGAGACGGTGGTTTCGTAGCAAAACAGGCTGCGGCGAGATTTGAACGGTGAAATCCAGTTTGTGCTGCTATGCTACGCTAGCTCTCTTTGAATGGGTATAAAGGCTTGCATTTAGCCCCTGGTCCCCATGTGTCCTTGAAGAGAATCCTGCCCCTTTTAAAGGCCAGCCTTATAAAACAATTATTTCAATTTGACCCTAAGCAAACTGAAATAAACGGAAGTGGAAATATTACTTCACGTAGTTAGTTAGCCAGGCAGACAAAAGCTTTCCAAAGTATGATGATAAAAAAATCCCTCTTTTAGAACTCTTTCCAGATGAAAACAACAAATGGTGTCAAGATTTGCGAAACATTTCTCCCCCCCCCCTTTGGTGGTGTAAATTATGTGATGTGTTGGTATTTCTTCTTCTGTATTTCTGCTTTAGGATTTCTTCCTCGCCCTCCTTTTAAGGGGAGGTCAGGGCTCTGGCCTCTTCTTGAATCCCAAATGAGGGTTGTCAGTCAGGCATGGCAAAATCTAATCTCATCCACTGCAAAAGAAGAAAGCAGACCAGAAAATGATCTGATTTTCCGATTTCATGGGCAAGGTTACCCTGGGAAGTGCTGAAAGGGGCATTTAAAGCCCGTAACTAAGGTGGCATGCCAAACTAAGCACTAATAATGGAGCAACCGGGCGGAAAGATATTGCTTAACAATTTTACAGTTGCTAAGTGTGAAAATTGTAGTGTGGGCTGGCCTGTGGAATCTGTGGCAATTGGCTCAAAGAACTGGAACTGATGTTTAGAGCGGGAATGGTCTCGGCCCCCATAATTCTAAAGCGCTGATGAAGTCAGCCTCTCTGCCTTGGCTGTTCTGACGTAAAGTGGAACAGCTTTATCAAGCTTTATACCTCCCGCTCCACCAGAAAATTGCAAAAACGAATTAGTAAGTCTTACTTCCTTACATTTGTTTTAAGTCACAGCCGTGGCACTGAAAGCTGCCTCTGCATTTGAAGAGGTTTTCGCTGCAAGATTAGCAAAATTTAGAACCCACCTCAAATATAAAAGGCTGATTTTCATTTTTTTTTAAAAAAAAAAATGAAGGTGGGGAGAATTTGTTCAAGAGATTGTGGTTGATGCATTTGTTAAAATAAAATCTAGATGTCCCTTTTACAAGTCCAGATAATAATAATAATAATAATAATAATAATAATAATAATAATGTATTATTTGTACCCCGCCCATCTGGCCGGGTCTCCCCAGCCACTCTGGGCGGCTTCCAACAAATATCAAAATACATTAAAATATCACAGATTAAAAACTTCCCTAAACAGGGCTGCCTTCAGGTATTTTCTAAATGTCAGATAGTTGTTTATCGCTTTGACCTCTGATGGGAGGGCGTTCCACAGGGCGGGCGCCACTACCGAGAAGGCCCTCTGCCTGGTTCCCTGTAGCTTTGCTTCTCGCAGTGAGGGAACCGCCAGAAGGCCCTCGGCACTGGATCTCAGTGTCCGGGCTGAATGGTGGGGGTGGAGACGCTCCTTCAGGTATACAGGACTGAGGCCGTTTAGGGCTTTAAAGGTCAACAACATTGAATTGTGCTCGGAAACTTACTGGGAGCCAATGTAGGTCTTTCAAGTATGGTATGTTACTGGTATGTGGTCTCAGTGGCCGCTCCCAGTCACCAGTCTAGCTGCCGCATTCTGGATTAATTGCAGTTTCTGGGTCACCTTCAAAGGTAGCCCCACGTAGAGCGCATTCTCTTGAAGAAAATTCTTCCAAGCTTAGCCGTGAGAAGAGCAAAAGATGGAGTTTGAGCTCCCTGAAGGACATCTTTGCCTTTCAAGAGAAACTGAAGGTCACATCTTAGGGAATAAATAGAATAAGAGGGAATTAATATCCAGGTTTGCTAATGTAAAGGCTGTTTTGTTCCTCTGTACTTCTGCAGAACTTCTATTCACGTTTACAAACTGCCAACTTCAGAACAACACGTTACTTTCCCGCTCCCTGCCATCTTGTTCAATATTCAACCTGATGAAGAGTTCTGGAAAACCCAAAAGTTTGCTCGTTATGTGTGAGAATTCGGATGGCCCATCGAAAAGTATTAGCTTACTTTTATTCCCAATGGGCCAACTTGGCTACCAGTTTGTTTAAAAGCAGATGTTGTGTGCTACTAGTCACCTTACTTAGAAGAAGTACTTCCTGTGAGGTACAACAAAATAAAAATAACGTAAATAAAAATCCCCCCTTTCAGTGATAAATCCTCCTTGGTCAGTCTGTCCTGTTTCTTCCCTCCCGATGAAGGCGCTGCGTCTCAGCTCTTCCCTTCTTCTGTACTGGTTTACATGGTGGTAATTACATCTGCTGCATAGAAGGGCTTTTTTCATTTTGGTCACCAGAGCAGAGAAACCACACAGCTCTGATTCTCCAAGGGAGAGATGTGCTCCGTGCGCCTACATATTTATCTATATTTATGCAACCTGTCAATCTTTCCTGAAGAAGCTACGTGTACTCTTTGCAATATCATTTCATTTCTTTCCAGCAAGTCGTTCGGGCTTTTGAATTCCCAGTGCTGCATCCTGAAGTGCCCCCAAACTGTGACCTTGGTCCTTCGAAGAGAGTGCATTCTGTGCAGAAAAGGTTGCACCTTTAACCTGGGATCAGTATTTAGAATCATAGAATCGGAAGACTGTAGAGTTGGAAGGGACCCAACTCTAGTCCTGCCTTTCTCAACCTTGACTCCCCAGCTGCTGTTGGACTACAACTCCCATCATCCCTAGGTAGCAGGACCAGTGGTCAGGGATGATGGGAGTTGTAGTCCAACCAACAACATCTGGGGACTCAAGGTTGAGAAAGGCTGATCTAGTCCAACCCAGTTGGAAACTTTTGCCCAACGTGGGGTTCAAAAACTCGGCTCTGAGATTAAGAGTCTCATGCATTACTGACTGGGTTTTATTGGGGATTGGTTTCTAGCTTATTAGTGCACATCCAATTGGTTGCTGCACCCAGACAACAGTTTGGGGTCTCCACAACCTTGTTGCTAGTTGCAACTAAGAGACAGACAGACCGACAGAGCGCTAAATGTCACCAGCATATTCATGGTAAAGGTAAAGGTACCCCTGATCATTAGGTCCAGTCATGGACAACTCTGGGGTTGTGCACTCATCTCACTCTATAGGCCGAGGGAGCTGGCGTTTGTCCTCAGACAGCTTTCTGGGTCATGTGGCCAGCATGATTAAGCCGCTTCTGGCGCAATGGAACACCGAAACCAGAGCAGCGCATGGAAACGCCGTTTACCTTCACGCCGGAGCGGTACCTATTTATCTACTTGCACTTTGACGTGCTTTCAAACTGCTAGGTTGGCAGGAGCTGGGACTGAACAACGGGAGCTCACCCCATCGCGGGGAATCGAATCGCCGACCTTCTGATCGGCAAGCCCTAGGCTCTGTGGTTTAGACCACAGCGCCACCCGCGTTCATGGTACTCAACTCTAAATCGTGTCCTCCCTCAAAGAGGGCACATGTTGCAGTGTGACCTGGCAACCAAACCCTGTGTTGTGGGTGGGTTCTATTGGATAGCCACAACATCCTATTGGTAGGTCCTTCGATGCTGGGGTGTAATCAGACTAATGGGACGCTAGCCAAACGGATCGAGGGACCTACATAAAGGCCATGCACATGTCCCTGAGCTTCCTCTTTGGGCCAGTACATCGGAACACCCACCCACCTCTCCCTACATTTAGGGCTTGCGCTTGACCTTGCTATGCCGTTGTGTGTCGTCTGTCGTTGGGACAGGGACACGGCAGGAATTTTCCCCACTTGACTGATTGGCTGGTGCCATTTGGGTTTCGCCTGCCGCATAGCAAATCATCACAACTTGTAAGGTTGTGGATAGGCTCTGGTTCAGGTGATAGGGGTGGCAGAACGCTCTCGCCATCCCTATGCGAAGGGTATTCCGTTAAAGGAATCCAGGGACTCAATGGTTTGGTCAACCCTGTGAGGGGGTTGTGCCCGTGCCTGAGTCCAGGAGGACATCTGGGTGGTGGAGTAGCATGACCCTGGCTTTCCGCTGTTCCAGGTGTTCACCCAAGGCTGACCTATGCTGGTGCCCTGGGTCAGCGCTACCTGCCACGGTGCAGGGAGCTAGTCAAACCAGAGCCTATGCAACCACTCACTTGCTGTAATCAATAAAGTTGTGGCCTAAATTCTGCCAAAAATCAACCCAAAAATTTGAGTCTTGTCTGAATTTATTTAAGGGGGAGGTTAAAGGTCTAAACACGCAAATGTCAGATGGCTTTAGCTGTGGTTTTTTTCAGGCCTGCTCTCCTGTTCTGCCCTCTAGCTCAGGAGAGGCAAAACCAAGGCATCTAGTAGAGATGCTGGGGCCTGCGTATATATTCTAACGTGTGGCTCAACTTGTGACACTCTTGCTGAAAACGTTGAATCACAAGGGGAAAGGAGGAGGGCTTTTACCACTTATTAATGGTGACAGAAGCTCAGAACCCATCTGCAATAAAAGAAGCATCCCCGTAGCATGGTACTTCATGTTTGAGAAGTTCCTTCAGGCTAGTTTGGTACAGCACCTCATGTGAGAGGATATTATTGTTCCTTTGTAAGGAACGGCTGTGAACACCCACAATGGTACTTTGCGACAAATTTGATGCTTGCTGAAGAGGGGATGATTTGTGTGTCCTAATGCCAGATTTTTTCCCTCTCTGGCAGCAGATTGATAAGCTGCGTGGTGACAGCTCGGCTCTCTCACTCCTTTTGCCCAGATGCATTTTTCCTTGTCATTGTGTTGACGAGATGTCTCTTATGATTTGTGATCATTTGCAAAAAATAGCTCTTATTTGGAACAGCGGAGAGGAAACAGCTTCTGCTGCCTTTTGACAACCCTCGGCACGTCTCTGCCTTTTCCCATCCTGCCTTGTTTGTGAAACATATTTTGTATGCATTGAGCGGCCAATTATAAAGGTTAGGGTCAGAGCTCAAAGTTATGGTTCCATCGCAGTTCCGTTCATTCCGATGAAATTTTCGCAGTATGACAGTAGCTTACTCGCTGCCTCATAAGGGGGAAGACCAGTTAGACACAGGTAGAGCAGTTGGTTTGGCTCTGAATCTCCCACACTGCATTCAGGGCAAACATTCTCTTCCTTTCCTGACTCTGGTTGATATTGGTTGGACGGAGACATTTCCCTGCAATTTCTGAAGGAGTTTTGTAACAGTAACTTTTGTGTTTTTTTGAAGGTTGAAGGGGTAAATGCATTTGAGGTTGAATCCTGACAAGACAGAAGTGCTGTTTTTGGGGGACAGGAGGTGGGCAGGTGTGGGGAACTCCCTGGTCCTGAATGGGGTAACTGTGCCCCTGAAGGACCAGGTGTGCAGCCTGGGAGTCATTTTGGACTCACAGCTGTCCATGGAGGTGCAGGTTAATTCTGTGTCCAGGGCAGCTGTCTACCAGCTCCATCTGGTACGCAGGCTGAGACCCTACCTGCCCGCAGACTGTCTCGCCAGAGTGGTGCATGCTCTTATTATCTCCCACTTCGACTACTGCCATGCGCTCTATGTGGGGCTACCTTTGAAGGTGACCCGGAAACTACAACTAATCCAGAATGCGGCAGCTAGACTGGTGACTGGGAGTAGCCGCCGAGACCACATAACACCGGTCTTGAAAGACCTACACTGGCTCCCAGTACGTTTCCGAGCACAATTCAAAGTGTTGCTGCTGACTTTGAAAGCCCTAAATGGTTTCGGTCCAGTATACCTGAAGGAGCGTCTCCACCCCCATTGTTCAGCCCGGACACTGAGGTCCAGTGCTGAGGGCCTTCTGGCGGTTTCCTCACTATGAGAAGCCAAGTTACAGGGAACCAGGCAGAGGGCCTTCTCGGTAGTGGCACCCGCCCTGTGGAACGCCCTCCCTTCAGATGTCAAAGAGAACAACAACTTCCAGACCTTTAGAAGACATCTGAAGGCGGCCTGTTTAGGGAGGCTTTTAATGTTTTATAGATTACTAGTTGAATTTAGCCCGTTCAATAACGGGCGCTAGAGGAGGAGGAGGCAAGAGGAGGCAGAACAGTGGCCGCTGGGGGGTGGAGAGGGGCTCCCTCCCCCTTCTTCGTTTTCCCCGGGGGCGGCTGTAGCGGCGGCGGTAGCGGCGGCGAGGATGGGGCGGCCCTCTGCGTCTGTGCGAGGCAGCGGCGCTGGCGCAACTGACACCGTGCGTGCACCGCCGCTGCCTCGCGGACACGCCCCCTCTCCGCCCGCTCCAATCCCTGCGTCCGTGTGGGACACGGACATGCGCAGTAGCGCAATTCCGTGACACACGGAACGGACGCAGGGACACAGCAACTTTATTATAGAGGATTGTATTTTAATGTTCTGTTGAAAGCCGCCCAGAGTCGCTGGGGAAACCCAGCCAGATGGGCGGGGTATAAATAATAAATTATTATTATTATTATTATTATTATTATTATTATTATTATTATTATTTATAGACCAATGTACACTTGCTAATTCTGTACAGTAAAGCAGAGTTCCCAGAAAGTAGTCCACAACCTTCATTCATGTGGTCCACAGCTTGCCATAGAATAATAGAATTGTAGAGTTGGAAGGGACCGTGAGGATCATCTAGTCCAGGGGTAAGGAAACTTTTTTCAGCAGGGGGCCGGTCCACTGTCCCTCAGACCTTGTGGGGGGCAGGACTATATTTTTGGGGGTGGAAATGAACAAATTCCTATGCCCCACATATAACCCAGAGATGCATTTTAAATAAAAGGACACATTCTACTCATGTAAAAACACGCTGATTCCCGGGCCGGATTGAGAAGTGATTGGGCTGGATCCGGCCCCTGGGCCTTAGTTTGCCTGCCCATGAGATTCTAGTCCAACCCGCTGCAATGCAGGAATCTTTTGCCCAAAGTGGGACTCAGACTCACAGCCCTGAGATTAAGAGTCTCATGCTCTACCGACTGAGCTAGCTAAGTTCTGATGGATTTGTGGCTGAAGATGGGAGATGGCATAGTGATTTTCAATTGTATTTGTACTACTTATTTATTTGTTGCATTGTAATTTACCACCTTACTGTAGGAATTCTATGGAACAGAATCATAGAATTGTAGAGTTGGAAGGGGCCCCGAGGGTCATCTAATCCAACCCCCTGCCATTCAGGAATAGGCAACTGTCCCATATGGGGAATCGAACCTGCAACCTTGGCGTTATCACAGCTCCACGCTCTAACCAACTGAAATATGCAGGCAGAATAAAAGTAGCAATAAAAATTCGATTTCAAATGATACAGCGTGTAGCACAGGACATCGCAACATGTAGAAAAATAATTAAGTGGGCTTTAGCAATTGTCAAGTCCGGGGGGGGGGGGAGTGAGAGAAGTTGGGGACCTGCTGCAGTGAAATTAAATAAAGAGTGTTCTCCTTCATGGAGAGCACGTGTTGCGGTGGGGGCCAGCAAGTCACCCCTCTGGTGCTGGGCGGGATCGTATG
This sequence comes from Darevskia nairensis, assembly GCA_034642065.1. NCBI lineage: Eukaryota > Metazoa > Chordata > Lepidosauria > Squamata > Lacertidae > Darevskia > Darevskia nairensis. Next base: position 46,444 of record JAWWNI010000488.1, read on the forward strand.
GATGGCCACTGTTGTGATTGGACCCAGGGTGTTGTTGGGGAGAATTGTATGTTGCAATTTATTGATGGACAGCCCAGCGTATATATATTGGTGGGCATGCAACATGATCCCCCTCTTGGCTGCGTGCTTCTGATCACCCGCCCTCCCTCCCTATATTTTAGGCCTCTGCATTGACCTTGCTATGCCTGTCATGGGGTCGTCTGCTGTTGGGGCAGGGGCCTGGTAGGAATTTTCCATTTGGCTGATTGGCTGGTGCCATCTGGTTTTCGCCTACTGCGTAGCAAATAGTCACAACGTGTAAGGTTGGCGGTTAGGCATTGGTTATTTTGTTGGTTGGAGGAGGGGTTATGATTGACTGTGTCTGCCCCTCCAATTGTTGCTGGTGTACGGGGAATTCCGTTAAAGGAATCCAGGGGTTCGCTGCTTTTTGTCCGAACCCCCGGTCGGGGCTAGGGCCGTGCAAGAGCCCTGGGAGCCTGAGGGGAGAGGGGAGGGTCAGACCACCAGGCTCCCTTTATCTCTCCAGAGTGTTTTCCCCTTACTAATGGTCGTCAGTTCTGTCCCCTGTGGGACAGAGAGTCTTAACCAATGCCTAAGCATCCACTCACATTGTTTGTATTTTAATAAAGTTGTGGCCAAAATCCAAAACTAAAATTCTGACTGATGTGTGAATTGTTTGAGGGGTGGTTTGGGGACCTCGACATGCAAAATTGGCTCGCTCGGGCCGTATCCAGCCCGCGTTTCTTAGTCTGAGGACGTCTGCTCTAAGCCTTGCAAAAACAGAAATGCAGGGAAGAAACCAGAGCAGTTGTACTAAGTGCCGGAGAGAAGCTACTGCCCTGATACACTTCAGACTTCAAATGCTTATCAAATACATCCTCACTAAAAGGTGGGCGGTTGTGTTCTGCACTGGCTGTAACCTTTGAACTGTCTTCTAGGATAACCTCGTATTTATAATGCATGATCCAGCAAAGATAAGGGAGGTAGAATGAGGTTAAATCAGCCCCTTCCCTTTTTGTTGGGTGGGTGGTTGGTGTAACAGACAGCAGAATGACAGTAGAAACTTTTGACGCTGTGTCTGACTCCTTAAGTCATTTGACAGAGTTCAACAAGGCATGCTCAAATTGACAGTGTGCTTGGCAGAGCTGCTGACTAAAAGGCTAGCCAAAATTTATAGCCTTAAAAGCTCTCCATATCAATATTTTCATACAGTCAAGAGCAATGCAGTTGACATAGCTTGCTTTTTCTTTTTCAAAAGAAGCCAGCAGCGCACCTACATCGTGCCTTGAATTTAGTTATTTGCACTCTCTGAGTCTCATCACACCTGTCATTGCATATTCACATTCTCAGGTCTGCTTTTGTGTTCCATTACAAGATCACGGGAGCGCTTTCGGAAGGCAACTGCTGTGCCTTTCTCTGAAGCTAGCGCCACTTTTCACATACCTACCTCAGAGCTTCTCTCAGAATTCAAAAAAGTGCACAGGTCCTGTCTCTCTTCACTGCATAGCTGTCAACCCTCCCTTTTTTTGCGGGAAACTCCCTTATTCCAATGCCGTTTCCCGCTGCTATCCCGGATTGTTGATATCCCTTAAATTTCCCAGATTTCAAAGGAAGCAGCTCCTCTCCCTCCCTGCCGGCCAGGGAGGCTCCTCAGCTGCGTTGCTCGGCTGCCAATAAGGAGTCTGAGACCGACTGGGGGCGGAGCTTGCATGCCTTGTGCAGCCAGACCCTCACGCCCAACCAGACAGACAGCCTGTCTGCCGTCTACGCGCTCGCTCTTTCGCTCACCCGTTCGCGCACAGCCTCTGGAGCGCAGGGTGGCGAGGCTACTTGGTGCCATTGCACCGCCCTCGCAACATCCCTTATTTTCAAATCCGAAAGTTAGAGAAAAATGCCTTATTTTCAAATCTGAAAGTTTTGGGGAAATCGCTTATTTTCAAATCCGAAAGTTTGAAAAAATGCCTTATTTTCAAATCCGAAAGTCGACAGCTATGCTTCACTGCCCCTCCATTGGACTCTCATCTAGGGACGCAGGTGGTGCTGTGGTCTAAACCACTGAGCCCCTTGGGATTGTTGATTGGAAGGTTGGCGGTTTGAATCCCCGCGATGGGGAGAGCTCCTGTTGCTCTGTCCCAGCTTTTGCCAACCTAGGAGTTCGAAAGCACATCAAAGTGCAAGTAGATAAATAGGTACTGCTCTGGCAGGAAGGTAAACAGCATTTCTGCGTGCTCTGGTTTCTGTCACAGAGTCCCATTGCACCAGAAGCGGTTTAGTCATGCTGGCCACATGACCCAGAAATCTGTCTGTGGACAAACGCCAGTTCCCTCGGCCTGAAAGCGAGAGGAGCGCCGCAACCCCATAGTCGCCTTTGACTGGACTTAACTGTCCAGGGGTCCTTTACCTTTTTTACTCTCATGTGTACCCTGCACACTACTAGGGGCTAAGGGGCTTCTACCCACAGCCCTGAGAGTTGGATGCTTCCCACTTCTATTAATTAATTTTATTAAATTTATATACCCCCCTCCATCCCAGAGGAGCCCAGGGTGGCAAAAAGACGTGCAGGGTATTTATATTATAAAAGTCTTTTCAGTAATAAAAAGATAAACATATTTAAAATATTTACAAACTGTTAAAGACATATAAAAGCAATAAAACATCTGAAGCTGATATAACTAAATGATGTGTCTGGATAACAGAATTTTCAGGAACCTGGAATACAGTGATGATGCCTATCTAATATCAATAGGCAGGGAGTTCCAAAGTGCAGGTGCTGTAGCAATGCAGAACAGACATTGTTTGGCACTTCCAGAGTCATCGAAACCGTAGCACCAAGAACATGACTCTCAGTCTTACTTTGAAGAACAGCAAATAATAATAATAATAATAATAATAATAATAATAAATAATAATAATAATAATAATAATAATAATAATAATAATAATAATAATAATTATTTATACCCCACCCATCTGGCTGGGTTTCCCCAGCCACTCTGGGCGGCTTCCAACAGAACATTAAAATGCAATAATATATTAAATATTAAAAGCCTCCCTATACAGGGCTGCCTTCAGATGTCTTGTAAAAGTCTGGTAGTTGTTTTTCTCTTTGACATCTGGTGGGAGGGCGTTCCACAGGGCGGGTGCCACTACCGAGAAGGCCCTCTGCCTGGTTCCCTGTAACTTGGCTTCTCGTAGCGAGGGAACCACCAGAAGGCCCTCGGCGCTGAACCTCAGTGTCCAGGCAGAACGAAACCATTCTGCGTTGGTTTTCTTCTGGCAGAATCTTCCATTATGGATGCATAATACTGAACTGGGTATGTTAAGTGCTTCCACTAGAGTATAGAGGTGTGCACTTTTGAGAGCTCCCTCCGACCTGGGAATGCCGGCACAATTCTCCCAAGCTGGACTCTGACTCGCTTTGTTGTTTCTGAAAGGTCTGCCTGAAATGAGAGGCTAAGCTTTGAGGATTGTGAGAATGGGTGGGGGAAGGTAGATTTGGTTTATTTTTGACCTCTTGGATAGGCTCAGAGAAATGAATTGTGTCCTTCCAGAAACACTTTTCAAAAGAGATTATTTCCAGATATAATCCAAGTTGAGTTTAGGACAGCTTGGTCATCTCTGCTCCTCTTTGCTTTAGGCCTGGGAGAAATACTAAGGCTGTCATCTAGCATTCTGTTTAGAAATAAATATATTCTCCATGGGTCAAATGAGGACTCATCTAAGCCAGGCATGAAATGTCTGAGCCTTTTCAGAATAGATTAACTTCGACCTTGTGTTCTCTCGTTAGCCAATGGAATTTCAGTAAACACATCAGGGGTTCTTTTTGGGTTGTGGTTTTTGGGCTTTCGCTCCAACTGTTTAATCCATCTATTGATTCTAGGACATGAAAATTGTATATTATTAATAAGTGTACCTATAAGATTATAGTAAGCAGATTCCCCTTCATTGCAATATAAAGTAGATTTCATGCCAAACTTTGTTGTGTAAAGGCTTTATTTATTTATTTATTTATTTATTTATTTATTTATTTATGGTGCCACTGGCAGGGATGCCAACAGGATTTCCTGGGACTGGTAAAGTGGATCGGGGCCTTTTTTACATATATTCCACAACCTCCCCCCCCACCTCCACCGCAGGCAACCTATTGGAAAGAACTGCTGCTCATGTACTTTTATTTTTATTTATAAAATATACTGCTGTATCATAATGATATATTACATTGGCTTACAACAATATAAAAACAGAAAGCCAGACAACAAAATACTAAAAAGTTAAAGCAGTTACAAGTAAACAGAAATTAAGAGCAGACATCAATTACCCATTGTAGGTCGTGTACTCTCTTATCTGCTCATGGAACAAAAATGTTTTTCAGCAGGTGTTGGCGCAGAAGGCATCTGCTGAATCGCTAGTGCAGGGGTTGGCAAACTTTTTCATCAGGGGGCCAGTCCACTGTCCCTCATACCTTGTGGGGGGCTGGACTATATTTTGAAAAATATAAATACCCTGCAAGCTGGTCCCGCAGCTGCCTCTGGACCTGGAGGAGGAATGCACTCTGGGGAGCTGCATCCGGCCCCTGGCCCGTAGTTTGCCGACCCCTGCTCTAGTGGCAGGGTGTTCCACAGGACTGGGCTGATGACACTAAAAGCTCATTTCTCATCACTGTCAAACAAGCCTTGCCAACTTGGGGTATGGCCTAGGATGCTCCAGCGGATGATTTTAGTGATCAAGCTAGAATATGAGGGTTGAGGCAATCCTTGAGGTATCCTGCACCTGAGTTCATATATTAACTTAGTCTACATCACAGGACCATTAGAAAGATAAAAAGTGGAGGTGGGAGGGTAATGCACAGAACCCAGAAGTCTTTGGAGGAAAATCAAGATGCAGAGATAGAATGCTGTTCATGTAAAGAAAAATAAATATGCATCAAGCGAGAAAGGCAGCCCCCCACAATCTAACTGTAGCATTCCACAGTCCTGATATTTTACAGCAAAATACCAAAACAAACCAAAACTAAAAGCTCACCAATGCTGGAGATGTAAAAATACATACGCCAAATATAGTTTATTGTGAAAACCGGTTAGTCATTAGGTGTCATTGCTGTCATTTGACAGGAAACTTTATTTATATCAAATAACAGCAGTGACACCTAATTAAGCCCTGCCTAATTGCTTTCAAAAATAAGCTTGGAGAGAGGGAGAGATGAAAAACACAATCCTCTAATTTGCTCAGAAGTAGGGTTGCCAAATTTTTTAAAAAGTGCAAATCCGGACACAAAAGTTGTTGAGCTATTCTTAATGACATTCACCAAAATCTACACTTCCGACATGGCTTGCCATATGTCTCGATTTTCCCGGGCACTGTTTCCGACGGCCGAATCAGGGAAATTCCAGACTTTTGTCAACCCTATAGAAAGTAAATCCCAGCACAATCCTAACCATGTCTACTCAAATGTTGCTGCCATTGAATTCAGTGAGGTTTACTTCAGTTGAATGAGATTAGGATTGCAGCTTTACTCCTGGAAAAGTTAGCCTGGAAAACCACACTAAGAATTAAACGAATAAACTGTAGTCCAGTAAAAATTAATCTTAACCACCAACACATTTTAATGGCATTATAAACTGTAGACCCACTTCTGTATTTCGCTTCAAAAATTATTTGAGAGATAAAATGTATAATATGCCATTCTCTGCAAATGATAAAGGTTTTTTTTTTTTAAGCTGTGGTGCACTTTTATTATCATCATAGCCACTGAAATTGTTTAATGTGCATGCTTTAATCTTGTAGCTGTGCTGGCTTTGATTTTCTGGATTTTGTGCTGGATGTGCAGAGAGAGAGAGAGGAGAGAGAGAGAGCACAGTTGGTGGGCAGGTACAGGTGCTATAGCTGAAAGCCATAAACTCATTAACTCATGTGATGTGTGCGCACATGCACAACATTATATTGCTATGAGTGGGTGGGGTATTAAACTGTATGCCAGAACCCTCCAACCCATGGATTCAGCAAGTGTTAAAATCTAACCAAGCCTTCTAGTTCCAGGAATAGCCAAACTTGCTTCCTGGTGAAGCGATGGGGGATTAAGGAGCTCTGTGCGAGATGGCAAATGGGTGAGGCCCCCTCCCTCAACAGACAAAGCCTCAGTTGAGAGTTAAAAGTTGCAGTGATGTGACCCAGAAGGGAAGCAGCAAGGTGGAAAGCGAGAGAGACAGAGCAGTGGTTGATTTCTGTTTCAATCCAAGGCGGTGGATATAACCCCTTTGGGGTGTTGATGCTGCGAACATCTCCATCGTAGGCTCAGGTTGTAAAGGTAAAGGGACCCCTGACCATTAAGTCCAGTCGTGTCCGACTCTGGGGTTGCGGCGCTCATCTCGCTTTATTAGCCGAGTGCCGGCGTACAGCTTCCGGATCATGTGGCCAGCATGACATAAATACAGGATGGGTGACACCTGGCTTGAGAGCAGTACATGTGAAAAAGGATCTAGGAGTCTTGGTAGACCACAAACTTGACATGAGTCAACAGTGTGATGCAGCAGCTAAAAAAGCCAATGCAATTCTGGGCTGCATCAATAGGAGTATAGCATCTAGATCAAGGGAAGTAGTAGTACCACTGTATTCCGCTCTGGTCAGACCTCACCTGGAATACTGTGTCCAGTTCTGGGCACCACAGTTCAAGAAGGATACTGACAAGCTGGAACGTGTCCAGAGGAGGGCAACCAAAATGGTCAAAGGCCTGGAAACGATGCCTTATGAGGAACAGCTTAGGGAGCTGGGTATGTTTAGCCTGGAGAAGAGAAGGTTAAGGGGTGATATGATATATAGCCATGTTCAAATATATAAAAGGATGTCATATAGAGGAGGGAGAAAAGTTGTTTTCTGCTGCTCCTGAGAAGAGGACACGGAGCAATGGATTCAAACTACAAGAAAGAAGATTCCACCTAAACATTAGAAAGAACTTCCTGACAGTAAGAGCTGTTCGACAGTGGAATTTGCTGCCAAGGAGTGTGGTGGAGTCTCCTTCATTGGAGGTCTTTAAGCAGAGGCTTGACAGCCACCTGCCAGGAATGCTTTGATGGTGTTTCCTGCTTGGCAGGGGGTTGGACTGGATGGCCCTTGTGGTCTCTTCCAACTCTATGATTCTATGATTCTATGACAAAGCCGCTTCTGGCGAAACAGAGCAGCGCACGAAATGCCGTTTACCTTCCCGCCGGAGCGGTACCTATTTATCTACTTGCACTTTGACGTGCTTTCGAACTGCTAGGTGGGCAGGAGCTGGGACCGAGCAACGGGAGCTCACCCCGTTGCAGGGATTCGAACCGCTGACCTTCTGATCAGCAAGCCCTAGGCTCTGTGGTTTAACCCACAGCGCCACCTGGGTCCCCTAGGCTCAGGTTGTATCTATGTGTAAATAAGCCATATATGCCCAAAAACAGCATTCTCCGCTGTCCCTCCTTCCCAAAAGGAAACGCGAACCGTGGAACGCCAGGAAAACTTTGCACCGCTCGGAGATTGCGGTGGCATGCAGCAATATGCAATGTCTGGGCAGCAGTGAGACAGAAGCAGGAAAACTGGCAGTTTCTGAAATTCCTAGCTCTGCCTAGTGATGTCTGAAAAGGCGACTTGCCAATCACAGGGTAGCTCATTTCACAGAAATTGGAGGGGAGGGGGAATTCATTGTTCAGCTTATGTCTTCTGATGTAGAGCATGTAGGAACTCATTATTTTTTAAATTGGAAATTACGAGTCTGGGGCAGCCCAAATTTTGATCTTCTCTACCCAATTCTTGGTGACATTGGGCACTGGTACTATCAGATGGTACTATCTGGGACGCGGGTGGCGTTGTGGGTTAAACCACTGAGCCTAGGGCTTGCCAATCAGAAGGTCGGCAGTTCGAATCCCCGCGATGGGGTGAGCTCCCGTTGCTTGGTCCCTGCTCCTGCCAACCTAGCAGTTCGAAAGCACGTCAAAGTGCAAGTAGATAAATAGGTACCACTGCAGCGGGAAGGTAAACGGCGTTTCCGTGCGCTGCTCTGGTTCGCCCGAAGTGGCTTTGTCATGCTGGCCACATGACCTTGAAGCTGTACGCCGGCTCTCGGCCAATCAAGTGAGATAAGCGCCGCAACCCCAGAGTCGGTCACAACTGGACCTAATGGTCAGGGGTCCCTTTACCTTTACCTTAATGGTCAGGGGTCCCTTTACCTTTACCTTTACTATCAGATGAATCTCTCCCTGTGGATCCTCTTGCCAGGTTGGTGGAAAATACGTGCTGCTTGTTCATGATCACATGCACATTTTATTTTATTTTTAAACTATCTTGGGGGAGGGCTGTTAATCCCTGGGGTTCAGCAAGTGTTGTTTCCCTTTCTAAAACCTTGTTAGATATCCTGATTGCCTTGCCACACAGTTACACGCCAGAAGCCTTTTGACGGCTATCATTCAGCCAAGGGAGTGAGGCATTAGATGGTAGTGATAAATTGCCTGTCCTGTTAGCTGCGTCCAGGGTTAGAGCAGGGCAATTGTTTGCCTAAAGCAAGTTGAAGTAGGCACACATCCACCCTCGCCTCATATAATAGGAAATGCATTGTGTTACCCTTTAAAGCAGGAGAGAGCTGTAGAGAAAAAGCATTTCTGGTTGACTAGAAAGTTGTAAAGTGCAGGGGAGGCAAAATTTGCAAAACAAAGTGGGGGGGGTGGGATGTTACTTTAAACTAGTGAATTTAGGGGGCCTATTAATAATTCTCTGTTCAAATCATTCAGGCTGTTGGCCTATAGCATCTTTCTCTTCTTTCATTTCTTTAAAAAAATTATTTATACTTTTCAAATTTATACATTTCATTAATTTTTCAATCATTTTAACATTTCAAGGTTCAACCTCTTTCTATGGTTCGTTATTTTATAATATCTTCTGCATATCCAAATTCATTTAATTTGCTCATTTTATTACCTACTTTAAATATATACTCCTATGAAACTGCAGGTTATTACAGTAATCCTGCCAATGCTTTTATCTGTTTGCAATTTATCTGTAAATATTCAATAAACCATTTCCATTCTTTTATAAAAAAAGATTGTTATCTTGATTTCTTCTTTCGGAAGTCAGAAAAATTCGTAGGCGCGCGACCACTTTTTTCACTCGTAACTCGAAAAATACGGAAGTCGGGTCATTCGTAAGTCGAGGGACCACTGTACTTGCACCTTGACGTGCTTTTGAACTGCTAGATGGGCAGGAGGAAAAGCAGGGACTGAGCAACGGGAGCTCACCCTGTCGCGGGGATTCGAACTGCCAACCTTCTGATTGGCAAGCCCTAGGCTCTGTGGTTTACACCACAGCGCCACCCGCGTCCATTCAACCCAATAAACAGCGACAATTTGTTGTTGACAAAGGACAGCTGGACATATAAAGAGGGCCCCATCACCTTCAGTAGCTTAGGGCCTCATCAAACCTAAATTCGGCCCTGGATGGCAACCTTATGTTCCGGGGGGAGGAGATCAAACTTATCCAAGATGGTCTTATCCATAAGTCCAAACTTTGGACTTATCCAATATGGAGCATTCATGGAAAGCAGGCATGCAAAAATATAATAATAATAATAATAATAATAATAATAATAATAATAATAATAATAGATTTAGGGCCTCAGCCAGATCCCACCACCATGTGAAGGACCTCAATATCTGATGTGAAGTCTACTTTTATTTCCCACAAGACTTGCTCAAAGGGCACCTGATGGGGATGAGGCACAAAACCAGCAATATCCTTGTCAAAAAACCCACACGAAAGCAACAGATCCATCCATTCATCTATTTCTGTTAAAGTCCTTGGCAACTAAAAGTGGCTGGGCAGCTTGAAAATCCAATCATGAATTAAAGAAGCAGCGTAGCATTGTCCCTATAACAAACGCCCGTAGGATTTTCATGCCTGACAGCAGAGTTCCACCTGTACAAGGTTGAAAGCAAGGCATGGAATGAGAAAAAAAACGTCGGGCAGACAGCCAAAGCTGTTGACATAAGCCTTTGTTGTTTAGTCATTTAGTCGTGTCCGACTCTTCGTGACCCCATGGACCAGAGTACGCCAGGCACTCCTGCCTCCCGCAGTTTGGTCAGACTCATGTTGGTGGCTTCGAGAACACTGTCCAACCATCTCGTCCTCTGTCGTCCCCTTCTCCTTGTGCCCTCCATCTTTCCCAACATCAGGGTCTTTTCCAGGGAGTCTTCTCTTCCCACGAGGTCGCCAAATTATTGGAGCCTCAGCTTCAGGATCTATCCTTCCAGCGAGCACTCAGGGCTGATTTCCTTCAGAATGGATAGGTTTGATCTTCTTGCAGTCCATGGGACTCTCAAGAGTCTCCTCCAGCACCATAATTCAAAAGCATCAAGACTACAGGTGTCATTTTTCAAAACGGTCACGCCACCTTTCTGCAGCACCTGGCTCACAAACCATGGTACCTACATCCATAAAATTCGTGTCTAATTTTTGTTTCTTTGAGTGCAACAAAAGCAATGGACAACATTCTTAAAGCTGTATTGAGCGAACATTTTGCAGTGAACTATTGAATTGTGGACAAAGATAAGTGAATCTGTATCTTCCCAAGTGGAAGTTTTTGCAGCTTATACTATGTTATACATAACTGTATTTTGCTTTCCCGGTTGTAACCATGTACACCCTCCAGAAGTGACCTTTTTGTGGTCATGGTAGAGGAGGGAGCCTTCTGGTCAGATTCTAAAGGAAAGGTTTTTTTTGAGGGAATTTAGAGATTGAAAAGAGGAAATAGATTCTGGCAGTTCTTGGAGAGAACCTGAGCCAGGGATCAGCAACCTTTTTCAGCCGTGGCCGGTTTACCATCCCTCAGACCATGTGGTGGGCCGGACTATATTTGTTTGCGGGGGGGTGGGGAATGAACGAATTCCTATGTCCCACAAATAACCCAGAGATGCATTTTAAATAAAAGGACACATTCTACTCCTGTAAAAACACGCTGATTCCTGGACCATCCGTGGGCCGGATTGAGAAGGCAATTGGGCCGCATCCGGCCCATGGGCCTTAGGTTGCCTACCCCTGATCTGAGCTATCAAGACAGGGCATAATATAGCCCCTTTAATAAACCTTCATAGGAATTTCATGCCCGATAGTAATTTTATCTGCATGAGGCAGAAACCTCTTTCTTCTACTGTGATACACATCAGGCATAAAAAAGGATTGGCTTTCTGGGGGATCCAACAGGGACTACACTTAGTAAATCATTGTCTCTGATCAGTAGTGGACTGGATAGGAGCCAATAAACCGAAGCTCAGTCTAGATGAGATAATAAGTGGGTATTTCATCTCTACTGCCAGGTGCTGGTCAAAGATTCACTCTGAAAAATCAAATAGGATGTTTGGAGGTGCTCTTAGACCTGTTCTTACCCTTGGTGACACCTGCGGCCTCTGTATCTCAAAGCACCTTTCGACAGTTCAACCCTCCTGGGCAGAGATAGCCTTAGCATATTTAGGTAAAGGTAAAGGGACCCCTGACCATTAGGTCCAGTCGTGTCTGACTCTGGGGTTGCGACGCTCATCTCTCTTTATTGGCCGAGAGCCGGCGTACAGCTTCCAGGTCATGTGGCCAGCATGACTAAGCCGCTACTGGTGAACCAGAGCAGTGCACGGAAACGCCGTTTACCTTCCCGCCATAGTAGTACCTATTTATCTACTTGCACTTGGACGTGCTTTCGAACTGCTAGGTGGGCAGGAGCTGGGACCGAGCAATGGGAGCTCACCCCGTCGCAGGGATTCGAACCGCCGACCTTCTGATCAGCAAGCCCTAGGCTCTGTGGTTTAACCCACAGCGCCACCTGGGTCCCTTTAGCATATTTATTCACTGGTAATAACCTGTTTAGACTATGGCCATGGGTTGTGCATAGCCCTTCTTTTCAACTTTCATTGCTCATAATAAACCCACCACTTCTGAAGATGCTTGGCTATCAGATTGCAGCACCCTTTTGTTTCACGTTTACATCCATGTCTGGCTGCCTAATTCATTCCTGGTCATGCCTCCTACCTCATATAGGTGAAAATTGCCATTGGAGCTAATGAAAGTATTTATTATTATTATCTGAAGAAAAATAATAGGCAATGCTGCCTTCTCCAGGTTGTTGGAAGGACCTTGAGTGAGAGGCAGTGAAGTCAAGATCTCAGAGAGTGAGAGACTGGGAGGAGAAGAAAAAGATCCCAGGTGAGATCTGGGAGGATCCACCACTTTCTGTAGGGGACAAGTGTTAAGAGCTACTTTTGAAAGAGGACTCTCCTCCTCCTCCTCCTCCTCCTCCTCCTCTTCCTCCTCTTTTTGTTTTTAATTCATTTTTTATCTTACTGTATTATGAAAAAGCATTAATAAAGTCTTATGGGGGAAGAGAAAATTGTCTTCTGCTATGTTATACTGGAATATCATGCGGGGGTATGCCCATTTATTTTAAAGTAAAGCCTAATTTTATTTCTGATGGTGACCAAAGAAGGAATTCTATTTAGAAATGTGGGTCCCCCCCCCTTTTGAGGAGAAACATGGCTGTACCTGTAAACAACCCTCTTTAAATATGGGTTTGTTTCATGGGAGATATGTGACATAGCTTTGTAATAATTTCCCTTATAAATAAATGTCAGTTCTGCCACAGGGGTGTGTAAGCATTTCATAAAATTACCTACTGAGTAGATCAATCCCTGTGGTTTGCGATTGTAATTTGGCATAATCTATATTTTATGAGGTAGCGACAGTCGCGTCTTAATCTGTTGTAAAAATACAATAGCCATAGCCGTTAGCTGGGGGGTGGGGAGTTCTTTGTGCAGAAATATATTAGTTTCCTTTTTTCTTTAGGATGCTTTAAGGACAGACCATCCATTGAATTTATTGAATGTTTGACCTAAAGGATTTTAAGATGGCAAACACTACGATGGAGCTTGCATGTGAATGGATATAACACGTAATATGCACGTGAATGCATATAGCATCAGGAATTTAATAGTCCACCTGAGTTATCCAAATAGGGACCTTATCGGCACATAGAGTAGATGAACGGTTTAAAGCTGTGTTTGGACTATATCATTTTAGATTGTAAGTGCTCACACAATTGAACGCTTCTTCATATTAAAAAAGACAAGGCAGGACAATATATATAATATATATATATATATATATATATATATACACACACACACACACACACACACACACACACACACACACACACACACTCATATAGGAAACCTGATGTCAGGGAGATGAATTCCAATCAATTCAACATTAGTTACTTGAAGTAGATCCATTGGAATCAATGGACTAGAGTAGCCTAGTTTCAATGGGTCTACTCTATAGTTTAGTGGACAGCACCCGTATTTTTCCTTCCATTGGTGAAGGTGAAAAATGCTCTTATTAAATGCTAGAATTGGATGAAGTAGCTGCATGAATGGTAATTGCATTGTACAGATTGAACTACACTTCTTGATTGCCTTGTACAGTCCTTCATTTACACATTGATCAACATTATTCACAGTTAATTATGAGAATTGGCCGCATACTGAGGCTTGTTGTGGTTGTTTCTTTTCCAAAAAAAATAGTTCAGTTTATTTTTAACAGTGAGAAAACAGATAGGGGTCTTGAAGTACCATGATGGAAGAAAATAATGTTGTATTGCTCAAGCAAGATGGAGTTGAGAAATAATGTATTTATAGGAGTGCATTAAGACCAATTTAGAAAAGGTTGATTAGATAAAGCAATTTTCATCCAAGCAAGCCTAAACCATTTCCTTATTTCATTGAATCAGCAACCATGTGCTCGTACAAACACAATAAATATATACTCCCATCAGCTTTTCCTTGATCTACTTTTAGTGTTCTCTGCTTAGTTGTCAGGATATGTTGTTAGTGTAAGTTGTTTTTAAGAGTGCCTCCTTCCAATCATTATGTTTTGCCCGGGCACCCAAAGGAAGATCAGAAATGAATGCATGACTTGTGTTGAAGACAAAACTCAAACTTATATTTACGATGTAAGGTGAATGTTTTGTTTTGGCTGAAGAGCTTGATACTAACCAATATAGTGGTACCTCGGTTTACGAACTTAATCCGTTCCGGAAGTCCGTTCTTAAACCAAAACCGTTCTTAAACTGAGGTGCACTTTCCCTATTGAGGCCTCCCGCCGCCGGTGCCCTTCCACTGTTCGAATTCCGTTCTTAGACCAAGGTAAAGTTCTCAAACCAAGACACTATTTCGGGTTTTGTGGAGTTTGTAAACCAAATCGTTCTTAAAAGGGACTGTTCTTAAACTAAGGTACCACTGTACAACCAAATATTTTTTTCCCCTGATTGCACCATCTGAGCAAACATATCTAATTCTACCCATGACTCATAACTGAATTAAATGAAAGATAGATTTTTCCCACCAAATTTGTAGCAATCCACAGCATCAAAAACAGCAGGGTACCACTTCTGTGCACTCCTAACATGGAGGAGACTGGATAGGAATAGATAGATAGATGATAGATAGAAACTTTATTTGCACTAGCCATAACAATAAGATAAAATATATAGGGAATAGAGCTAAATAGTTAGCTATACAAAATGTATTCTGGAGATTTACATCAATACAAATAGCATAATTGATACACAATCCTTTAGCCACAGATAAAACAATAGGCTTTCTTTTGATTTTTTTTTTTTTAAAGCTGAGGAATGTTAGAAAGCTGATTAAGAAACTTGTTCTAATTGCCCCTGCTAAACATTTTGCAGTTTTTGTTGTCCCCTGGTTATCTTGATCCGCCAGGATAAAAGACACAGTAGCAATGATTGAGCAACCCAGACAGAAATTGGTTGGCGTTTGAGGAATGACTGAAATAGTTCTTCTCCATCAGACTACCACACCTCCAGCCTTCGTGCTTTTGCAAACTTTGTTTGGCTGTCCACTCCTTCCTCTTTCATGCTCACCTCTTCCTTCCAGCTCCCCATAATAACAGCATTTGTCCTTGGGCTGGAATTTCCCATGAAAAACAAGGAAAGCTCCAAACTGTAACAGGTTGGAGAGACGGATCTGCTTCTCACCTTCTCCAGAAGCATAACAGAGAGGGAAAGGGTAGTCTTCCATGACCTTCCTCTGCCATTTCCCTTTTTTTTCTCCATTCTCACTAGATTTTCAGCTAAGGGTGATTGCTCCCTCAACCTAGTCCTTCTTTCCTTCACTGGAGGTTTATAGATTTCCTGAATCCCATCCTTCTTTCATCCTTTACTAATCCTTTACACTCCCTACAAGTTATTCTCTAGTCTACACACACACACACACACACACACACACACACATTTGTCTCCTCTGTTGCTATCCTCACCCAAGCACTGTTTAGTGCAGGCGTTGGCAAGGTTATCCGGCCATGGGCTGGATCAAGCCGATGAGGAGCGTCCGTGGGCCGGACATGCGCAGCGCGGTGCCGGAAATCGGGTCTGCGCATGTCCGTGGCACCAGAAATTGCTTCTGCGCATGCCCAGACACTGAAAATCGTCCCTGCGCAGAAGCGATTTTCGGCGTCTGGATATGCGCAGACACGATTTTCGGCATCTGGACATGCGCAGACGCGATTTTCTGCATCTGGACATGCGCAGATGCAATTTCTGGCGCCGCTCAGCAAGTCCCCGCACTGTGCGCGGAGGGCTTGCCGAGCGGGTGGCTCGGTTGGTGGGCGGCTCATGGGCTGGTAAAATGGCCTTCGTGGGCCGCATCTGACCCATGGGCCGGAAGTTGCCGACCTCTGGTTTAGTGAAACGGGCCCTCTAGCCAGACACACCACCCATTGCTAGTTTCCTAGTGTGGCAGGTGCCTGGTTTTTTCCTTGTAGTAGCAGGGGCGCCAAATCATTGTCTTTGCAAAGGGTGAGTGCGGGGAGCAACAGAAAACCCTGCATTACGCCTTTTTAAAGTGTATAATGCAGGAGTAGCATACAGAAGCAGATCTGTAAGAACAGTGCTTCTCCAGTCTGACAACTAGTTATTGTGATCTCTGAGCAACTATCTAAATGTTTTACATAATAAAATGATCTGTGCAGAATTGGTTTAGGCTGTCATCCATTATGTCTAACTATTAATGCTGGATCTGGGATGTCCTTGCAGGCAATGAAGAGTCTGGCTTGCTGACGAATTTACGTATATAATTGCTGATGCACAACATCCCTGCGTGGCATAAAGAAAGCAGTGGGGCTTTTATCTTCCGGCGTGGCACTCGTGATGTTGCTTAGTCAAGCAGCAATATTTGGCATTCCGTTCACATTCTGCTACTGCCACTAAAGCGGCCTGAAGCAAGAGGCAAAAGGAGCGCACTAAATTGAGCACTTAAATCACTAGTTCTTTGGCTCCATGGCAGATTTAACGAGCATCCTGGAACGAATGCCGTGAAATAATATACTGTCAAACCTGACACAGCAGAATGGCTCTGCTTCCAATCACACAATAGTCCAGGTGACCATGCAATTACAATTAACCTCCTGCTTGCTTATACCTAATGAGAAATGATCATTTGAATGATAAACCCAGGAAAGTATCGCGGCCACAGGAAAATGATCTCTCAACCTTATGGAGGCGGTGGACGGTTGGTGGGATTTTATTTTATTTTTTTATTTTTTTGTGTGTATGTGTTTTGAATAACTTTGGAAAGAGCCAAAGGAATATGAATTTTCATTCTTTTTCTATCACCCATGGCAAATGGTAGATCACATATACACTGAACTGCCTGTTAGCAATTCCCCCCCAAAACAAAAGTGCTCCTCAAATGCTAAAGGGTACGTGAAAGATCCACCCCCACCCCACCCCAAATAAAGCACTATAGTTTTTGAGATTACTCTTTGAAAATGATGACAGTAGGTTCAGGACCAGCAAAGGGAACTTTTTATTTCACACTGCATTTTATGGGTTTCAGTACCATAAATTGTGGCAATGGTGACCCTTGGGCTAGTCAGAACCACAGACTCATTAACCACTGTTCACAAGGCTTAACCAGAGAAACCGTAGGAGAGCACTTCGATCTCCCAGGACACTCTATACAAGATCTCAAAGTAGCTGTCTTATTGCAAAGGAATTTCAGAAATAGACTGGAAATAGAAGTTGCTGAATTGCAACTTATTACCAAACTTAAAACCATGGAGAGACCTGGTCTGAATAGAGACATTGGATTATTATCTCATTATACATGATAAAGCTATTTTTATCCATCTCACCCCTTGCTTTTTCCTGTAAGACCAATTGCAGTCGTTAACAGTCGTCAACATGTTCACCACACCTATCAGCCTATCACCCATTCCCACCACCCTTCTGAGTAATACCCCTCCCACCCTCTCACTATATATAAGGGTCTGGTGACTTCTGTTTCAGTGTATCACGAAAGCTCATACCAAGAACAAACTTAGTTGGTCTCTAAGGTGCTACTGGAAGGATTTTTTTTATTTTTTATTTTGTTTCGACTGCGGCAGACCAACCTATCTGTAACAAGGCTTAACCTATGACATCCAAATTGACAACCCACATTTCTGTCTGCTACTCCACCCCATGTTGCTGCCATGCATCAAAGATGGGGCTCTAAGGTGGAAAATGAAACCCTCCCTGTAGTTCTCAAGGCTGTTTCTCTGAGCTTTCCCTCTTCCCTACTGTTTTCAGACCACAGCAGTGCTGAAGCAATTTCCTTTCTGCTTCCCAGTGTCATAGCAGTGGAAGTCAAGGATACCCAAAGTCGCTGCATCCCCAATCTTTAATTAATGAGGAGGGAGATTGACGGGCTTCAACAACAGACTGCTACGATCAGCTCATACATCGTTGCCCAAACACATTTTTCTCTCCCAAAATTAGGTGGCGTATTTGAAAAAAGATACTTACCTCCACTGTTGTGCACAGCTGACTCCTGAAGCTCAATCTCTGTGTGAAACATGCAAACTACCCTGGGCCTGCCCGTAAAAGCAACCCCAATATTTTTATGAGGTTTTTTTTGGGGGGGGTAGATTCCCTTAAAGGTGTTGTGGGTTTGTGTCAGATCCTCCCCGTAATTCTTGGATTTAGTAAAAGTTAGAATTAAGCAAGGTTCGATTAAAGTAAAGGTAAAGGGACCCCTGACCATTAGGTCCAGTCGTGACCGACTCTGGGGTTGCGGCGCTCATCTCGCTTTACTGGCCAAGGGAGCCGGCATACAGCTTCCAGGTCATGTGGCCAGCATGACTAAGCTGCTTCTGGCGAAACCAGAGCAGCGCACGGAAACTCCGTTTACCTTCCCGCTGGAGCGGTACTTATTTATCTACTTGCACTTTGACGTGCTTTTGAACTGCTAGGTGGGCAGGAGCTGGGCCCCAACAATGGGAGCTCACCCCGTCACGGGGATTTGAACTGCCGACCTTCTGATCGGCAAGCCCTAGGCTCTGTGGTTTAGACCACAGCGCCACCTGCGTCCCTGGACGGGCCATTAGCAGGGGACAAAGGCCATCAAGGAAACTGTCAGAGGGCAAGGGACAGTGGGACTCCTTCTTTGCTGGGCGCTAGTGGGCAGAGGCAAATCACAGATTTTGGGGTTCAACTTTGAATGATGTAGGCTGGGAGGAGGTCCTTGGAGCTGCTTAGCAGTGATAAGGAGAAGGAAGGGGCACAACTCCCTATGAGCTAAGGATGACAGGCTGGAGCAAAGAGAAACGGGGTGGCTTTTGCTGTTCTTTGATTCCAATGTTGCCCTTAAGAGGAAGCCAGACCCTCATACGATGTGAATGCTCCACAATGCTTCCATCTAGGTGCAGGTTGTATATATGTGTAAATAAACTATATATCATAAGGACACCACAGTCTCTTTTGTGCCTCATTGCTCCCCAAGGGACCCTAGAAAGCACACCTACAACCCTTGGAATCTCGAGGGAAGAATGGAGGAGCTCCCCTGAAACTTGGAGCATGCCATGCAGATTCCTGGTGGTTATGACATTGCTGCTTCTCTTTCTAATCTCACTGTCATGTGGAGCTCTCATTCCATTGTTTCCTCTCAGTTCATTGCCCTCCTCCAGCCTTGGCTCTGAGACAGCCCTCCCTCTTGAAGAATCCACACACACATTAATATTATTGACACATTAGCTAAAACAACAGACTGGTGTGTAACTACTTTCCTGGCCACCTACAGATTTTCTTCCAGGTGACCAGACTGGAAACATCACTAAGACTGAATGTTTTTGTGTGTGTTTCTTTTTACTAACATAGATATATCTGGGCAGGTGGACCAGAAATTGTTATGGACTTATTTACTATGTTGAAAAAGAGCCAGCCATGGACTACTGATGGATTTATTGTGGTTTCTTAATTCGGATGATGGAGTCTTCAGAGTCTTCATTTCCCATTTCAACAATGGTGTGATGATCGCAGGGGATCATTTTATTGCTTCAAATTGTTTAGGATTTCTTAGATTGAGAATCAATCTTGACTGAACGGGTTCAGCTGATTGCTCTTGGAAACCCAAATAGCCCATTATAGTCCTTGAAAATGAATCCAGATAGAAGTCTTTCTCTGCTCTCTGACTGTTTTTCTTCTGTCTCCCCTCTCTCTCTTCTTTCTCTGAGTCTTTGTCCTTTTCTTAAGTAACTGTGGATCATGATCTACAAACTGCAAGCTATGGTGCACACTATTCACTATTCTCCACTATTCACTATTCTTCCTTGGACTTCCAAGTGTCAACTTGATGGCTTGTCGCAGGGGTGCCAACTTGAATAAAATGTGGGGGCCCAGGTAAGCCCCACCCCTCATAATCGATCACATGATGCAACACACACAAACCATTTGAATGGGAATGTCAATCAACTTTGTGGGATCCCGCCCCCTCAATTATTTTATGGTGGGGACCGAAGCCCACACGACTGCTAGGAGTTGGCTCCTATGGCTTGTCGTATAAGATAAGATTTCTTTATTGTCAGTGTACAATTACAAGTACAACGTTGTACAAGTGCAATGAAATTGAATGCCATCCCATAAAAACAAAACAAAAAACAGCACACAAAAACCACATTTTCAGCCACACATGCACATACGTACACACCCATCACAACTCTCCAAGGTCATATTATCTGGTTACAGCATTTAAGATGGTTATAGCTCTTGGGTAGAAACTATTTGTTCTTGATCTAATTGTTCTATATCTCTTGCCCTAAGGCAGTAGTGCCACCATACTATTTTCAGCCAGTTGGGGTTTTTTTTGGGGGGGGGGTGTTTGAGGGTCTTCCAGTTTCCTCAACTGCCCAAGAAGATAGATACCTTGTCAAAATAATACTTGCAAAGGTGGAGTTCTCATGACCCTTGTAATGCTATAAGAAGCAGAATCAATATGTCAAGCACAGGTATAATTCATTGCAGTGCTTTCATGTCGCAGGAGCTAATATATTGGCAGTGGAATTCTCGCATACTGTTTAGCCACTTTTTTTGTTAATGGTCTCGTTATTAAAGTGATTGGGTGACGTTCTTGTGTGATGTTATATTTCTTAACCCTAGCAGTGAAAGAAATGTTGAATGTGCTTGGCTCTGCAGCCATGAATTTTTTTCAGCTCGGAAGTTCCAGAAAGGTAGATTGGTGGCTTTTCTGTCTGCAGTATTCAAATATTTAGTGTTGCAATGCTTTGCTGTCTGATTCTGTGCCTGAAAGCACAAGGTTTATATCTTTTACAACTAAGATATCTCTGTATGCACCCCTGCCCTGGGGGCAAAATAAATTGTGTGTGGCTGGTATTGCATTTTAAATCCAATTGTTGGAACCATCTGCAAATGTTTGATATTGGATCTGCTTGCTATGGGTGTGAGGGCAACAAAGCTTTAATTCCTTCAATCATCTTCTGGAGGAGACTCTTGAGAGTCCCATGGACTGCAAGAAGATCAAACCTATCCATTCTTAAAGAAATCAGCCCTGAGTGCTCACTAGAAGGACAGATCCTGAAGCTCAGGCTCCAGTACTTTGGCCACCTCATGAGAAGAGAAGACTCCCTAGAAAAGACCCTGATGTTGGGAAAGATGGAGGGCACAAGGAGAAGGGGACGACAGAGGATGAGATGGTTGGACAGTGTTCTTGAAGCTACTAACATGAGTTTGGCCAAACTGCGAGAGGCAGTGAAAGATAGGCGTGCTTGGCGTGCTCTGGTCCATGGGGTCACGAAGAGTCGGACACGACTGAATGACTGAACAACAACAACAAAAGTCACACCTATTTAAAGTAAACAAGTGTGCACTGGTAGAAAGTTAGTATATACAACACAACTGAATAAAAGATGTTATTCTGATTTGAGATGAGAGGAAACCTGTATAGATTTCATTTTGTTTTTATCAGGAGAAGGGATGGTCTCTGGGTTTTTTAATGTCTTCTGTGTCCCTTCAACGTTTTCTCTAATGTCCAGGACTTGAGTGAAAAATAACAAGACAGCTCAAACTCCTGCCCTCCGCAATAGTTCCCTCTCCTTCTTCCTACCCTTATTTGTGTTCAGCTCATTCTTTTGCAATAAATTAGGTTGGCTTTTAGAGCAGCCCTGCAGTTCCAGGACATTTGTAAAGCTAGTTGACTGTGTGGGTGGCAGCAGTAGTAGCCAAAATTCACACATCTCCCTACCAGATACTCAACTCAACTCAACTCATTTTATTTCGGCTTTAAGCCCATAGACATAACAACCAAAAACAGAAACAGCACAGTCGGGTTTACAATTGCTAACAGTAAAATAGATTAAAAGGGATACTCAACTGAATAAAATATGATAAAAATTAAATTAAAATTTCAAGCTGTATATAACAATCCATTGCGTTTCTTAAGTGTCAGAACTGGTGTCAGAAATTTTGCCATATGTAGGGTTATAATCGAGTCTGAATCTTGCAACAGAAGAGCAAGGTAAGACTCTTCCAAATACCCCGGTAATTTTTGAGTTAATGGAAGTAATAGAGTCTTTCGGGTGGCAGAATACAAGGGGCAGACAAACACTATGTGATGAAGAGATTCAATCGAACGGTTATCCCAGGCACATAAGACTGAAACTTGGCCCCTAGAAAATCTATGAAAAAGGACGTTTGAGGGGAATACAGTAAACCGTGCTTTAATAAAAGCAAAACGATGACTAGCAATAGAAAGAGTTGATAGATAGGCTGGTACTTGAAGTGGGGGTACAATGCCCAGGGATCTCGGTGAGCATACCCCCCTGCCCAGCATAGCATTGTGTTGCAACTCAATATCATCCAATCTTTGAGAGATTGTCTTTTTTGCTGTATTTAGATCTTGATTCAGCATTTCTAAGGGCGAAATTCCAATAAACAAAAGTTTGGCGTGAACCCAGAATAATGGAAATGATGGTCCCTTGTATTATTCCTGGGGGGGGGGCATAGCTCTGGCTGCTACTGCCACCACCAACGGGAGCCAGTTGACTTTGTCAACTGTGTTGTTGTTGTTTTTAAAATAATTTATTTTTATTTTTTTAAAAAATCTGAGGGGTGGGGAAGAGCAGAAGCAATACATTGGTAAGCAAAATCACCCCCTGAACCAATTTGCTTGGTGTGAACCAGTAATCTGAGGAGGTGGGGAGTTCTCCAGAGCCGATGTATTTGAAGAAGTGAGGGATGTGGAGAGACCCCACTTTTCCATGAGGTGGTGAGACTGGTGCTCATCTGTACCTCCCCACCAAGTCCTCTAAGCATGCACAAAGAATGTGAGTGGTGGCCAGGACTCTGAATTAGCTGCCTCAATTACCCACAATCCACCTGGCTGCAGAGAACCTTATCTATGCAAGATTAGAGCAGGAGACATCACAGCAGGCCTACTAAATAGTAGCATTTAACACACTAAACAGAATCATAGCTGTCAACTTTTGGATTTGAAAATAAGGGATTTTCCCAACTTTCGGATTTGAAAATAAGGGATGCCGCGAGGGTGGTGCAATGGCACCAAGTAGCCTCGCCACCCTGCGCTCCAGAGGCTGCGCGCGAACGGGTGAGCGAAAGAGCGAGCGCGTAGACGGCAGGCTGTCTGTCTGGTTGGGTGTGAGGGTCTGGCTGCACAAGGCATGCAAGCTCCGCCCCCAGTCAGTCTCAGACTCCTTATTGGCAGCCGAGCAACGCAGCTGAGGAGCCTCCCTGGCCGGCAGGGAGGGAGAGGAGCTGCTTCCTTTGAAATCCGGGAAATTTAAGGGGTATCAACAATCCGGGATATCAGCGGGAAACGGCATTGGAATAAGGGAGTTTCCCGCCAAAAAAAAGGGAGGGTTGACAGCTATGAACAGAATGCACATTTCTGAGGTAGGTAAAAAGGTAAAAGGTAAAGGACCCCTGGATGGTTATGTCCAGCCAAAGGCAACTATGGGGTTGCAGCATTCATCTCGCTTTCAGGCCAAGGGAGCCAGCATTTGTCCACAGACAGCTTTCCGGGTCATGTGGCCAGCAGGGCTAAACCACTTCTGGCGCAAAGAAACACTGTGACAGAAACCAGAGCGTACGGAAATGGTGTTTACCTTCCCACTGCAGCGGTACCCATTTATCTGCTTGCACTGGTATGCTTTCGAACTGCTAGGTTGGCAGGAGCTGGGACAGAGCAATGGGAGCTCACTCCATCGCAGGGATTCGAACCACCGACCTTCTGATCAGCAAGCACAAGAGGCTCAGTGGTTTAGACCACAGCGCCACCCGCTTCACTTGCTGTTTGCCTGCTACCACCGTGTGCCAGTGCAAGCTCTGGAAAAACACACATTTTGAATCCCATCACTACATCCATCTATAGAAATATAGTTGCTTTATTCAGCCTTCTGATCTTGACGTGTTTTTGCAAAAATGGCAGACCACCAATAACAGTAATAGCTTTGCAACAGTAGCACCTTAGCTGTTTGAGTTAGTTTGCTCTTGTGTCTAAAAATGGCTGCTGTTTTGGCAGTGCTTTTATTTTAGGGATTTACACCCCCACCCCTCCTCACCTTTGTGGCTGCTAATCAAATGAGTAGATAATTCTGATGTGAGGAACTAAGAAAAGAACAGGTGTCTGTAACAGCTTCAGACTTTTATTTTAATTAGACGGAGTGTTGTTTTCTCCTTATCTCACTCTTCCGCACCCCACCCCCTATTTTGTACCTAAGGGACTGCTATTAAAATGAGTCATGGTGTCACATTCCTGATAAGTACCTTTTTTTAAATAATGCAGCTGAATAAGAAATGGTGAATTTTTAAAAAGCGGAATAAAGTGAGAGTTTGTGAGAAATTGAACCCCCCCCCCCCAGGATCTGTGCCATTTGGAGGAAAGTCATTTATGGCAGAGAAGGAGGTTTTAAAATGGAATGGACATGCAAGCGCTAATCTTAACCGAAAAAATCCCAAGGTGTAGCTTAAATATATGAATAAAATAATGTTGTCACAAGTATGGATTATGATCTTCCAATCAGAAATCAATATATAGAAGTCATTCCGAAGATCACTGTAAGGCGGCAGTAGCCAACGGCTTCAAATTATGTCTTTAAAAATCTGTTGGGCATTTGCATGGAAGTAAAATGTTCAGTCCAAAAGGCAATGTCAGTGTGTAATCTATGCCTACCTGTTCAGAAGTAACTCCTAATGAGTTTAGTGGGACTTGCTTTATGATAAACATGCTTAAGATTAAAGCCTTAGGTAAAATGACCCTTGACCATTAGGTCCAGTCGTGTCAGACTCTGGGGTTGTGGCGCTCATCTTGCTTTACTGGCTGAGGGAGCCGGCATACAGCTTCCAGGTCATGTGGCCAGCATGACTAAGCCGCTTCTGGTGAACAAGACCAGCGCACGGAAACACCATTTACCTTCCCACCAGAGTGGTACCTATTTATCTACTTGCACTTTGACATGCTTTCAAACTGCTAGGTGGGCAGGAGCAGGGACCGAGCAACGGGAGCTCACCCTGTCTGGGGATTCGAACCGCCGACCTTCTGATTGGCAAGCCCTAGGCTCAGTGGTTTAACCCACAGCACCACCCGCGTCCTTAGTGAGGTTTATTTCTCAACAGCTGCCACCAAGATATTATTCATTTCTGTTAGGGATAAATAAGAACCTTGGACATTATTAGGAACAGAAAGTGTGTACAGGACTGGAGCTGGGGATTTTGGCGCCCTAGGCGAGGGGGTGGGCCACGTGGCATTGCGCATGGCGTACGGTGCCCCGCCCCCTGCCCGCCGGGCGCCCCGCGCCGCTGCGGTTTTCGCCGCTGGTTGGGGCGGCACCGGGCGGCGGCGGGGGGCGGGGTAGGCTGGCCAGCGCCCCGTCCATTTTGGCGCCCTAGGCAACTGCCTAGTTCGCCTAAATGGACGTGCCGGCCCTGAGTGTATACTAAATCAATCTAGACCTTGGGCCCCCAATGTGGGTACCTGTGAATTACTCCCTTTGGTGCCCACCAAATCCTGCTGCCCTTTCAAATGTTGAATTGCTTTTAAAATGAGGGAGGTGTTTGGCACTTTGGATTGGGAGCGTCTCCTGTTTGGGGAATTGATGGCCTGATCCCCCCCCCCCGTGTCTTCTTTTTGTGTGAACAGTGGTGCCTCTAGTTACGAACTTAATTCGTTCTGGAGGTCCGTTCTTAACCTAAAACTTTTCTTAACTAGAGGCGTACTTTTGCTAATGGGGCCTCTTGCTGCTCCTGCGCCGCCGGCACACGATTTCCGTTCTCATCCTGGGGCAAAGTAACTCTTTCAGGTTAGCGGAGTTTGTAACCTGAAGCATTTGTAGCCTGAGGTGCTTGTAACTCGAGCTACCACCGTATAAGTTTTGCCTGGGTTTATTTTGGTGGGGGGGGGAGGGGAGAATCTGAGCATTGTCAGTTTTTCTTC
This sequence comes from Darevskia nairensis, assembly GCA_034642065.1. Lineage (NCBI taxonomy): Eukaryota > Metazoa > Chordata > Lepidosauria > Squamata > Lacertidae > Darevskia > Darevskia nairensis. The sequence goes on from JAWWNI010000488.1 coordinate 72,243, forward strand.
TGTGAAATGGGTGTTTTCTGGTGTCCATCAAAGCTGCTTAAAATTTTCAGATGTTTCCCAGGGCCCAAAGGTTGGGCAGCTTAAAAACAAAACAAAACTCGGGGTGCAACATTGAAACCCTTAGGCTGAATTAAATCTAAAAGTAATAATGATGTGCAGCTCAGGGCCGGATTTGGGTTTGATGAGGCCCTAAGCTACTGAAGGTAAAGGGGCCCTTTATATGTCCAGCTGCCCTTTGTCAACAACAAATTGTCGCTGTTTTGTGTGTTGAATATATGCTTATATGGTCATTTATGGACCTAATAGGTATGTAGGTTTTATTTATTTGTTTTTTATCTTATATTTTGGAAATGTACATCCAGGTTTTTTTCCTTTAATATTTTTCGGGGGCCCCAAGAGAATGGGGTCCTAAGATATAGCTTGTTTAGTATATACGTACATCCGAGAAGTGGGCAAGAATATAAGCGTAAAAGGCGGCAAAATAAGAGGTCACTTAGGTGAAACTTTTCTTCAACTTTTGGCTGAGTCATAATTATCCTATGCCCTTTTAAAATGTGGGTTTTTGGGGGGAAGGGGGTTGTTGGGTTGTTGTTTTTATTTTGATTCTATCTTTTGTGGTTTTATATTTTGAATTCTGTGAATTTGTTCTCTGGGTATAGGGCAGTATATGAATTCAATAAATAATAAAAAATCATATTAATAATAAAAGTTCCCCTAAACTTCCATGTTCCCAAATTCCTTTCTTCAGGCTGTTTTCAAAGACTCTTAAGGTAGCACTGACTGCATGGCTTCTGATAATGTAGGCCACCCTGACTTGGTGCAGCTCCTGTCAAGTCATGTTTGGATTAGAGAGACATCAGTGAAGAAGAGCAGGATGCGTGTGAGAGAGAATATTCTTGGTCCGTCTCTCTTTGAGCCTCTGTTTTTGGTAGAAAGACTGGACCTTCATATCTCTTGGCCATTTAGAATGGGGTGAACCGCGAATGATGACATGGACCACACCCACTGGCATAGGAAGGGGGTGCGGGGGGTGCGGGCCACCCCGGTTGTCATCACTGGGGGGGGTGACGAAATGACAAGAATATGTGTTTTTAAAATAAAATTTAAAAAAATTAGGCTCACAACACTTTACAGTCGTGCCTCTGGTTACGGCCGCTGCGGGTTGCGTTCGTCACGGGATACAAACGCGCCAAACCCGGAAGTACCGGAACGGGTTACTTCCGGGTTCGGCAGACCGAGCATGTGCAGAAGTGCTAAATTGAGCATGCGCAGATTCGGCGCTTCAGGTTGCGCCCTGCTTAGGTTGCAAATGGGCCTCCGGAACGGATCCCATTCGCAAGCAGAGGTACCACTGTATATTATTTAAAACGAGTTTAATAACTTCGTCTGACAATTAATTAACTTCAACATGTCAACATAATACGTATTGAAACTTTTTAGTTCAGCCAACAAATGCAACACAACGCGGCTGCCCAGCTGCAGCAGCTCCATCGCCAGGTCAAGTTTGACCCGGTGGCTGAGAGCAGGAGGAGAGTGAGCAACAGCTTCCCCGCACCTCTGCTACCCTGAACTGTGGCATGTGGGAGGGCACCCTCCGCACCCCGTTCCCCTCGGGCGCCCGCCCTGGACAGCGCGGGCATATGCTCCGCCACTGACCACACCTCTGAGGAGTAGCAAACTTACTAACTTTTAAACCTGGAGCCGTTTGAGGGCAGGCAGGTAGAATCGCCCCCAAATTGCTTTCAGTTGGCGACAAGCAAAATGTTAGTAGAAATATATATATAAAATTGTCCAGTAGCACCTTAGAGACCAACTAAGTTTGTTCTTGGTATGAGCTTTCGTGTGCATGCACATTTCTTCAGATACCTGGGTAAATAAATCTGGGTATCTGAAGAAGTGTGCATGCACACGAAAGCTCATACCAACAACAAACTTAGTTGGTCTCTAAGGTGCTACTAAGGGACCCAGGCGGCGCTGTGGGTTAAACACAGCAGCAGCGTGCTTTCTGATCAGAAGGTCAGCGGTTTGAATCCCTGCAACGGGGTGAGCTCCTGTTGCTCGGTCCCAGCTCCTGCCCACCTAGCAGTTCGAAAGCACGTCAAAGTGCAAATAGATGGATTGGAACCGCTCTGGTGGGAAGGTAAACGGCGTTTCCATGCGCTGCTCTGGTGCGCCAGAAGCAGCTTTGTCATGCTGGCTACATGACCTGGAAGCTGTACGCCGGCTCTCGGCCAATAAAGTGAGATGAGCGCCGCAACCCCAGAGTCGGACACGACTGGACCTAATGGTCAGGGGTCCCTTTATCTTTACCTTTTAATGTGCTACTGGACAATTTTTATTTTATTTTATTTATATATTTCTTCTGCGTCAGACCAACACGGCTACCTACCTGAAGCAGAAAGTTGAAAAGCAAGTGCCACCTGCATGCAGGCTGCCTGCTTTACAAACATTATTGGTTTCCCCAAAATAGCAGCTTTTGAAATGGAAGAAACCCGAAATTGTTAAATGGGGCAAACCTTAATGTTCATCATGGGTTGCTGATTCAGGTACATCACACTAGGTACTAATGCAGCCTGTGACTCCATTTTCAGATTTCCTGCACTTTTTGTTTGTTTGTTTGGTCCAAATGGGCTTTCTCCATTGCCCCTTACTCGGGGGGGGGGGGCAATCAACTGCCTCAACTGAGGTTTGCGCAAAATCAGACCCCTAGCAAGGCGATTACTAAACTCTTTGGGAAGTGGTTTGGGCGTGATCCGCAGCACGAGGTTCATGGTTGAAGCGTTTTCTTCAAGTTCATGGGTAGGCAAACTAACGCCCGGGGACCGGATCCGGCCCAATGACCTTCTCAATCCGGCTGGTGGACGGTCTGGGAATCAGTGTGTTTTTACATGAGTAGAATGTGTCCTTTTATTTAAAATTCATCTCTGGGTTATTTGTGGGGCCTGCCTGGTGTTTTTACATGAGTAGAATGCGTGCTTTTATTTAAAATGCATCTCTGGGTTATTTGTGGGGCCTGCCTGGTGTTTTTTACATGAGTAGAATGTGTCTTTTTTAAAAAAAATGCCTCTCTGGGTTATTTGTGGCGCATGGGAATTTGTTCATTATTATTTTCAAAATATGGTCCGGCCCCCCACAAGCTCTGAGAGACAGTGGACCGGCTCCCTGTTCTAGTTCCTATCAGATGCCTGAAGGCTTTTGGGATGCCTAAGCCATTTCTGCATCTTCTGACCCAATTTGAATGTCAAGGCACTTGACTGTGGGGGGTGGGGGAGAAGTCAAACCAAACCGTTTGGACCCTCCTGACAGTTTTATCTCTCTTGGCATATGTGTTCCTCCAAAATAAGACAGATCTGATTCAGGGAGCTCATGTATAAGACCTCCTCCTTACTGGTGGTGCTCATGCAGTGGTTTCCAAACTGTTTCCCATGAGATCGATATTTAGAAGCTCAGGAGGGGTTTCTCAACCTGAAGATTAGGAACGATGGGCAAATTTCCCTGAAAGATCACAATGACTGATTGTTGCCATCAATGTGTAGCCAAAGGGGAATGTTGGATGTAGGGCTGCAACCTCATCATGGAACGATGCCTAATTACTTCTACAATTTGGTTACGCCATTACATCACAGAGTATTTATGTTGGCTCATTTAAATGGCTTTCCGTCTACTGTGTTTTCCGGAAGACTCAGAGGCATCCCTTACCAGGACAGACTCTGCCCTTGTGGCCAGAATGGGCCGGACTCCATGGACCACATGATCCTGGATTGTCCCCTCTCTAATATCTTCCGAATTGGCCCTTCAATGTCCTCAATGTGGCCTAGTGCCCTTTTCAATAACCAACTTACGATCCAGTTCCTGCTGAGGGATGATTCCTCTGCCCTCACTAGAGCTATGGCTCAATATCTGACTTGGGTTTTTGAAATTAAGGCCAGTATATCTAGCCTGTCCAATAGTGACTAATGATGATCTTTTTATCTTTTTCTATTTATTGCATGCTTTCAGAAATATTATATTATATAGAAATATTATATAAATATATGGTTTGTATGTCTCCTTTTTATATATGCCAATAAAGGTGTTGAGTTGAGTTGGGGGGTGTAATCCACATCATGTTAAGGGCAAGTTAACAGGCCTGTCCAGTGTGGTGCATTAACTGAATTCATGTCCCAGAATCCTTTGCAACGGGGGATCCTCATCAGATTGGTCAATGCAGAAAGGTGTACGTGAAGGCTGATCTCTTAAATACCGCCAAATGGGAAAAACCTTTACCCATCTTGTATTTCCTTCTGTACACTAGGTGATGGGAACAATTTTAATCTTGCTTCTTTCAGATTTCGAAATCTTAGGAGGTATGAACGTGTGTGTTCCTCTTCGAAACCAATTAGGCAGCACACATATCGCACTGTCATCAGCAAATTGCACTGCTTTCTATCAGGATCTATCACAGAAATCTCGTGTCTGCTCGTTTACACAGAATAGAACCCCATCAAACTTTTTGTGCTGTAATGATTTTCTGTCCGTCTTGATGAGGCATAATTGGATAAATTCAAGACCGCTTTGAAGGCTAATTATATCCTGTACATTGTAGACCTAGGCTGCCCTTGTTATATATCAGCTTGTGTCTTCGCTTTTATCTTTCTTCTTCTCCGGGGTTTGCGTGCGAGTGGATTGGGTTGCAGCCTTAGAAGAAATTAAACGGAAGGGACACCCCTCTCGTCTGTCAACCCCCTCCCTCCAGCTCCTGTAGATATTAAAACGCAACATGAAACATCTCTATAGGTAGGGCCTTATTTAGAGATAGCCTTGGAGTAAATAAAAAACCAGCATTTAATGTCAGGAACCATAAAGCACGAGACCCACATTTGAGTAATTTATGAACAGTCCTGCAGAACAAATTCAATTCTGAAAGCACTCTCAGGCTATCTGTAGCTGTGATTTATATTCACTTTAAAGGGCTAGATTTCAGAAGGTATCAGCAGCCAGTCAACAGAGCTCAACTCCAGCATGGATGGCTCTTCCATTTCCTCTCTTAAAATTGCCCGTATATATCTTTTGGCGGTTTGTTTCTAGAGCACCTGCGATAATTTGATGCTGTATATAAAACAATATGTGAATGCCCCATTCTCATGTATAGGGAAAGGGACAGAAAGCCAGCGGGGTAGTTTTGCTCCCATATGATTGAGAAGTATACATTTTAGACTCCGGTATACCTGAAGGAGCGTCTCCACCCCCAACGTTCAGCACGGACACTGAGATCTAGCGCCGAGGGCCTTCTGGTGGTTCCCTTACTGCGAGAAGCAAAGCTACAGGGAACCAGACAGAGGGCCTTCTCGGTAGTGGCGCCCGCCCTGTGGAACGCTCTCCCAGCAGAGGTCAAAGCGATAAACAACTACATGACATTTAGAAAACACCTGACCCCTGTTTAGGGAAGTTTTTAATGTGTGATATTTTAATGTATTTTAGTGTTTGTTGGAAGCCGCCCAGAGTGGCTGGGGGAACCCGGCCAGATGGGCGGGGTACAAATAATAAATTATTATTATTATTATTATTATTATTATTATTATTATTATTATTATTATTATTATTATATAAGTAGCCGCCAAAGAACATTGCACTGAGTATAGGATAGGCCTTCCATCTAGTTACATCATAAAATCATCAATAGCAAGCTAAGAGGCTGATTCAACAAGCTATTGCTGATTTTACGATGTAACTGTATGGAAAGCCCATTTTATGAGAATGGGGCAGTGACTACTTCAGCGCAGCAAGTGAGCAAGCAAACGGGAACTTCTGCGGCGCTGAGCCTCAGCTGCCTGCTCCACCCCTGCACTGGCATCTCCATGATGGAGGAAGCAACAGTGCCTGATCTGAACCAGACTGCGTGTCTAATTCCTCCTGGGAGGAAAGGCTAGGTGCAAGTAGGAAACAGAACCTAGGAGCAGTAGGGGATGGAGCTGTGGGACAACTGAGGAGGCGGGAGCAACGGAAGAGGAGAGGGAAATGAGGGCAGTATCAAATACAAAAGTGGGAAAAGAGGCAAGTCTCAAAATGTCACTGAAAAATGTAGGAAAGTAAGAAAATAGTAAATGGCCCAATATGTATGTTGGTGGAAGTGTTCTCAGGAGAAAATTGTAATTCAAACAACCATGTAAAAAAAAAAATGATAATTCAAATTGTATATCATATATCAGGCATGTCCAACAGGTAGATCATGATCTACCGGTAGATCACTGGACGTCTACGGTAGATCATTGGCTCCCCCTAAAGAAGCTAAACAACTGTGACTCCCCTATCATTTTACCTCCTCCCCGAAAAAACTCAACAACTTTGACCTGAACCTCCCCAAAATGGGCCTTCCTCCTTCCTAAAAAAAAGCTCAACAACTTCAAAAAAGGGGGGTAGATCACTGCCGTTTTTAACTCTGTGAGTAGATCGCAGTCTCTTGGGAGTTGGCCACCCCTGTTATATATATATATGGTCACTAATTGTAAGTGGACGGACTGAGTATTCCCTGCATAAGTTGCTTCAGGTCATGTCAGATGTTCTCCTAGAGACTCATAGTTTGGTGGTTCTAGGTGAGTTTAACATCCATGCTAACATGACCTTACAAGCGGCTGCTTGGGACTTCATGGAAAGCTTTGTCCCCATGGGGCTGTCCCTGAATAAGTCTAGCCCTACTCATAGCCGTGGACAATGGACATGCCTTAGCTCTGGTGTGGATGTGGGCGATCTGACACTAAGTTCCAGTGGAACAAAATAAGTTCCATGGTCAAATGACTTTGTGGTGCAGCTGGACTTCTCCATGACCCTTCCCCTCCTCAGGCAGGTGGGATCAATTCAAATCGTCTTCCCCCGCCACTTAATGGATCCAAATGGCTTCCTGAAAGATCTGCCTTAGATCCCAGTACATTTCCGAGCACAATTCAAAGTGTTGGCGCTGACCTTTAAAGCCCTAAATGGCCTCGGCACTGTATATCTTAAGGAGAGTCTCTACCCCCATCGTTCAGCCCGGACACTGAGATCCAGCGCCAAGGGCCTTCTGGCAGTTTCCTCACTGCGAGAAGTGAGGTTACAGGGAACCAGGCAGAGGGCCTTCTCGGTAGTGGCGCCCACTCTGTGGAATGCCCTCCCATCAGATTTCAAACAGATAAACAACTACACAACATTCTGAAAACATCTGAAGGCAGCCCTGTATTGGGAAGTTTTTAAATGTTTGATATCTCACTGTGTTTTTATATTATGATGGAAGCAGCCCAGAGTGGCTGGGGCTGTGTAATCATCATCATCATCATTATCACTGTAAATAAAATAAGCATCAGCTACAACAGATGTTTTTCACCACAGGACTAAGGCTCCAATCGTATACATGATTACATGCAGTAAGTCCCATTAAGCTCAGATGGACTTACATTTCAGTAGACATGCATAGGATTGCAGGGTAATAGAAAATTACTGGTAGTGGAAGCACAAATATTACTATTATAAATCCCACTACATGCAGAAAAGACTTAAAGAAAATGCAGTTGGCAGCAAATATAATCTATAGAACACTCTTCATACTGTAGGTAGAAAACTAAAGGATAAGATAAGGGAATTAAAGATTATATTGGTTTAAACTCTTGTGTAGTGCATACAAATTACAACTCATTGATACACTTAAAAATCCTTTATATTTCCTCAAGAATTCAATTGGGTGAGTTGTTTTAAGAAGACAACATCTCTCAAGAGGCTATTCTAAAACAAGGCTTTGTATACACTCAAGCTGAACTCATTTGGAATATTGGCTTTTAACACAGTGGAAACAACATGCTAATTTAGCCATCAGATGTTAAGTTGACCTTTTCATTTGGAATTTACTATGGCGATTATAGCACCAAAGGGGTTCTTTAAAGCATCAAATATATTATTGAAGCATCATATGTGGGTTAATTCTGTGTTTTTCTTAACTGCTTGCACCTTGTTATCAATGATGGCTGTGTTGGGTCCTATATGGTAGCTGTATACCATTGTAGTTTTCCTAGACATGGGTAGTACTGAGTGCCTTTGGTTCCTTGTAGTCTGCATATTTCGGCAAGAACATGTTGCTAGTATGCATGCAGATTTAATCAAGTTCTGTCACAAAGTAAACAAGTTGTGTGGCGATGTCCCTCCCCCCACCGTGGAAATAAAGACACAGGACACAAAATATAAGGTTAATGGGCATAGATAGGCCACAACTTTATTGGTTACGGATGATGAGCGGTATTGGCTTAGGCATTGGAACTAACAGACTATATCCGACTCCAGCCCATTGTGCTGGAAGTCCAGGAAGGGATAGTCACCCAAGGTGAGCCCTGCTGATGCACATCAACTAGGAACTCACCCTGTGACCACTGGTATGGGGCGTGCCTTTGGCCCTGACCCTTGATAGGCTTCGGACGTGGCCATGCCCCCCGTATTCCTTTAACAAAATACCCTTCAGTATTTGGGGGAGGTGATGGCACTTCCTCCCCCCCTTCCTTCACCCCTACAGAGATAATCCAATGCCTAACCGCCAACCCAAAGTTGTGACGAGTTGCTACGAGGTAGGCGAAAACCACCAGGCCATAGCCAATTTGCCAAATGGGAAAATTCCTACCAGGCCCCTTAACGGCGACCAACCGTAGTCCATAGCAAAGTCAAGAGCTACCTGCCTAAAGGGTGGGTGGGCGGGAAAGAGTCTGCTGGGCGGTGAGCAGGAACAAGAGGGAGAGCTCCGGCCGCGCGGCTGCTTTAAAAGCAGCGGGCCCCGCCCCCAGAGCAACCTGATTGGTCGCTCGAGGGTGTGACACGGCCGGAATTCCCCCAATGGCTCTGGGGATGGACAGCCATCCCCTGAGCACGTGAGGGGTCGTGACTCCCGCAACCCTTTTTCCTCTTAGGGTGGAAATGGCTTTTTCAGTCATTTCCCCATGCAAGCCAACAGGTAGACATACAGAACTCCAGGTGCTCAGAAGCAAGGTTTTGATTCAGATCAGAAGCATAACAGGCTGTGCCCAAAGCCATCATAGTTGAACTGGCCCACTTTCCGTAGCTCAAAACATTATTCTATAGGTTTCTCAGGAATACTGCTAAATCAGCTGCCAAAAAATTAGTACAAAGGTCTGGGCTCGTCTCTCTAAGACTATACAATCAAAAACAAACAGTGCATGCAACAGTTATTCCCTGCTTTATACCACTGGTAACCCATGAATGCTAAGTATAGAAAAGTATAATAATGATCCTTTTTTCTTTCCTACTAAAAAGAAGTAAATCTTCCAGCCACTATTGTGCACGACAAAAAGCATGAGAATAATAGCTCCCCCACACATTCAGCCAACAAGCTCTGTTGTGTAGACATATTAAATCCTGGAGGCATGTATTTTACAGGGGACATATCTAGCTTGGAGCAAACTTTGAGGAATCTGTCAGATATGTGGTAATTTGAAATTCTTTGCAGGTTTCTGAGGGCTGGGAAAACAAAGAGCAATGAGGTTTTTTCTTTCTTTAAAAAAAAAAAAGAATTCATTACAGCACCTTCTCTGCAAATATCCCATTTCCTCTCTAGGCCAATGCACTATTTCAATTTTGGCTAAGGCGTTTATTTTTAGGAGAACAGGCTAGATATTAAAAGCGAAAAGCACATTCAACCATTTCCCTGAAATGCAGCTCTTTTTTTAAAAAAAGCTTAAAAGCAGCATTCTAATGTTTTCGGCGATGTTTTTATAGGTGCTTGAAGATTTCTTAGTTGTAACACCTGAAGGCAAAAATTAATGATAAAACTACAGGGTTGGTATACAACGAAAAGAGAAGATGAAACTACATTTATGCTGACTTTTAAATAACTGAGTGTGTGATTCCCCACCCCCACCCCCCAGATTGAGTCTCGGTTGTAGAAAATGTATCTTGATGGGGGTGTGGTACAGTAATACCTCTAGTTACGAACTTAATTTGTTCCGGAGGTCCGTTCTTAACCTGAAACTGTTCTTAACTAGAGACGTGCTTTCGCTAATGGGGCCTCTTGCTGCCGCTGCGCCACCGGCACACGATTTTCATTCTCATCCTGGGGCAAAGTAACTCTTTCAGGTTAGCGGAGTTTGTAACCTGAAGCGTTTGTAACCTGTGGCATTTGTAACTCGAGGTACCACTGTATGAGTTTTGCCTGGGTTTATTGGGGGGGGGGGAATCTGAGCATTGTCAGTTTCTTTTCTTCTGTGAAATGGGTGTTTTCTGGTGTCCATCAAAGCTGCTTAGATTTTTCAGATGTTTCCCGGAGCCCAAAGGTTGGGCAGTTTAAAAAACTCAGGGGTGCAACATTGAAACCCTTAGGCTGAATTAAAGCTAAAAGTGATAATGATGTGCAGCTCAGGGCCGGATTTGGGTTTGATGAGGCCCTAAGCTACTCAAGGTAATGGGACCCTTTATATGTCCAGCTACCCTTTGTCAACAACAAATTTTCGCTGTTTTTTGTGTTGAATATATGCCATATGGTCATTTATGGACCTAATAGGTATGTAGGTTTTATTTTATTTGTTTGGAAGTGGAAGTGCAACACAGAGCGCGGATGCTTCTGCACATGTCCATGCGGTCCATGCATGCATTATGCGCAGTTCGCCCATGCGCAGAAGCACGATATTGCGCATGCACAAAAGCGCCGCCCGGGTGGTGCACTATTTGGGGTGCGAACGGCACCCCGGAACGAATTGAGTGCACAACCTGGGGTACCACTGTATAGGAGTCACACTCTCTCTGAAGAAACAATGTTGCATGTTTTTTTGGGTGGGTGGGTGGCTGGACTTGGTCGACTCTTGGATTCCCAGATAGCAGCTATGAACTTAAATGTTGGTTCTTCTCTTGCAGCATGTCGGTCAGGATTCTTTAAAGACTCGCCCCAGAGTCAGATGTGCACGAAATGCCCTCCACACAGTTACACACGAGAAGAAGCGTCAACTTCCTGTGTTTGTGAAGAGCACTATTTCCGAAAGGAATCTGACCCACCTACGATGGCCTGCACAAGTGAGTTTACTTGCACTTAACAAGTTAAAGTGCTCGTTTTACAAGTGACGTGTTAAGCGACGATTGTGATAATTGAGAACACAGGTGCCGGCTTACACTGAGTCAGACCATTGGTCCATCTGTCCCAAATTGAAATGGAAGTGGTTCCCCAGGATGTCAGATGGAGGTCTAGATATGGGTCAAGGGGGAAAGGAGTTTGGGCAGTGGAACATGGGGAGATGAGGAAGGGGCAAGATCAGACCCCCCCTGTCCCTCCCACTTCTTTTCATGCTCTTCTTTGTTGCCTTACATTTTCCTATACTGTAGTTGTGCTTGCAGTCATTACATCATTGTTCTGCAGATGCTGTCAGAGGTTGTTCCGGTGGGGTGGCAGGACAATTCCGAGCCATGCTTTGAGTAGTTTGGGTTTTGTGTGTGGAAAGGCATATATAGGAAAAGGACGCTTTTTCCACACTCCCTTGAGTTATAGGAAATTCATATGGTAAGTGTTGGTTTCCAAATGAAGCAAAACTACTGGAGTTCTAGAGTGTTGTAATAATACCTGATTCTTTACCTACAAAGAAATTCATCACAAGGAAGCAGGCAGACACCATCTGTTCCCCACATGCAAGACACTGCTCACTTCCCATCTCATTTTATTCCAGGTAGCTGCAAAACTCAAGATTTCTATCTCCTGCATGCCTTATATGCATGCTACTAACTTGTTCCAATATATATACAGTGGTCCCTCGACTTACGAAATACTCGACATCCGAATTTTTCGACTTACAAACGAAAAAAGTGGCCGCACGCCTACGAATTTTTCGACATCCGAATGGAAATCGTTGCTGGTTTTAGATGCGGTTTTTTCGACTTATGAATTTTAGATGCGGTTTTCTCGACTTACGAATTTTTCCGAATATTTTTTCTCCCAATGCATTCCTATGGGAAATCGCTTTTTTTTTACTTACGAACTTTTCGACCTACAAATGTCCATTTGGAACGGATTAAATTCGTAAGTCGAGGGACCACTGTATATATATATCTCCACTCAGAAAGCCACCAGTCATAAAAACCCACCAATGCCCGTTAAACACATTTAGCTATGAAATATACCAAGACTGGAGAATAGATCCCTTCATACTGTGCAGTACAGTAGCATTCCTTTAACAACACATCCATGCAATTCTCAGTGCCTTTTCCCCCCCTGCTAACCAGCTCCTTAGCTCAAGAGAACTGACTTCCATGGCTCTCAGCTGTCAGTTATTTGCAATATCGCCTGAGTATTAGGGTGAATGCCTTGAGTGCTTTGTGCTCTTGTTTGAGTATAGGGGACAAAGTTAATATAGCTGTTTGGGAAGATGATGGCTCAGAGGAAGAAGATAAGAGAAACATTTTGAATGCTGGCTACTCAGGAGAGAGTTAGAAGCTGCCTGGTATTCTGAAGCTTGTTGTATTGTAAGGGCTTGTAGCTTTCGGGGAAACGGGAGAGAGAGAGAGAGAGAGAGAGAGAGAGAGAGAGAGAGAGAGAGAGAGAGAGAGAGAGAATGAGTAGGAACAGAAAGCTCATTTTATGCAAGGCATTTTTTATGCATTGCTCACACATTAGACAACAGCACTGTTTGTGCTTTGCTTGCATGTAAAATCAACCACTCTGGCCCAGCCCACAAATACACTCCTTCCAAAAGAGTGTTAAAGGATGCAAAGTCTGCAACACGTTTGTATAATAAGTCATTAATGGATGCCAGAGAGCCAAAAGAGTGAACCTGGTCAATCCCCCCATGAAGAATTGACGCTTTTGAATTGTGGTGCTGGAGTCCCGTGGACTGCAAGAAGATCAAACCGATCCATTCTGAAGGACATCGGCCCTGGCTGCTCACCGGAAGGACAGATCCTGAAGCATCTCATGAGAAGAGAAGACTCCCTGGAAAAGAGACCCCGAGGTGGGGAAAGATGATGGTGTGTAGTCTGGTGTAAATTAATTTGTAGCCTCGGGGGCTTAGCACGGCGTGGACTGTCCCCGAGAACCATAGACTGTCCCCAGGACAGGTGAGGCTGCTGATCCCTTATTTTCAAATCCGAAAGTTGACAGCTATGGCCTAGACCTCTGTACCTCCGGAACCCTGCACAGTCGAGGTTACAGAAGTCTGTTTATATGCTAAGTCCCCCCACTTCGTACCTCTCTATTCAGCACATGGCCAGAACTAGTCAGCTAACACAAACTTGGGGGTGGGCTTTGCAGTTTCAGGGTGGCTGTTTTTATAAACTAGCTCCTGGGGACACTGTGGAAGCTGCCTTATAAAAAAACTACTGCCCCCCTCCCAAATGGCACATTTTATATCTGTCAACAGTGAGGGAGCCCTTCCTGTTTGGACTTTCTCCTGCAAACGTTTATTTTGAAGCTCTGATTTAGAATCTATAAGGGTCCATTCATGCAGGACATGGGAATAGCTTGAATTTGCCTCTATGCTACAGAAACCAGGCAAGGAAGCTGGGCAGGTGGGGGGACACAGTCATCCCAGGGGGAAATGAACTGTGTTCATAGACCATACAATAATATATGACTCATCATAACTGTGAGAGAGGTAAACATTGCAGCCAAACCTTTGAATGCAGAAAACTCTTGGTCATTTTCCTGCCTGCTGTTCACTGACTTAAAAACATGATGTTTTAAGAAAAAGTTATATTACTCATTTGTCGGAACCCTGCTGTTCCTCCGAAAGCAGCGTATGAACATGGAACCAGTGTTTAGAGAAAGTGATGGACGCGATGTTGCAAACAACATCTTAGAATCACAGAATCAGAGAATTGTGAGTCGAGGCCCCACTCTGTGATGGCCTGGGATTCAGACTCAGACGCTGAACCTGAGGGATCCCAGCCTGCACAGGATTCCCCGCCTCCAGAACCAGCAGAGCCGGGGCTAGGGCCTGAGTTGGAAGGGTCCTCACCTGTGCTGGATCCTCAGGTGCAGGCATCTGCTGAGTCTGCTCTGGCTCCTGATGGGATGGAGGACCCATTGCCTGCAGGTGCTCCACTCCCAGCCCCGTCAGGGGAAGCTGAGGTTGCCTCTGGGTCCGGTAACCCTCCAGCCTCTCCTGAGCTGCAGAGGCTCAGGGCAGAGAGGCGAAGGGAACTGAGTTCCCGCAGGAGGAGTGCTCGCCTCCAAGCCAGGAGAGGCGAGTCACCAGAGGATCGGGGCTGCCCTATGCCTCGGGGCAGATAAAAGCCGGCCAGCCCCAGCCCCAAGTTGCAGGAGCAACATCGTTGCTGACCAGTTCCTGCCAGTGTTCCTGCTTGATCCCTGTCCTGCTTTCCTGCCTGAGCTCCTGACCCGCCCTGGTTCCCTGCTTGCCCACCCGTTCCTGACTCCCTGCCCTGTACCCTGCTTCAGTTATTTCGGACTGTCTTTACGTGTACCTCTGACCTTGGACCGGACTTAGACCTCGCCTTTTGGATACCCCACGGGACCAGCACACACTCTCTGCTTGGTGAAAAAATAACGCATAGAAAACGCATAGAAAAACACAGGAAAACTTTGATACACATTGATCCACTTATCTAAGACGCTACATCTACCAAAGATTCAAAAGAAACAGAAATTATATATTATTCACATTCTTTTCAAAAAAACGAGCTGAAGAAGGCATCTGCACCAAAACAGGGCCCTGTCCTGGTTTCCAGTGTTTGCATCAAACATCTGATTCACATCTCAGAAGCCTTTGCTTCAACCTCCAAAAGACTTTTCATTGTGAAACTATTATTTTCGTTTAAGACTGTAATTCCTAACAGGATTGATATAATATTTGAATTTACTCATGAGTAAACTTATTCTTTTGTTAAAACTTGTGGCCAGAGTTCTTGGTAACATTTATTCTAGTGTATTTTGCAACAAGAACTCCAACTTTTTTACGATTATGGTGAAGAAATAAGACACACGGACACAAGTATTTTAGGTTAATGGGCTAAAAAGGCCACAACTTGATTGGTTACAGAATGTGAGTGGTATTGGCTTAGGCAATGGATCCGAACAGACTATACTTGAATCCTGCCCACTCTGCAGGGAGTCACATGAGGGTTAACAACCTGTAGGGGGAGCTAGTTGATGCGAATCAACTGGAAGCTTTCCCCTAGAGTCACCGGAGGGCCGTGCCATGGCCCTAGCCGCCACCTGGGCATCGGACAGGAACCACGACTGCCGGATTCCTTTAACGCAGGCACATCCATCTCCCAAGAGACTGCGATCTACTCCCAGTATAAAAAAACTGGCAGTGATCTACCCATCGTCATTGGAGGGAGGAGGAGCGTAAGCGGGGTGGGTGGATTGCCCAGAGTTGTTGAGCTTTTTTCGCGGAGGATTGCCCAGAGTTGTTGAGCTTTTTTGGGGTAGGATTGCTCAGAGTTCTTCAGCTTTTATTTGTTAACTTTCGGTGAACTTTATTTAATCCCACGATCAATAAGGGTCCCACGATCTACCAGGATCACCCGGGGATCTACCGGTAGATCACGATCTACTGGTTGGACATGCCTGCTTTAACGGAATACCCTTCAAGGGGAGGGGTAGGTGATGGCCACAACCTCCCCTCCAACACACAACGCGTTTTCCAATGCCTAACCGCCACACCTTACAAAGTTGTGATGATATGCTACAAGGTAGGCGAAAAACCGAGTGGCTGGTGCCAATCTGCCAAGTGGAAAAAAAATTCCTACCAGGCCCCTTGGACAACCAAGGCAACCAAACAAAGTCCATAGCAAGGTCAGGAGCTGAAGCAAAACCTAGAGAGAGAGAGGGCAGGTCATCCGTGGAAGCTAGAAAAGCAAGGGAGATATTGTGGGCCCGCAGCCGTTTAAATCCAGCTAAACCACGCCCCCCACCCAGCCGGATTGGCTGGCTGAGGGGCATGAGGCAGGCCCAGGGCTTCAATGACACAGGGGGCCTGGCCACACCCCCTGCAAGCGCGGGAAGCGATTCCCGCTCACAACCCCTCCCCTCTTGGAAGAGGAGAGGCTTTGTAGAGTTGGAAGGGACCCGGAGGGTCACCTGGTCGGACCCCCTGCAATGCAGGAATCTCAACAAATTTTTACTTTAAGAGAAATTTGCTGTCAGGGACCTGCCTCCACCCAGAGTCAAGCTGACGGGGGAAGGCGGTTGGAGAAGGGGAGAAGGCACGTCGGAGAGCAGTTCTCAGGAGAGCCAGGAAGGCAACAGTGGCAGGGAAGAGGAACTGCAGGCAGCAAGGGGGTTGCAAGGGCTTGAAGATGCTGGCAGGGACCCAGCAACACCAGCAGGAAAGGACGTCTGTATGATGGAGCAGCACAGCGCCAGTCCACAGCTGTGCAGGGGAAGAAAGCGGAAGGAGAAGAGGAGGCGTTTTGGGTTCCCAAAACTCTTATGCTGGGGGCGGAGCCGCGAAATGCCACTCCCTGAATCTGGAACTGACTCAAGCAGTCATGAACCTTAAGAGCTCTGGTGTATACTTTACTAAAATAAAGCAATTAGTTTAGCAGACAACGTGGTCTGGCTGATTACTCTCGAGGAGACATCACAGAGCCTTTACATTTGCATTTGTGGACAGGGAGGAGGAATAGGTGGGAGAGCATCAGAGAACTCTTTGCTGAAGATGCTTACGTGGCGCTGTCATGTATGCACACTTTATTTGTGTATTGCTTTTCTGCATACACTGCAGTCACAGCAGTTCTCAACAAAGCATGACAAATAAACAAACACATTTCCCAGTGTTTACGTTCTAATACATTGCTTGCTGCCCATAAGGCTTCCGTATAAAAGACAACTCAAACCAGTTTCATAATATCAAACACATAATCAAATAACCTCCATATCCAAACAATTTGTCAATAATTGCCTTTTGCTTTGTCTTGAGCTTTGCTTTTGGTTTTAAGCCCGCATCAGACACTGTGCACGCACTTCCCCCCAAAAAATTCCCCAACCCTGGGAGCTGAAATAATGCTTTGTTTGGCAAAATAAATAAATAAAATGGAACTGCTCTAAAGCTGCATATCACTTACCCATGAAACTTGTGTTAGTAATGTGTTAAAATTAGTTTCGCTTTGGTTCCAGGGGGACATGTTAGTAATGACTTATTTAATCCCATTGATTTTAATGGGTCTATGCTAAATATGACTAAGACTGGATCCGTTCTAATCAGAACTAAGTCCAACTATATATAGATAAAGCCCCTAGTGTCCTTAAAAAAAAAATCTAAGGAATAAGACATTGGAAGCCTCTGTGGAAAAGTAAGAGACGTTAGTTTAAGCGATATGGTGGTGGTGGTGAAGGAGTAGCCTTAGTGAATTTTAAAAGAGAGAGACAACACAGGGATAAAAGCTTACTAGAGAGCTTCCTTCTTTTTGCAAAAGGTGATAAATTATAGAAATGTTGAGAAGAGTGAGGATGTGGGACTTGGCATTAGTATGTGTCTGGCGAGACAATGAGAATCGCAAGACAATAATTTCCCTGATGCTGATTATAGGAGATGTAATGGAAGGCAGAAAAGTTTATTTTTTTTATACTAACAGAACTGATTGTGGGGGAAACCGTGATTTATATAATAGGAAATATGTATAGAATTCAATCTTTATAATGTAATGCAATGTAGTTTGAGACCTGTTCGTAAATAAAAATGCTCCAGCTTCTATTTTCACCTCTAAATGATGACAGTGCAGCTGAACAAAATGCTCACCGAACATTCACAATCTACTACTGGTGGCTATTTAGGATAATTTTCCTCCCCTCTATTTTTCCCCCTCACTGCCCATGGTGTTATTTGCCCACATTGCCGTTCAATCTATTTGGCCATAATGGCCAATTTTATTTATATTTATGGATGTTTGCTACATCAGCTAGAATAATCTGGGGGAGATGGATGGGGGTACCGAGTTAGATGGAGTTGGTGATGAAGGCAAATGAGGGTAAGAACAGTGAGGGCAGAGGAAGAAAGAAGAACATGGTCCAAAGGAGAGACAGTTTTGGTCCATCCCATCCCTAATGTGTAATCTTTGTTCTTCCAGAGGCATTTTACAGATTTGATGTGCATTTCTTATTTGCTTACATAATTGTTTCCTATTCCGAAACACAAGTGCAGTGAATGGAAAACTTGTGCAGTTTCTACAACTCCATTTATATACCATGATATAGTTTTAATTCTATTGGTGTGTAATGCTTTTATAAATTACTATTTTTGCTGTGATTCAGATTCAGATTTATTGTTACGGTCCTCGACCAGCACACACAGATATACATAAAAACAATCCAAAATACAATATAAAACATACTAGAAATATAAACTTTAACCATTATATGAAATTATTAGATAAAAGGATATCACTACTTTAGAGGATGGGCTACCACTAATAGTGGCACTGATTCTTCTTTAGCTCTATCCTGGAGTTATATGGATACTGCTAATTAAAACGGCCCGAATTTTTATGGCTCTGGCGCAGAATTTAGCTACCTTAGCTACCAAGTCTTCAATTCCGTTCTGCCTCCCCTTTGTATTCGTGGATAATAAGTAATTTGCTAGTTGCTAGTTGGCAAGCTTTTTGTAAGCAAAACTGGTCTGTATCAAAGTAAACTTCAGTAGTTCTCAGAATAATGCCGAGGAGCTCGGATGCTAACAACCTGGCCTCCCCCAATTCTTGCTGTGTTTTTAGCTGTTCTTATTTTATCTGTAAGCTGACTTTAGTCCCTGTCAAGTAGGTAACTAATCCCACCACCACAACCCTAGGGACAATTTAACACAAATTTATAGGGGGATCTCTCCCCTCACCCCCGGTGTGTAAATGCAATAAAGGAAATTTCATTCACTGCCGCAGTGGCAAAGTTTTGCGCTGTTGCAATTAAACTTCGGGCAGCGCAAATAAGAGGCTCCGGATCTGTTTTTTCGGGTTAAGCAACACTATTCTCTGCCCAGTCGATTCTTATAATTATCTTAATTTCAATTCTTATAAAGCAATGATTATTAATCATATTTTAATAGCAAGATGGTCACCCCCATCTAGTTAATATTAGACCGATTTTAATCTATATCTATAGCTGATTTGTATGTAATTCTGTGTGTATGCGTGTGTATACTGGTCGTTGACTGTAATAAAATGATTGATTGATTGGTTGGTTGAAGGAAATTTCACCTGCTGAAGTTCTTCCTATCAAGCAGCTGTTCAATAATAATTTTTGTTAGACAAGATCAAGAGTCCTTCTTGTGTGGGGCTGTCAGACCTAAGTCCCTGGGGCTTTATCACGTCCTTTGGTTTCCCTTATGTGATCTGTGCCACCCTGAGTACCTTCCCCAAAATTATTGCATTATCTTCGGGTAAGGGAGCTGATGTCCTTATCTGTTGCAGCATCTGTGTCTCCTATTATTACCTTTCAGCTTGCAGCACAGAAGCAGGGAGAGTGGAAGGGAACTGAGTGCAGGACGCTGGGAAACAGTGAAGTGCGTTGATTTGCTTGTCGAGAAGCAAGAGTGTGAGAAGAGCAGTGGTTGCCGCCCGTGGCCAGTTCAGGAACAGAATTGTTTAGGCTTGCAGAAAGGTGCAGAAAGTGGACGTCAGTTGGCATGTAACCTCAAAGCAGGAGCAGGAAAGAGAGTGGCTTAGATAGGGGCTTAGAATGGGATTTGGGGAGGCAAATGGTGAGGAACATTTTTAGAAAATAATTTGTTCTACTATTCTTTCTGTTTTCCCCAATCGAACCCAGCAACCTTTAGAGTGGTAGCACAATCTTTTCCCACCCCCTGTTTCCATATATACTAGTGGCCAAGATTGTGGAAACCTTTTGGAAAAAGTGTGTTTCTGAGGTTTGATGGCTCATAACACCTGATTGGCTCTCTAAACACTCATGCTCATTGGCTACATTCATATGAAGGAAAGCTACTGTATATCAACCTGTTGTGCATTATTTTTCTGGTTATTTGGCTATAACGTTTGATAGAATTCTGATAATTGAACATACCTTGTGGCATTACATTCTTCATTAAAATATCTTTCCATTGATATATAAATTTATGGTATTACTCCAAAAGGGAGTGGTGTTATGAGTCATCAAACCTCAGAAATACACCCCCCCCCCCGATTCCACAATCTTGGCCACTAGTGTAATTGCAGAGAAGCCTGCCTGCTTAAATATCCCTTAATAGCGGGCAATGCTGTGTCTGCCTTTGCCATTTAAGCTCTAGTACGCTATGTGAGTGTGAGTTGGCTCTCAGGGACTTTTCATGCATCGAAAGTGCGAATGTGATGAGCATCTGGTTGAGGCTGCTTATATCATACAAGGCAATCCTTCAGGGAATTGGCACTGGCGTGTGGTTCCCAGCTGAACGTACAGTTAGTGGATCCCCCCGGTTTGCTACAACGAAGAGCTTTTACGAACATCTGCTTTACACTTGGACCACTTTCTCAGGGACAGCAAAGTGGCAGAAGATGTCAGCTGGTCCCCAATGAAGATTAGGCAGCTTTTCCTTTCTGCTTTTGTGCAAATCAGGTGACAAACTTGACAGGAAGGAGGTGACAGGGATAGATCAGATTTAACTCTGCTCACCTAGCAGGCAATCCAGGGGTAGGCGAGCAAGGTGTCATCAAAGGCTGTAGCTCATGAATGGGTAGCTATGGCATTGCATTAAATGAATGCTACATTTTCAAACAGGATTGACCTGCATACAGTAGATCTGAAACGTGCTGTTGACAGAGATTCCACCTTCCCAACATATGCCTAAAGTGAAAGTATGAAAACAAAATAAAACATAAAAAAATTCCTTCCAGTAGCACCTTAAAGGTAACGGTAAAGGGACCCCTGACCATTAGGTCCAGTCGTGTCCGACTCTGGGGTTGCGGCGCTCATCTCACTTTATTGGCCGAGAGCCGGCATACAGCTTCCAGGTCATGTGGCCAGCATGACAAAGCCGCTTCTAGCGAACCAGAGCAGCGCACGGAAACGCCGTTTACCTTCCCGCCAGAGCGGTTCCTATTTATCTACTTGCACTTTGATGTGCTTTCGAACTGCTAGGTGGGCAGGAGCTGGGACCGAGCAACAGGAGCTCACCCCGTCACAGGGATTCGAACCGCCGACCTTCTGATCAGCAAGCCCTAGGCTCTGTGGTTTAACCCACAGCGCCACCTGGGCCCCACTAGTAGCACCTTAGAGACAAACTAAGTTTGCTCTTGGTATGAGCTTTTGTGTGCATGCACACTTCTTCAGATACACTGAAACAGAAGTCACCAGACCCTTATATATAGTTCCCACCACCCTTCTGAGTAATACCCCTCCCATCCTCTCACTATATATAAGGGTCTGGTGACGTCTGTTTCAGTGTATCTGAAGAAGTGTGCATGCACATGAAAGCTCATACCAAGAACAAACTTAGTTGGTCTCTAAGGTGCTACTGGAAGGATTTTTTTTAATTTTTTTTTTACTATGGCAGACCAACACGGCTACCTACCTGTAACTAAAAGTATGAAGAATTTTAAAGTGCTATACCTTGGCTCAGAGCTGTGTGCTATGGAACCATAGGATGACCTCGTTCCTGTTGCCCCCTTAACAATAGGCATACTAACACCATTGTTACTAACACCATTGGGACACGAGTGGTGCTGTGGGTTAAACCACAGAGCCTAGGGCTTGCTGATCAGAAGGTCGGCGGTTCGAATCCCTGTGACGGGGTGAGCTCCCGTTGTTTGATCCCAGCTCCTGCCCACCTAGCAGTTTGAAAGCATGTCAAAGTGCAAGTAGATAAATAGGTACCGCTCTGGCGGAAAGGCAAACGGTGTTTCCGTGCGCTGCTCTGGTTCGCCAGAAGCAGCTTAGTCATGCTGGCCACATGACCCGGAAGCTGTACGCCGGCTCCCTTGGCCAGTAACACGAGATGAACGCCGCAACCCCAGAGTCAGACACGACTGGACCTAATGGTCAGGGGTCCCTTTACCTTTACCTTTTCAAACAGGATTGGCCTGCATACAATTGATCTCAAACGTGCTATTGACAGAGATCCCACCTTCCCAACATATGCCTAAAGTGAAAGTATTTATCTATTTAAAAGTGCTATACCTTGGCTTGGAGCTGTGTTCTATGGAACCATAGGATGACCTCACTTTGTTCCTGTTGTCCCCTTAACAATAGGCATCACTAACACCATTGTTAAAAATATTTGTTTTGGCTGCCCATCTACTACTGAGCCAGGTTCAAGGTCCTTGCATTAATTTACAAAGCCCAGAACAACTTAGGTCCAGGGTACCTCAGGCACCGCTTAAACCCTTATATCCCTGCTTGATCACTGAGATTATCTGCTGGAGTAGTATTGGCAGTTCCTTGAGTTGGAAAGGCTCCTTCGACAATTGCAAGAAACCGAACTTACAGTGTCAATGGCACAGTCCTGTGGAATACTCTGCTGATAGAGATTCTGCAGGCGCCTTCTGTTTCAACATTTATGCACATCCTGGAAGCTTTTCTGTTCCACCAGGGTTATTCGGGCAGTGAAGGACACATCTCTCCATAATTGCTAGCTGATTTCTGATTTTAACTTTTTAATTTTTGTTCAAACGGATGGTTTCATAGATAATTGCTTCATGCTGCTCTGATATTTCTAACAAACAGTGGTAAGAATTAATTATATTTTATTTATTTTTTGCAAAAATATAAAGCAAGGGTAGGCTGCATTCCAATATCAGGCTACCGACATAGTTCTGCTGCCTGTTGGTTGCGAGGATTCTTACAAAGACTCCGGCATGTCACTTGTTTTGTTGAGATAAGCAAGAATCCATTCTCAGGATAACGTAAACACAGTTTGGTTATGCCTTCGCCGCTGAGAGAATCTGACTGTGCACTCTTTATTCGAAAATGTAAAGCAGCTTAGTGGACCACCCACCAAGATAATCTTAGACAAGTCTTCCCCAGTTTTGTGTCCTCTAGAAGTTTTTTAACTAAGACTCCCATCAGCCCCAGCTAGTTGGCCATGCTGGCTGGGACTGATGGGAGATATAGTCCAAACTACTGGAGAGCGTCAGGTTGAGGAACGCCTGTCTTAGATAGCTGACTGGCTGATATAACATGGATTATTTCATACTTCTCCCCTGAAAAGTCTGAAGTACTGCTTTATGCCCTGAGTGGGGTTTTCATTCTGTGGCCTCTGTGGGATGGAGCCAGGTCCAGTTGAAGACATTTTGGCACCTGAGGCAAGCCACAAAATGGTGACCCCACTCCCGACCCCTGCCAGGGAAGAATGGTGGTTGAAGACCTACATCAGGAACAAGGAGGGAATGGTGATCTGCATTGGGAACAAGGGGAAAGTGAAGGTCTACATCACAAACAAGGGGGAGAGGAGACCAGCAGTGGGTTTTTTTTTTGCCAAAATGTCACTTTAGAGGTGAAATGAGAGGGACTGCCATGGAGGCAGCAGATCAGGCCCACAATGAACACGCCACACCTGTTGCTGCTACCATGGCACTGGCATTGGAAGATGCAATCCTTGGAGGCTGGATCTGCAGTTCTGTGGAACCTCAAATGAAAAATACAACTTCAAATTCAAAAATACAACTTCAAATTCAAAAGGTTCGTTTTATAAGTAAAGCTGGAGTGAAGAGTCGATTCAGGAAAAGCAACCAGGACAGGTTTTCAAACGTAGTGTCTAGAAATAATAAGTATTAACAATAATTGCATATATTAATAATTGCTTATTATTTCTAGACACTACATTTAAAAAACAGAGTTACATGATACTTCCAAATGCACTCTACAAATTAACATGAACTCAAAAATTAGGTAAGGAACCAAATGTTATATAATACTGTAAAACTTAAATGTTATATAATACTGTAAAACTCAAATTTAGAATTTAGAATTTTGATGAAATTTGATGCACTGTTTGATATTACCAGCTGACGAAGACATCCATCTCGAAACAGGGCCCTGTCCTGGTTGCTTTTCCTGAATCGACTCTTCACTCCGGCTTTACTTATAAAACGAACCTTTTGAATTTGAAGTTGTATTTTTGAATTTGAAGTTGTATTTTTGAATTTGAAGTTGTATTTTTGAATTTGAAGTTGTATTTTTGAATTGAAGTTACACATATTATTGTGAACTTGAAACTGTTTTTCTTATTTGAAGTGACATTCTCTGCTTAAGACTGTAATTCTTAACAGAATACATACTTTTATTTAACTATAACTCATGAGTAGCATTTATTCCTAGTATTGAAATTTCTGGCCAGAGCTCTTGGTGTGTATTTCCTTCCAGTATAACTAATAACAAGAACTCCAATTTATTTAACGTTCTGTGGAACCTGCCGTCTGAGACAGTCACCTCTCCTTGCCTCATGGGTGGGCCAGCCCTGGATGGAACCCACCGGCAAATAATGCCTTCCAAAGAGCTGGGTTGGTTAGAATTTTTCCCTCCCATAGAAAGCAGCTAAGCAAATGGGTTGGGAGGGACTTTGAATCTGATTCTTACCATTGTGTTTTTCTCACTTTACACGCCAGGACCCCCCTCTGCTCCCCGGAGTGCCATCTCAAATGTTAACGAGACTAGTGTCTTTCTGGAATGGATTCCTCCTGCTGATACGGGTGGAAGGAAAGATGTGTCTTATTATATTGCATGCAAGAAGTGCAACTGGCACTCGGGTCTCTGTGAGGAGTGTGGTGGTCATGTCAGGTACCTCCCACAACAAAGCGGCCTGAGAAACACCTCTGTGATGATGGTGGACCTGCTTGCCCACACAAACTATACCTTTGAAATTGAGGCACTGAATGGTGTGTCCGACCAGAGTCCGGCTGCGAGGCAATTTGTGTCAGTCAATGTAACCACAAACCAGGCAGGTAAGTGCAAAGTTTCGCAACGGGATAACTAGGTTCTGTGGGTGGGTTGGCCAGGTGTGGAACACGCCGGGTGGAGCACAGCTTGAAATCGCAGAGCTCGGCTTTTGATAATGAACTTGTGTTTCCTTCCTTTTTTGTTTTTCTCTGCTTACATCACATAAATTACTAAGCCACACAATATAAGAAATGTTTCCTCTCAGGGGCCCGTTTAATAGACCATGGAGTTACTTACGCAGAGTATTTCTCATTCACTGTCAAATCAGTCATAAATGCGGCCGTTTTCCCTTGTTGGTTAAAATCTAAGATGCTTTTCAACAGCCTTTAAAGCAGTCGTTAGCGCTTTAAAAAGATTGTTTGAAAAAGAAGAAAAGATAGTGACTTTTTAAAGTGTAGATTTGGCACCAAGAATACATTTGCAAGCTCCTAGCAGAAGACCCAAGTGTGATGGCTTGAGGGCAGCGTTTCCTAGAGTGTGGTCTGTGGACCATCCGTGGTCCAAAAGGTTCTGTCAGGTGGTCCTTGGCTTGTCTGTGGATTTGTGGTTGAAGAAAGGTAGATGGCACATCCATCACGTTGAATAATGCTGATTTTTAATGTTATTTTAATGTTTGTTTTATTTCTTATGCGGCATTCTTTTTTTTATAATAATATTTTATTAATGATTTTTACATACATTCTTTTAAATAACATTTAACATTCATATATTATACATTTTTCTGACTTCCACCAACCCTTCTCGAGATTTTCACTTTTCTTAACTTCCTCTGGTATTTCATACTCCACTATTACTTTAAATAATCAATTTCCAACATTACTTTGTAAAATCATTTCTGTAATATTTCTTAAAATTAACCTCACAAAACTTCCTGCAAGCCTATTAGCATGATTTGTTGTTTACAGTTATCTTTCAAATATGTCTCAAATTTAGTCCAATCTTTTAGAAATTCCTGGTCCCGTCGGTTTCGAATTCTTCCTGTCATCTTATCCAGTTCTGCATAGTCCATTAGCTTCATCTGCCATTCTTCTATTGTCGGTAACTCTTCTTGTTTCCATCTTTGTGCCATTAGCATTCTTGCTGCCGTTGTTGCGTATAAAAATAACTTTTTATCTTGTCTCTTAATGCCATTTCCTACAATTCCTAACAAAAATGCTTCTGGTTTCTTTATAAATGTATATTTCAACATTGTTTTCATCTCATTATATATCATTTCCCAGAAGCTTTTCACCTTCTTACATTCCCTCTTATGCTGCATTCTATTGTATTACAGTTCAAATTCTATGGAATTATGGTTCCGCAACAGGCTGAAAAATAATTAAGTGCTCTTCCAAGGGCATCAGCAATTCTCCATGGCAGGGAAAAGTCAGGGAACCACTGCTTTAGGGTTTTTCATTTTTTTTGCTATATTGCTACAGAAACTCCCCCCACTTTTTTTATGAAGGCTTGAATCCAGATGTGCTCTTGTGCAAGTGGAGATACTTTTCCTTACAATTCAAGGTTCTTGCATAAGGAAAGGACACGAAAATTCAGCAGGCAACTTTTTTTGCGCTAAGTCCATGGTGTGTGACGTCTGCAGCAACAATTTTCAGGACAGCACTGCTGCCAGAAGTTGCTCCGCTGGAGTATCTGTGCATTCAGATTTCGTTCTTGAAAACATGATGATAAAAGGGAGTAGGTTGAAAGAAATCCAAACTATGTTTGATAGCTAAGATCAGATTTCTGATCAGAGTGCCTCGATATTCAAGGGCTGGTGTGGTTTTGTTCAAACCAATTTTCAGAACAAGATTGCTGTGGAATGGGGCAACATGTCTCCAAACTGTAGTTTGGTAGTGAAATGCTGTATATTTTATTGAAGGTCATAAAAATCTGTTGTTTAGTTATGGTTACTTGGACGGAAGCAGCGCACGGAAACGTCGTTTACCTTCCCACCGGAGTGGTACCTATTTATCTACTTGCACTTTGTGCTTTCAAACTGCTAGGTGGGCAGGAGCAGGGACCGAGCAACGGGAGCTCACCCCCTCGCGGGGATTCGAACCGCCGACCTTCTGATCGGCAAGCCCTAGGCTCTGTGGTTTAACCCACAGTGCCACCCGCGTCCCTGACGATACAATAGCCACCTTCAAATGTTTGAATGATAGCTGCCTAGATGGTGGTGCTAGTCTGTTTCCTGTTGCTCAAGAAAACAAAACCAGTGGGTTTTAGGTACAAGGAAAAGGATTTGGAAGAGTTTGAGTTATCTGGCAGAGAAACAGACTACCTCAGAAAATGGCGGACTTTCCTTTGTGAGAGGTTTTTAAAGCAGAGGCTGCCTAGCCATCTATTAGGAATGCTGTAGTGGTGGATGTCTGCATCAGCAGGGGGTTGAACTAGATGACTTTTGAGATACCTTTCAACTCTATGATTCTTTGAAGCTCAGCAGATGGTCATGTTCATGTCGCTTTCCCCTCAGACTAGCCTACATCACATTGTTTTTCTGAGAGTAAGATGGAATGATATACAAAGTACACCACCCTGAGCTTTGCAGATAAAGTTAGATATACCAATGTGAAGGGTTTCTACAAAAATGGAGGTACAAACAGACAACCTCCCCCTTTTGTGTAGAAGCTGGGCGTACCAAGGTTTGGTAGAAGACATTTCTCAGGACAAAGACATCTATTTTATATTGGCAGTAAGAAATGTTGTGCCTGGAAATTCAGACCATATGCCATGGTATTGGTCTGGCAGACTCATTGGTGTTGACAGAAAATTTGCTAGCCAGCACCGCAGATGGGGCACTATTTTACCATGTCAAGCCCAAGAAAATTCTTGTGAATTTCAGAATTTACAAAAGGCTCATGCATTAAGATTCTGGCTGCTCCAGATGTACATCGCAAGTGCAACTTTTGATATACATTTGTTTTTTGTTCTTGCAGGAAATATTTCCTGAAAACTTTGCCTTTTCCTCAAATATTTTTTTGTCTTTCCCCCTCTTTTTTCTTTTGTATAACTGGCACCCTTAATATGTCTTGCTTTCTTAATTTTCATTTTTGACTGCAAGGGGTATGTGAAGCATCTAGCAACCCAAATTACACTGGAAATTGCAACAAGAAAACAACTGGCTCATTTTCCCAGACTGAAAAATAAGCTGAATCATGTCTTTGAATAGCTAGCAGTAGATGATCAGATGATAGAATCCATGAACGACTTTATTGTGAAAAGTTGATCAATTTAATGACTAATTTATGGTTCTCTGTACATTATTCAAATTGTTGTGGCCATTTAGTAGCACTGTGGACAGTAATACTGGAAAGAGGTGTTCAGAGTCCAATAAATTCATGTGCCAAGAAAACATAGTTTCTGCAATTGATGTAACATGTAACATAAGCAAATCTTTATATATTTCTGCTGAGGGTTTTGCAGTTTATTTAAATACATCATCTACAAATAATAATCTACAAACCCTTTTAGGGACTCGGGTGGCGCTGTGGGTTAAACCACAGAGCCTAGGGCTTGCCGATCAGAAGGTCGGCAGTTCGAATCCCCGCGACGGGGTGAACTCCCGTTGCTTGGTCCCTGCTCCTGCCAACCTAGCAGTTCGAAAGCACGTCAAAGTGCAAGTAGATAAATAGGAACCGCTCCGGCGGGAAGGTAAACGGCATTTCCGTGCGCTGCTCTGGTTCGCCAGAAGCGGCTTAGTCATGCTGGCCACATGACCCGGAAGCTGTACGCCGGCTCTCGGCCAATAAAGCGAGATGAGCGCCGCAACCCCAGAGTCGTCCACGACTGGACCTAACGGCCAGGGGTCCCTTTACCTTTACCAACCCTTTACTCCTGCACCCAAGTGTGAATCCCCATTTTTGCTCACCAATAACCTTATTCAGCTACACCTCGGATGTCTGGCATTTCACTGGAGCTTACCCAGAAAGTTTAAGCCTATGGTTGCATCCAACAGCTTTATTGTCCTTATCACTAAGTTTGCTTGTGAGCTTCGCCATTTCAGCGTATTCCATCCATTTTGCTTGCCACTTTTCTTTCGTTGGTGTCTTGTCATCTTTCCATTTTTGGGCTAGTACCATATTTTTCATTCCATAAGACGCACCTGAACATAAGACGCACCTAGTTTTTAGAGGAGGAAAGGGGGAAAGCACTGTTTTTTTAAGGATCAGCTCAGAGTGGTGCAGCTTTTTTTTGCAAAGGGAAAAGCCCTGTTTTATTTAGGATCAGCTCAAAGTGGTGCAGCTTCTTTTGCAAAGGGAAAAGCCCTGGTTTTTTTGAGGATCAGCTCAAAGTGGTGGAGCTTTTTTTGCAAAGGGAAAAGCCCTGCTTTTTTGAGGATCAGCTGAAAGTGGTGCAGCTTCTTTTTCAAAGAGGAAAAGCCCCGTTTTTATGGGGTTCCACTCACAGTTTGCAGCTTCTAGTCCTACAGGAAAGGGAGCCATTTCTACAGTTTCCAGACAGATAATCTAATCAGCCAGTCACATGTCGCTGGGGAAACAGGCAGCCTCCCTCTGCATTCAACAACGGAGGCCTGGGCAAGGGGGCGGGGCTGGAAAGGGAGCCTTATCTCTCTCCCCGATCGCTTGCTAAACAGCTGTTCAGCAGCTTCCTTTCAACACCCTCTTCTCTCTTTGTAAAAAAAAGAGCACAATCTGCTTTTGGTCCCTAGGCAATTTGGCTCCAGGGACCATGCATTCGCTCCATAAGAGACACAGACATTTCCCCTTACTTTTTAGGAGGAAAAAAGTGTGTCTTATGGAGCGAAAAATACGGTAATATCCTCGCTGCTGTTGCAGCATACATAAATAGCTTCTTCCACTTTTTTGGCAAGTCTTGACCTGGTCTACACATTTATCGTACAAATAAATGAGCATAGATGATATTTTGAGTCACCTTTCAGTCTTCCTTTTGTATATATCTGTGTTCTCATTTGCCCTTTTATCTTTTCTGGGGGGCAGAGGGAGTGATACAATTCCTCATTTTTTGACAGTGTAGGAATGGCTGGATGGCAGCAACTTATTATTTCAAAGTTGTTCCAAGTGCTCCATGGGGCCACATGGGGGGCTATAATCTGCTCACCACACAAAATAATAAACACATACCTTTCCCTCTCCACTACCACCAGACAGGGAAAAGACCACACCAACAACTGAATTCAATCAGGAAAAGCACCCCTGCTGAAACGCACAGCATATTTTAAAAATATAGATTATGAAATAATATGCAGTTGAAAACGTTGACAATAGGACCCATGGAGGGGATGGGGGTGGGGGGAGTCTCGAGATTCAGAGAAATAGCTTTATATGGATATTTGTGTGGTTTTGTTATAAATTTATATCTGTAAAATCAAACAAAAATGATTTTTATAATGAAATTTTAAATAGTCTTGGGGCACCTCAAAGATGGACAAATATATTATGGGATAATAAATAAAGGTAAAGGCAAAGGGACCCCTGCGCCCTACGAGAGCCAGTGTGGTGTAGTGGTTAAAAGCGGTAGACTCATAATCTGGGGAACTGGGTTCGCGTCTCCGCTCCTCCACATGCAGCTGCTGGGTGACCTTGGGCTAGTCACACTTCTTTGAAGTCTCTCAGCCCCACTCACCTCACAGAGTGTTTGTTGTGGGGGAGGAAGGGAAAGGAGAATGTGAGCCGCTTGGAGACTCCTTCGGATAAAGCGGGATATCAAATCCAAACTCCTCCTCCTCCTCCTCCTCCTCCTCCTCCTCCTCCTCTTCTTCTTCTTCTTCTTCTTCTTCTTCTTCTTCTTCTTCTTCTTCTACGTAGTGACGCCCCGCCCCGGGTGTCATGATGCCTTCATTCGCCCCTGGAGATATCTGTGCTGTATCACAAATAGATTTTGGTAAGGAGACCTTCCAAAACAGTTTGCAATGCTGCTGTCCGAGAAACACAAACCTAAACCCACCTTCAGGATGTGAAACCGGTTACACTGTTCATAGAATCTTGTCCATAAAGCATAATTTAAAAAGCATCCCAGACAACTGGATAGTTGGCTTGGTTAGAGCATGGTGCTGATAGCACCCAGGTTGCAGGTTCAGTTCCCATATGGGGCAGCTTCATATTCCTGCATTGCAGGGGGTTAGACTCGATAATTCTCAGGGTCCCTTCCAACTCTGAGATCCCGTGGAAATCTTTACAACTGTGCACGCCACAGTTTGCCATCATTTCCCTCCTTTTCTTAAATGCAAAATATTGCAGCTTCGAAAACATTTCTATTGTTTACGTGCTTTCCTTTGAAAAGCAAAACTACCAGCGGAAAACATGGAAGTTAATCCCACATGCAGCCAATAATGTTTTTGAAAAAAACATCAGAAATAAGATATCACATGAAATCATTTGCAACATCAACACCCATTTTTGCATGTCAAATCTTCATCACAAGCCATCTGACGCTTGAGTTGCAAGTTCATCCCCACTCCAGATGGTAGAATGTCTGTTACCAATGAATTATGGATCAGATGAATACTTTATGGTTTTATTTATAACTCCCTTGTTGGTAATTGGTTTCTCTTAGTTGGTTACCAAGCTTTAAACAATCCTTAGCTATCTAGCAATGCACAATATGTATGGGCATTAAATTAAGAGCTGGGAGCCCAGAAAATTTAGCAATGGCTATTCTGTTGTCCAAGTCCCTTTTATACAGTTGGGCAGGTTGATTTTATGGATGCAGTCATACTTAGAGTAGGCCCACTAAAATCAAATTAAGTTAGTAATGAGTCATGCCCCATTAATTTCAGTGGATCACTCTGTGTGTAACTAGGTCTGGATCCAAACCTATGTATTCAGTACTTTTGAGCACTGTTTCCTGTAGAAAGACGTGATAATTTGACACACTTCATTCTTTTGTATTCTTAGCGCTAACTTTCACCAGCATCAGCAAACCGGTCACAAAGTGAGCGCCATTGGGCTGTAGTGGTTTGAGTGTAAACATAAAAATATAAGAAATAATGTTCATAGCTTGCTAAGCCTGCCAAGATATTTCCTTTTATGTTTTCAGAAGGCTGATTTTGCCAGAAAATCTACCATTTAATTCACCAGTGTTGCAAAATATATATATAAAACCCTGACAGTTTGGGCTTCTCTTGCCTTATTTACTGTAGATCTTTCTCTACTATTGATCCTGGTACTTATTTTGAGGGTATATCATTGTGGCGTCAGCATAACAGATCCCCTAGGCTTAAAAAGGTATGAAGCATTGAATGACAAAACAAAGCCATCATTCTTATTGTCAGTCATGGTAACACAATGTTTGGGAACCACTGGTTCAACTTTTTGGATGATGGTAGTGGGCCAAGTGATTTTCTGGTGGCGAAAAGCCTTTACCTGTGATTGGCTGAGTTGTCCTAATGTTCTACGTGGGGCTCTCTACGTGGGGCTACCTTTGAAGGTGACCCGGAAACTGCAATTAATCCAGAATGCGGCAGCTAGACGGGTGACTGGGAGTGGTCCCCGGGACCACATAACACCGGTCCTGAGAGAACTACATTGGCTCCCAGTACGTTTCCGAGCACAATTCAAAGTGTTGGTGCTGACCTTTAAAGCCCTAAACGGCCTCGGTCCTGTATACCTGAAGGAGCGTCTCCACCCCCATCGTTCAGCCCGGACACTGAGGTCCAGCGCCGAGGGCCTTCTGGCGGTTCCCTCACTGCAAGAAGCAAAGCTACAGGGAACCAGGCAGAGGGCCTTCTCGGTAGTGGCGCCCGCCCTGTGGAACGCCCTCCCAGCAGAGGTCAAAGAGATAAACAACTATCTGACATTCAGAAAATACCTCAAGGCAGCCCTGTTTAGGGAAGTTTTTAACCTGTGATATTTTAATGTATTTTAATATCTGTTGGAGGCCGCCCAGAGTGGCTGGGGGGACCCAGCCAGATGGGCGGGGTACAAATAATAAATTATTATTATTATATTAGTGTTATGAAGGGTGCCCTGGTAGGCAGAGTCACTTCAGCTGACAGTGGGGGAGTGCTCATATTTTGGGGTGGGGGCACAACAAGAAGATAGATAGGGTTGAAAGGGGTAGCAATGCAATAGCCATAGCCAGGGAGGCAGATTATAAAGAGCCTTAGGGATCCCAGGGAGGGAGACTTAGAAGAGGAAGTGGGATGATGATCTAGTCCTTTTGTCTAATTCTACATGCCACCAGGACATGGGTGGCGCTGTGGGTTAAACCACAGAGCCTAGGGCTTGCCGATCAGAAGGTTGGCGGTTCGAATCCCTGCGATGGGGTGAGCTCCCGTTGCTCGGTCCCAGCTCATGCCCACCTAGCAGTTCCAAAGCACGTCAAAGTGCAAGTAGATAAATAGGTACCGCTCCGGCGGGAAGGTAAACGGCATTTCTGTGCGCTGCTCTGGTTCGCCAGAAGCGGCTTAGTCATGCTGGCCACATGACCCGGAAGCTGTCTGCGGACAAACAATGTTTCCCTCGGCCTGTAGAGCAAGATGAGCGCCGCAACCCCAGAGTCATCCGCAACTGGACCTAACGGTCAGGGATACTTTTACCTTTACCTAAATGTGTTAGCCAAGCTAAATCAGGTTGTTGGTTTAACTGGGAGTGAATTTTTGAAATGCTCCATTTCTTTGTTCAGAACCAATTCTCCATTAAATATTGGTACACTGGAATGAAATTTAGTATATACACTCAGAACATAATTTGAACACTAGCTTTAGCCTACCCATGGCTGTTTTCAGGTAGGAAGGAAAGAGGAAAGGTGAAAAATACATTTTTTGGTTCCGAAAAAAGGGTTTATTAGGAACTCCAGAAGGATTTCTTAAAACTGGCATTCTAAATAATGGATAGATGGATGGATGGATGGATGGATGGATGGAGATTATAGATGATAGATAGATAGATGATAGAAGACAGACAGACAGACAGACAGACAGACAGACAGACAGATAGATAGATAGATAGATAGATAGATGATAGATGATAGATAGATAGATAGATAGATAGATAGATAGATAGATAGATAGATAGATGATAGATAGATAGATAGATGATAGATATATAGATAGATAGATAAATAGATAGATAGATGATAGATAGATAGATAGATAGATAGATAGATAGATAGATAGATGATAGATGATAGACAGATAGATAGATAGATAGATAGATAGATAGATAGATAGATAGATAGATGATAGATAGATAGATAGATAGATAGATAGATGACAGATGATAGATGATCGATAGATAGATAGATAGATGATAGATAGATAGATGATAGATAGATATAGATAGATAGATAGATGATAGATAGATAGATAGATAGATAGATAGATAGATAGATAGATGATAGATAGATAGATGATAGATATAGGATCCTAGAAAATGCTATGATGATGGAAGAT
The DNA here is from genome assembly GCA_034642065.1 of Darevskia nairensis. Lineage (NCBI taxonomy): Eukaryota > Metazoa > Chordata > Lepidosauria > Squamata > Lacertidae > Darevskia > Darevskia nairensis. Next base: position 106,397 of record JAWWNI010000488.1, read on the forward strand.
CATAATGGCAAGTGATCACAGAAGGCTGAAACACTTTTGAAAAGCTGTAACTAGCAGTCGCTGAAATACCTTTGGCACAGACATGCCATGCACAATCAGAGAAAAGGACTGGAGCATACAAGGCTTATTTCCTATTCAGAGCACCTGGGAACAAAAGAATACAAAGTCTGAACAACATTATGGAGTTCTCAACTTGACTGAGCAACGGAAAATACAAGGTGGCATGAAATGCAATCGACTGAGTTTGTTTGTGTGTTGAACGCAAAGCAAAGAGCTGGAAAGATTGCTAGGTACAGATTCACTGGGACATACATCTATCATCCTGTCAGCACGGCCAGACACACCAAGAGGTCTCAGCTGCTTCTCAATTCTGAGGTTACTGAAGCAAGCTGAGCCTTCCAGACAGTCAAATATGGGGACCCACATTGCAGCAAAGAGGGCTTCATTCAAGAATACCTTGGGGAGCAAGGAAGTCGAAATCTTGCATGCAGAGAAAAACTTCAGAGACAAGGCTAACTGGACAAATATGCTAGAATACTTTAAAAACAATCAGGCAGCGCACACGAGGCAATGAAGACTCAGAAAATGTGCAGCAATATTAAGCAATCTACAGCAGAGGTAGAACAATAGGTAAGTTTGTACACCATTTGTGTTGCATACAGAAAGTCCCAGTTTCAACCTCTAGCAAAAGGAATTCAGTTGGGAATAACTTCCCTCCCTGAGACATAGCAGAACTGCCCAGTGATCAGAATAGCGAATACTGCACTAAGATGGATCAATAATCAAACTCACCATACGGCATCTTTGATGTATGTTTAAACAGCCCCTTTACAAAGTAGGGTTTCCCCCCTTCTGAAAAAGGGTATTTAGCAGCCCATCCTTCAGTACAAATTCCTCAGATGAATAGAATCTTTATGTACTTATGAACACTGTAGATTGGGGAGGGCCTGATAATTATGTTTTCATGGCAAAGTTTAGGTTGCCCAAATCAATATCAAATCAAAGTTTATTGTGTTAGCCATTTGGCCATAGCACAAGTAAGAAGTCCCGGCAGTAGCCTGCCATTCTTATACATTTGCGAACATCAGGTATAAAATCATGGTAAATAAAACAGGTATGATAAAAACAATAGCAATTATGTAAACTATTGGAAAGTTTACAAGTCCAGGGCTAAAGGAGGTTAACCTATCGAGGTGACCCTGAATTTCAGGGCCTGCAGGATATAGATGGTCATGCCACGAGTGACTATGGGATTGGCATCCACCAATAGATATTTCAAGCGGTCATCTTCCATGGCAATGGTTGGAGGAATTAGTAGCAGGAGCTTCGATCTTATTGAGTCATAGAGAGGGCAGTGGAAGAAAAAGTGGGTAAAGTCCTCTATCTTTCCCCTGTTGCACGGACAAAGGCAGAGGTCAAGAAGAGTGTTGGAGAATATGCCCTGTAAGAATGCTGTGGGAATGGAGTGAAAGCGGGCAAGTGTAAAAGCTCTTCTTTGCATAGGGTTCGTCAAGTCACTCAGGTAGTGAGCCAGGGCTCTCACTGCTTTCACACGGGGAAACTACGTGGATAGGCTGGCCGAGTTGGATAGTGCCAAATCCAGCGCTTCGTCCCTGTCTAAAATCCAGTTACGGATTTTGTCTTTGTCCCATGAGGTCAGAATGGCAAAATCTGGAAGGGAATACCGTTCGCAGATGATCTCCATGCCTTTTAACCAAGTACGGCTGCCGGTAAAGGCCAAGAAGGCTTGTTTGGCGAGGGACAAGTTTGGGGATTCTGCAAGAGATTTATAGTAGGTAATTATCCTGATATGGGCTCTTGCAACTATGGATGGGAGTCCCAATTCCAATCTTAGTTGGGCAGGTATGGTCCAAATCAATATGTGGACTTGAATGTCTCCCTGCTCCTCCCAGTTCTTCCCTGTCTATTCTTTTGATCACCCATTGAGTTCCCCTCCTTTGGTGCCTTCCTCCAGTTGACTGGCATGTAAAAGGTAAAGGTAAAGGGACCCCTGACCATTAGGTCCAATCGCGGACGACTCTAGGGTTGCGGTGCTCATCTCATTTTACTGGCCGAGAGAGCCGGCGTACAGCTTCCGGGTCATGCGCAGACGTGATCCAGCCCGCGGAGCGATCTTCGCGGGAACTGGCCCAGGCAAGGTAAACCTTGCCAACCCCTGCCATAGTTCTAACCAGTTACATGCTTGCCGTCATGGTCTAGTAAACCCTTTTATCTTTTGTCAGTGAAGAGTGTGATGAATTTTAGTACAGCCTTCTGCTGTATAGGATAGGAATGGTGGTGTCACATTCAGCGGTTGCTAATTCTAGTGGGATTGATATGGACTTCCTCTGCCTTTCACAACCTTTGGGGGAGTTTTCAATGTAGCTATCAAATATGAAGTCAATCTGCTGCATATCGCAAATATGAGTACCATACTGCCGCACACTTTCAAACGTGTCACTCAAACTTGGCGAGATGTCTTGCCTGTTGTCTTCCTAATTGTAGGCATAAAATCAACAATGCATGCTGGAAGCAGAGATGTGTGCTTGTGAATGAGTAGTCTGGGTTCACTAATGGTGCCCCCCCCCCAGTTCTGATAACAGAATGCATTTAGCTGGAGTGAGAGAGGGTGTTGTTGGTAACAGAAGAAACTTCAGAAATTGCTATCAGACACTTTAAAGTTTGATTTACTGCCAGTCAACAGTTTATTCAACTCTTCTGTTGCAATGTCAGCTATTTTCTGAGCACCTAACACATGTATTTTCCGTCTGTCTTGCTTGAAGTTTTATTGGTATGCTCATTGAATGATGAGATGTATGAAGTCAAAGTGAACAGATTCACTTTCTTGACTTAGTCGATGAGTTGTTGTTGTTGTTGTTTTGTTTTGTTTTCCTGTCGTTTTCAATGCAAGAACCTGAAAGCTGCAACTGTATGGAGTTCTTGCTTAGAGACAAAACTGTGTGTGGCTTGGCTACATTCCGCATATTGTAAGGATTCCCCCTTTGTGCCTAGGCTGTTCTTAAGTGCAACTCTTGGTGTGTTTTCCCAGTCATCTCAGAATGTGTCACAGTGGCACTTTTCTGCATTTGTGACTTGTCAAATGTTGTTGCAGACAGCTGAAGCCTCATGATGGATCAGCTGCTATTGAGAACCATAATTCAATCCATCTTGTTTGTCCAGTTATGGCCTTACTACTCCTATGGGATCTTTGTACTGTTCGCTCCAAATTTACGTCAGGAGCAACTGCATTGAAAAGTCCTTGTTCTGCTTCAGAACAAAATGGCCGGCTTGAAACTTGTGGTAAATACATTGGTGATCAGCATTAAGTTGTCCAATGTACATTTTTTCTCAGTGTAAACTTTTATAACTAATGCTGCCGTAATCATGGAATAATACTTTGCCTTCTCTGAAGGTGACCTTCCCAGCCATCTTCTCTGTCTGAAGGAATGAGGCTGTCAGCGAATGATCAAAAACTGCTCCCAATGAGCACACATTTGTGATTTCTTTTTGAAAGTCTCTGGGAATCCATGAAAGCCATGTTTTAGTTCATTTGTTATGGAAAAGGGACCACGTCAAAACGTGCCTGTAGCTGTACAGATTTGCTTTCACTGAATAGCATTCCCCAATGCCCAACTGCATGAGGAACACCCAGATATTTACTGCTTTCCATTGCCTTCCAAAATGAATCCCATTTCATAGGTTGTATTGTTTCAGCTAAGATTATCATTCCACAGAGATCCCTCACATAATGCAAACCATTCATTACTGACTCTGCCACATAGATGCAAAGAGATCCCAATTCCCACAAAAGCATCAGGAACTTGACTTGCACAGAAGTACTTGCCTGAAAGGTAAAAAGATAAAAGGGACCCCTGACCATTAGGTCCAGTCGTGTCCGACTCTGGGGTACAGCTTCCAGGTCATGTGGCCAGCATGACTAAGCCACTTCTGGTGAACCAGAGCAGCGCACGGAAACACCGTTTCCCTTCCCGCCGAAGCGGTACCTATTTATCTACTTGCACTTTGACGTGCTTTCGAACTGCTAGGTGGGCAGGAGCTGGGCCCAAGCAACGGGAGCTCACCCTGTCGCAGGGATTTGAACCGCCGACCTTCTGATCAGCAAGCCCTAGGATCTGTGGTTTAACCCAAAGATGAAATAATAATAATCCAGTTCAAAGATGAAATAATAATAATAATAATAATAATAATAATAATAATAATAATTTATTATTTATACCCCACCCATTTGGCTGGGTTTCCCCAGCCACTCTGGGCAGCTTCCAACAAAATATTAAAATACAATAGTCCTTCAGATATTAAAAGCTTCCCTAAACAGGGCTGCCTTCAGATGTCTCCTAAAAGTCTGGTAGTTGTTTTTTCCTTTGACATCTGATGGGAGGGTGTTCAATAGGGCGGGCACCACTACTGAGAAGGCCCTCTGCCTGGTTCCCTGTAACTTCGCTTCTCACAGTGAGGGAACCTTCAGAAGGCCCTCAGAGCTGGACCTCAATGTCCGGGCTGAACGATGGGGGTGGAGACGCTCCTTCAGGTAATAATAATAATAATAATAATAATAATAATAATAATTTATTATTTGTACCCCGCCCATCTGGCCGGGTCTCCCCAGCCACTCTGGGCGGCCTCCAACAGGTATAAAAATACATTAAAATATCACAGGTTAAAAGCTTCCCTAAATAGGGCTGCCTTGAGGTATCTTCTGAATGTCAGATAGTTGTTCATCTCCTTAACTCGGTATACTGGACCGAGGCCATTTAGGGCTTTAAAGGTCAACACCAACACCTTGAATTGTGCTCGGAAACTTACTGGGAGCCAATGTACGTCTTTCAAGACCGGTGTTGCCGGTATGTGGTCTTGGAGGCTGCTCCCAGTCACCAGTTTAGCTGCCACATTCTGGATTAGTTGTAGTTTCCAGGTCACCTTCAAAGGTAGCCCCACGTAGAGCGCATTGCAGTAGTCCAAGCAGGAGATAACCAGAGCATGCAACCACTCTGGCGAGACAGTCTGCAGGCAGGTAGGGTCTCAGCCTGCATACCAGATGGAGCTGGTAAACAGCTGCCCTGGACACAGAATTGACCTGCGCCTCCATGGACAGCTATGAGTCCAAATGATGTGAGACCAAAAGATGGGAGAGCAGGGGAGCCTTCATGCTGCCCATCGACAGTTAGCACCTAGACAGCCTTTGGGTGATACATTTACTCATTTTCAGAAGTGCATGAGATAGCCGTCCTACTTTTAAGCAGCTCATGACATGAACTACAGGCGTTGGCTCCAGTTTTCCAAATGTTAGAGCACAATCCCATTATCAGTGGATGACTGCAAATAGAACTGCTTGAGGATAGGCCTGTTACAGCAAAATGTGCATGCATTTTTGGTGAATGATCTGATCTCATTTGTGCTGACGAAGATAATCAATGTTCAATGGTGTTGGTTTGTTTACGGTGAACTCCATTTCTGCCTCCCCTCCCATCCTGATCAGTGTCTGGAGAATAGTGTCTATCACTCTGATGCAGATTAAGTACAGAATTTCATATTTTAGGTCATATTACACTGAGCTTTGAAGAGATCTTCATAAAGATTTTAGTATTTGGGTGGGCGGGGGAATAATTCAATTGCTGCTGATGTTTGAGACATTTAATTACATTTTGCAGAGTGATCTCTAATTGTAGCAAGATGCCCTGTATATGTATTAAGAGCCCTTGGATAAATCTGCAGCTAAAGTATCTGCTAAACAGTCTTTGTGACCATAATTGAATCAGCTTCAGTGTCTTCTTTCCTCTCTCTCCTTTTTGGTGTGTGTTTATTTCCCACAAGACTGAACTGCTGGTAGGGATCCGCAATATAATTTGGTCCCTCTTTTAGAATGAATTGGAAATTTGCTAGAGCAATTTATGCTGTATAACTAACTAGCCTCTGAAATAGTATTATGGAAAACGGATTGTATATTATCAAGCTTTCATCACTGCTTGAATGTTTGGCACAAAAGTGCTAACCTTATTCATCTATTTTCTGTTGATTAAAATGCAATAAAACTTGCAAAAATACTAACAGTCATAGAATCATGGAATTGTGGACTTGAAGGGACCCTGAGGGTCATCTGGTTCAACCCCCTGCAATGCAGGAATCTCAACTAAAGCATCCATGTCAGATAACCATCTGACCTCTGCTTAAAACCCTCCAAGGAAGGAGAGTCCATCACCTTCCAAGGAAGTCTACTAAGACTCCCTCAATCATTTTCACATGCACTACTGGCAAGCCGGGTGTCCCCATTTTTATTTGTGCATCTGATTCTTCCTGCCTAAGAACCTTACATTTGTATTGAAATTCAATATTGAAATTCATTTTGTTAGTTTGGGCCCAGCTGTCCAATCTGTTAAGGTCATATTGAATCCCGATTCTATTTTCTGGGGCATTAGCTACCCCTCCCAGTTTGGTGTTATCTGCAAATTTGATGAGCATTCCCTCAATTCCTTCATCCAAATTGTTTATAAAGATGTTGAACAGCAGGCCCAGGACAGAACCCTGTGGCACCCTACTTGTCACTTTTTTCCAGGTTGACAAGGAACTATTAGTGAGTACTCTTTGGGTTTAGTCAACCAGCTACAAATCCACCTAACAGCTACCTCATCCAGTCCATCCACAAGACTATCATGGGGGACTTCGTCAAAAGCCTTACTGAAATCAAGATATAATACATCCACAGCATTCCCCTGATCCACCAAGCTTGCAACTCTATCAAAACAAGCAATGAGATTTGTCAGGCATGACTTGTTTTTGAGAAGCCCATACTGGGTCTTAGGAATCACAACATCCTTTTTAAGTGCTCACAGACTGACCATTTAATTATCTGTTCTAGTACCTTTCCTGGTATTGACGTCAAGCTGACCGATCAGTAGTCTATTAACCAGGACCTGAAAATTTGACCATCAGTACCACTTGGAAGACAATAACCAACCAGGTTTTATCAGACTTTGCTCTAGAAAAGGCAGGGAGGGGGGCTTAAAAAGAAGAATTTATATTTGAGACACTATAACAGTAAAACAGTCGTGGTCATAGATCAAACTCTGTATGCCAAAGCAGTAGAAATTTGCCCAGTGGCACAACAACATGTATGCTGCATTAGAAATAATGAGAATGGACAATTTATGCTCCAGGATTCTGGTATTCCGTCTGCTGAACTCAGATTAAATGCTGGTCAGAAATCTGGTTTTTCCAATCTCAGAATGGAATAGATTTTGTGTGTGCACTGTTCTTATTTTATTAGAAATTAAAACAGTAAAACCTGCATCATTGTGCCTATTCACACCAGTCTCCACTTAATTCAGGAGGGGGAAAGACTGGAAACATCAGCCTGTGACAGAGAGCAAAGCTACTGATGAAGACCCCTGGGGCAAGAATGTCTCCATCGTGGGGTGCTAGTTTGAGCACCAACCAAAGCCTCTGAGAGCTTGTCTGGGAAGCTGGGTTGCCTCTTCCCTAGATATCTTGAGCTCACCTGTAGCAAAGAGGAAATCACTGTCTCTCTCTGGCACCTTAGCAGCCTTTCGGGGCATGAGGGAGAAATGCAGGGAACAGGAACTGCAAGTCAGTTGCGTTTCCTATGTCACCTTCTTAGCGTCGTGCTCAGAATGGCTCTCAGCCTATGCCTTCAGCGCTCTCCATCCTTTTGCTCGACTGCTGTTAAATTGAGACCAGCTACACGAGCCAATTTTAAAGTATGTGGGAAATTTCCTTTCGGTGCCAACGCTGCCTCTTTCCGCGATACACCAATCAATCACTTTGATGAATTCTAATATTAAAGCCAAACTACTGAACACACCATCAAAATCAGAGGCAACAAAATTCACCCCTTACCTTTCAGTGTGAGATATACTGTAATTGTTGGAGCAAGTTTGTTTATTAGTAACCTGGGGTGGGGTGGGGGGAGGCTGTTTGGTTTTTTTTTGCAAAAGAAAAGAAAGGAAAAGAAAGATTTCTTTGAGTGCAATATTGATTCCTTTTTAAAACTGCCCTATTGATCTTAGTGCATTAAGCTTCTCGGGGAGCGAAAGGCAGACGCTGGCACGTTTGCAGGCAAGAGACCACACGCATCCCAGAACACCCTTCAGAAACTGAGCATAGTTTCCATAACACATGGTAAAGTAGAATCTGTCCCCAACTACTGAAACACAGTTCACCAGTGACTAGGAATATTGTTCGCAAGTCACCAAGTCTTCTGTGCAGAATTCATTCAACTGGGAAAACTTTGCTAGTCTTCATTTATGTTGCAGCACTCAACGTATGACTTCAGTAGCACCTTGCAAAGTCAATTTTTTTAAAAAAATAATATTTATTGAGTTTTACAAATTTTTTAACGGCTTGCATCATTTTGGTTAAACTTTCTTGGGCTCCTCCTCTCTCACTCAGAGGAGCCCTTTTACATCAATTCATCCCCCCCCCCTCTCACAGAGGAATACAAATCATATTTTGTTTAACCTTATAACATTACTAATCTTGCCAAATCTTGTCCCAATCCACTGGGTCAAGTTATCTATATCCCTAATATTAGTTTATTTTGGACTTCCCCGACTCCCTTACATTGGTTACATCAACAATTCTTATTTCTCAGGTTTCTTCATCATCAATTATCTCATAATTGTTTATCTAATATCTTTAACTCTTTTTTCAAAATCATTAAAATCATCTTACATCATCTCAACTTCTATTTAAGCCTTAGCCAATTACCCTTCTGCTCCTTAACTATTCTTAATCTTCCCCCTCTCCCATTCCCCAGAAAAGAAAACTTGACTTAATATTCTAATCATTATTGATAATTCATGTCATATTATAACAAAGAAGAGACGATCAAAAATTAGGCAAGAAGCTGCAGGAAAATGTGGACAAAATATTGGAGCATCTCAGAACTTACAACTCTTGGCACTGGGCGCAGGAAAAGTGGGGGGTGGGATGAAAGGAGAGATTGTATTTTTAAAAGGACGGTCTTTCTCTCTTCCTAACGATGCAAAATATAGGTATGGTTCAAGGAATGGCATAAGTGTGTTGCAAAGTCAAATTTTTAGTACAGTCGTGCCTTGGTTCTGGAACGTCTTGCGACTCAAATGCTTTGGCTGCTGAAGTGAGTGTTCCGGTTTGCGAACGCTTTTTGGATCCCGAACGTCCAACACAAAAGAGAAGGGAAATAAACCCGTGAAAACCCCCTGAAACGAGGTCAATGTGAATTCAAATAATGTGTTAAATTAATCTCAAAAAAATCTTTTTAAAGTTGATTTCAAACAGAAATGCTCAGACCCATGTAACTAACTCCAAAGATTGTAAATAAAGAAAAGAACCCCCCCAAAAAACTATGTTTGATGAAAATAACTGTAATACAGCCTAAGTGGCTTTCAAAAACTTTTTGGAGTAGCAACGTCCAACGCGACTTCTGTGGCTTCTGATTGAGTGCAGGAAGCTCCTGCAGCCAATCGGAAGCCCCTCCTCAGTTTTAGAACGTTTTCAGATGTCGAATGGACTTCCGGAACAGATTCTGTTTGAGATACGACTGTACAGTGTAAGTGTTTATTCATTATGAATTATTATTTTTATTGCATTTGGAACATAGGAAGCCATCTTCTACCAAGCCAGAGCACCAGTCCATCCAGCTCAGTATTGTCTTTTTTATTTTTTGGAAAATATAACTTTTATTTATTTTCCTTCCAAAATACAAATTACAAAAAGAAAACAACACACAAAAGAAAACATAAATACAAACAAAACCCACTTCCACCCCCTACAACCCCCACCACCCTGTGTTAACTTCCAGCCTTTTCTATATAACGGTTTATTTATCCTGGTTCTCATATATACCTATATCCAGATAGTTTCCTTTCCTTTTGGTTAGTTTTTGAGCCTGTCTGCTAAAAGATCGACTTTTTCTACAAAATTTTCAGCTCAGTATTGTCTGCACAGATTGGCAGCTGCTCTCCAAGATTTCAGGCAGGAGGTCTCTTCCAACCCTATTTAGAGGTGTGATGGGAATTGAACCTGGGATCTTCTGCTTGCAAGGCAGATGCTCTACCATTGAGCTACAGCCCTTTAAAATAAATATAAACAAATGAAATAAGTTTAAACAATGAACAGGGTGGGTACTAAAGTATGTGAATGTGTGTATCGACTGGGCAGCTCAACCAGGTGAGGGTAGCCAATGGGTCTCACACCCTTGGTGAGTTAGCAACTTCTCCTGCATGCAAAGACTGGCTCTGGCGAATTAAGTGGACGAGACCAATAGTGGGTCCAAAACAGAGGGGTAGCTGGGGGGAACACCCCACGGGGGTCGGCGCTTACCGCAGGACCTGCAGCGTGCCCAAGTCATGCATCTCTCTGGGGAGTGACATGGTAGCTCGGGCACCTGCAGGCTCCACGTTGCCCAAAATGGCAGCGTGGGGCTTGTGGCCGCCCGCTGCCCTCCCCTTCAGCTGCCTTACAGCTGAGGGGGAGGTGGTGGATAGGCTCTGCGCAGCATGCCCTGCCCTGGCTCGTCCCGCCCCAGACTCAGGGCGCATGCGCCGCCCCAAGCGGCTAGCTACGCCGCTGCTCCAACAGTTGTGAAGGCAGTTTCTGAACATGCTGTAGAGGGAAGTGGGGGGCAAATGGGGGTCATCAGCGTGGGAAGGTAGCCCAGGTTGCTGATCCTAAACCTCTACCGCCTTTCTCTCTTTTTTTTTCCAGATAAATACAAGTATTTACTTAATACTTGTATATTTATTTTATACATTCTTTAACAGACAATATTCTATCTATTGTACATGGTCTAATCCTCTTAAATAATAATTATAATATTAATAAAAATAATACAATGGTACATTCTTGTATACATTCTTAAACAAATAATGTTCAGTCTATTGTGCATAATCTACTCCTCTTAAAAGGAGGAGAAATGCTTCAGGAGTAAACCTCGAGGAAAAATGCGTACCTGCTGCCTTGTGGGACGTCTTTGGGAGAAGAGAAGGCTAAGCAGTAAACCCTACACAAATCTGGAGTGGAGTCCCTAAGGCAGTTGGATGGTGCCTTGTACGTCTCCTTCTGGCAACTCCTTGAGAGCCAGTGTGGTGTAGTGGTTAAAAGCGGTAGACTTATAATTGTGGGAATGTTTAGGGATGTGGGGGAGGATATATTGTTTAAGATATCCTATCCCAACTTGTGTTTACAAGTTCTATAATATCTGCAGAGTTAACATTCCCCTTTTAAACACACGCTCAGCGGATAGCTTGCACAGACTCGCTAGAGTCTCTATAAATATTGTCCTGGTGTCTTCCCCTTTTAATCCCTCTCAAAATAAGACACTGCACAGTCTTCAGTAAAGTATAAAACGTTTACTCACAAGAAATCATCAGTTCACACAAAGGATCCCAGAGGCAGACTTAAAAGTTACTAAACAGTAAACATGACAAGACTATCTCCTTATGGGAGAAAAGCCCCTTTTTCATATCTTGGCTTGAAGCGAAGAGTGCATCTTAGCGATCCTGTTCCTTTGATCGCGTCATCAGAAAAAGGAGAGAGAGAAGACAGAAGAGGCAAAATGGAGGCTCGGCCTGTGATTCTTCTTCTCTAACCAGGAGAGGCCGCACCCATCTCAAGTTACATACAGGAAGTTTTGTCTCAGTCCATGAAGGCAGGGAGTTCTGGCTGGGGGACTGAGACAACCTTCATGTCTACTCTAGCAAATGTTGTGTTTGACTGCACATGATTCTTACATCCCACAATAATCTGGTGAACTGGGTTCGCTTCCCCGCTCCTCCACATGCAGCTGCTGGGTGACCTTGGGCTAGTCACACTTCTCTGAAGTCTCTCAGCCCCACTCACCTCACAGAGTGTTTGTTGTAGGGGAGGAAGGGAAAGGAGAATGTTAGCCGCTTTGAGATTCCTTCGGGTAGTGATAAAGCAGGATATCAAATCCAAACTCTTCTTCTTCTTCCTGCAGCCAAGATGGTGCCGGGTGTATAGCTTTCCTTTCCTTTGGACCACATCAGCAGAGCCAAGAGGGGTCTTGTCATCTGGGCAACCCAGGACCACCATACACACTGGCCAGGCTAGCATCCCAGAGAGTTCATTTTGATTTGACTTCACCCCTGGAGGCACACTCCACTGTCTCTCAAGGCAGGCAGATGCCAACAACAACAATAAGCATTTAAAGGTTACAGCCTACTTCTTCAGCTGCAAAAGAGGAATGGGCAGCAGCATTTAGTGAGATGTTGCCTCACAATGATACTTATTTTTAGAGGGGCAGTACTGGGAGAGGAAGTGAAATATTTGCAGACTGGATAATGGCAGAAGAATCCATAGTAGTTATTGAAGCCCTGGTTCATAGCACCTATTATTACACAAACACCTGTTCTTCCAGCTGTTCCTGAGCAGCCTCTCAGTGCCATGTCCATTTGCCTGCAATATCTCCCCAGAGCTTGGATGGGATACTATTATTTCTTCTTCTTTTTTTATAATCATTTTTATTAGTTTTATAAGAATACAATAATAAATTCACACATTTTTCTTCACATCTTATACCGTTTTGGTTTTTTATGGCCATGACTTCTGTCAAACCTTCCTTATGATATTCTAATATTTATTCCTTATAACTATATTTCCTAAATCAATCATTGTTTTATATTATTACTTTCTAAAAATTAATCACTATATATTCGTATTAACAACAATATTTCTTCCTTACTCTACAAAGCTTCTTGTAGTCCTACCAACGTATTCAATTGAATACAGTTTTCCTTTAAATAGTCTGCAAATTTAGTCCAGTCTTTGATGAACTTCTGGTCCCGGTGTTCGTGGATTCTCCCCGTCATCTTATCCAATTCTGCATACTCCATTAGTTTCACAATCCATTCTTCCTGGGATACTATTATTTCACATCTCTGTTCTGATGCTATCTGAAGGCATCACAGTTATTCAGCAAAGAACTGAGGCTACAGATGATTAGCCTTGGCACAAGGAAGAGTGAAGTATCAAGCCAGGCAAGAAAGTCTGAGGTTGTAGGTGTGGGGGTGCCTTATTTTTATTTAGTCATTCATGTCCCTAGATGTAAGAAGTTCTGTTTTGATGTCTCAGCTGAACCTTAGAAGATTAAAAGCATTTTGATCGTTGCTTTTTGCAGCCAACGTTAAACATTATTATTCCCATGAAGTCAGAGTGTAGGTGTTTGTGTGTGTGGAGGAGAGTGAATTAAGAAAAGAGCATTTGGTAGCAGATAAAAACAATGAACATAATCATAAAATTATATAGCTCTTTGCAAACTTCTCTGTACAGGCAGTGTAACATGATCAACCCTGCAACTTGTCTACTTAAGATTCAAGACAACAGTAATAGTAATAACAACTTTCATTAGGATAAGTCATAGATTCTCTTTCATGCAAAGCAACTGTGTGTTCAGAGAATGGCTGCGGGGACTGTCAAAATCTTTCCATGCCAGCATTCATCTGTTTACAATTGTCTGCTTTTCTCCCCACATAGGGTCTCCCTTAAAAATAAAAGTAGCTTGAAAGGGACATTATTAAGCAAATAATACTGGCAAAGAAATGGTTATGGCAGTACCTCTTCCCAAACTTGTTGGCATCCGTCTGTCTTGGGAGACAAAGGAGTAGTGCATCTTTGGGAAGGAAGTCAAAAATTGTTGGAACGGCTGTGGTTGTAGAGACCAATATGGGAGAGACATGTTTTGTTGCAGCTGGGGCAGATGAAGGTGTCTGGTTGTGCTGCTGCAGATGCACCATGGAGGTTCTTTCTGCACTCCTCCCGGCGGACATTCCTCCTCTGGTTATTGCTGTGGATACACAACCTGACTGTCCCCAGACACTGTGGTCGTCTGCAAGGAATTCCCACAGGGAAGGACTGATGTTCCCCCTGAAAACTCGAAATGCAAATGGTAGACCAGAGAGTCAGGAGGACTCGTCAAAACATATAGGTGGGGAAATGAGTACAGAGGACCATCCAGAAGCTCTCTCACAGGTGTCGGTGACGCAGGAATTCAGGGAACAGACTGGAAACCATGGTTCTTGTGGCTCTTCAGTACAAGTCATGGTTTATTAGTATTCCCTGCCTCTATGAAAACATGCTATGATTGTGGTCATGTGCATGCAGACAAAATCTGTAATGGGGAACCGAAGAAAGGTGAGCACTTTTAAGTCCCCTTGAACTGTTGTGGCTCCTGAAGCAAGCAATTTGAGCTGTTGGTGAACCCTCATAAACGGTGCGAAAGAGATGTGGCTTGAAAGGGGAACACAAAATGGCGGGTCTTCTTTCAGTCTCTAACTAAACTGGATAAAAAACAGGGAGAAGAGGCAGGAGGGTAGGATAGGGAAGGAGAGCTGATTGGAGTTGGACCAGTTGCACCAAGGCTCATGAAGACTGTCCACACAGGTTCTGGGAGAGAGAACTCTTAAAGGTTACCCCCCCCCCCAAGTGTAGGGTTACCTAGAACAAAGGAATAGAACAGTGTCCAGGATACTTCTAAGTTTCCTGCTGCAGGGGACCAGGGGCTCTGTATAGGTGGGTTTCATACATAACTGTGAATAGAAACAATTGGACAGCATGGTCCACTTCCTAGGCTGCTACCAGAGTTTTGTGGGTTCAATTTTATCACCCATGTTGTTTAGCATCTACATGAAACCTCTGAGTGGGGCCATCTGGAATTTGGGAGTACATTTGGAGTACCTGTGTGATTCTCGAATGAAGGATGGTATTGATGAAATTTAATTAGCAGCAGCAGCAACAACAACAACAACAACAACAACCCAGAGTGTGGCATTTCCCTGCTTTTTGTTCTCCCTGAGGGTTATTGAGTGGCACAGCCTTTTCTTTGCTCAGTCATATCACGGGGCAATGAGGCAGAGCAACTTGACAACAATACATGCACAAACACAGTGTAGGACTCTGCTGTTTTTTCCATCCCCGGCACCGCAGGAGAATCCTTTCACCAACGTACTCTTTAATCTTTTCTCAAAAACAACACACTCACAAAAATGGAGCAAACAATGAGTAGTAATAACAGAGGTTATAATAAGGATGCGTAAAATCCTGAGGTGGGATTCTACCATGAAATCAGCTTATGTTTTCTAGGGCCAGAGGGATGTTCTGGAATCGAAGCAGATATCAGATTTTTTTTGCTCCCCCCCCTTAAATTGTTGTTGTTGACATCTGTCTGTCTTGAGAGACAATGGAGTGCACCTTCAGGGTTGACGTCAAACTCTTGTGAGCACATCTGCAAGACTGAGAGGGGAGCCTTGTCGTCGGAGCAGTCCAGGACCTCCATACACACTGCCTAGGCTTGTCCCCTGGAGACGTCACTTTGGTGCTGCTAACACAGCAAAAACAACATGGTAGAAGAAGAAGAAGAGTTTGGATTTGATATCCCGCTTTATCACTACCCTAAGGAGTCTCAAAGCGGCTCACATTCTCCTTTCCCTTCCTCTCCCACAACAAACTCTGTGAGGTGAGTGGGGCTGAGAGACTTCAGAGAAGTGTGACTAGCCCAAGGACACCCAGAAGCTGCATGTGGAGGAGCAGAGATGCGAACCCGGTTCACCAGATTACGAGTCCACCGCTCTTAACCACTACACAACGCTGGCTGTCATGGGAGACAACAGTTACAGCCACAACAGGTCCTGTAACTCTCCAACGGTTTGACTTTACCCCTGAAGGCACACTCTTCAGTTGTCTCCCAAGACACAATGGATGCCTACCAACCAGCCAGGTTTTACCTCAATTTGCCAGCTCTCATGAGTGGCAAATAATTGTGGATAAATACTTGCAATATTTTCAAGAGAAAATTTATCCACACCCTGCAAAACTCTTTAAGCTGATGTAAAAAAATTATTCGCGTATTTAACCTTTGAGTGACAATCATATATATTTGATAACAGTCTGTCTGTCTTGTCTATCTGAAATTAGCTTTCGGCAAATTCCACTGACAAGCAATTCGGGATTTCAAAAGCCTAAGATGTTTGAAGTGGGACGCGGGTGGTGCTGTGGTCTAAACCACTGAGCCTCTTGGGCTTGCTGATCAGAAGCTTGACAGTTCAAATCCCCGCGACCGAGTGAGCTCCCGTTGCTCCTGCAAACCTAGCAGTTCGAAAGCACGCCCAAAAGTGCAAGTAGATTAATAGGTACCACTCCGGCGGGAAGGTAAACGGCGTTTCCGTGCGCTGCTCTGGTTTCGCCAGAAGTGGCTTAGTCATGCTGGCCACATGACCAGGAAAAAATGTCTGTGGACAAACGCTGGCTCCCTCAGCCTGTAAGGCGAGATGAGCGCCGTAACCCCAGAGTCGTCCGTCTGTGACTGGACTTAACTGTCAGGGCTCCTTTACCTTTACCTTTTAAAAAAGATTTTTCAACTCTTCTACCTTACCACAAAGTTCCTCTGCTTTTCCAGCTGAGGTTCACTTCAGATTTGGTTTTACATAAAGCCGTGTGGACAATTCTATTCATGAGCGAACACCCTGCTTTGAAACTTCAGTTTAGAATAGTTAACATAGATGTGCAAGTTTCTTTGAACAGTCAGGATTAACAATGTTCCCTTAGCCTGCCTCTCTTTACAAAAGTAGCAACATGTTCTTTTCATAACTTTTGGGAAACCGTTTTGCTTCTACTACACTGTTTTTCGTAATACTTTAGAGTTTAAATCTTCTTGTTTGAATGTTTTTGTTTATAGTAATTTTCACTTTTTGTAAACCATCTTGGGAACCTGTTTAAGGACAGGGTGCAAATAAATCAAATGGTTCACTAACTTGGCTCCCATGGTTCCCACTGATTCAGAGGTTATTGTCCTTGTAGAACAAATGACCTTTAAAATACTGGTGTTTTTTTGTGTGTTTTTTACAGCAGTCCTTTTCCCCTGTGATCATATTGCATGGTATCTCATTTCAAGCTTTTAAAATAGAATGATTGCAGACTTTGTCTGATTGCAGAGATTGTATTACGTTTTGTTTGACAAAGAAAGCTGAAAGATGCATACCTTCTTCCTTCACTTCAGAGTTTTGTAATTTAGATGTATGGAGGATGCAAAGTAGCTACGGTTTCGTGCCTGAACCACAAAGATCGATTGAACATGCTTAATTGGTCCTTATCTTGCAGTTATACTTAACACTTCTTTTGAGGAAGATTCTAAAAAGGATACAGTTACTGCCTTTCTAAAGTGCTCTAGGTGTAGGGTTACCCATTCCTCTTATCTCTTTCCCTGCCTCTTCCCCCAAAGTTGAGCACAGCATTTTCCATAGCAACTAATGAACATGTTAGTGATCGGTGAAGTCAGAAATTCAGGCCTCTGAAAACGTTAACTTCCACAAAGGTTAATAGCATTGCAAAGTAGTCTCCTTTAAAAAAAAAAAAAAAAAAAAACCACCAAAGTGGGATTTCAGTGGGTTAACACTCCAGAATATTGCATAAGGAAGAATGGGGGGAAATGTGTTTTGGCTGCTATCTGAATAGTTATTTGAGGTGTCCAATGACTTAGACATTTTTAACACAGTTTTATAACTAGTTTGTCACTCAGCACAGGAGTCTAACATTTGAAAGACTAAGACTCAGTGCACCTTTGGTAGCACAGAACTAGATGTGCTGTTTTTCGTTTTATAATAATAATAATAATAATAATTTATTATTTTTAATCTGGCCGAGTTTCCTCAGCCACTCTGGGCGGTTTCCAGTCAAATGTTAAAACAATACAGCATTAAATATTAAAAACTTCCCTAAACAGGGCTGCCTTCAGATGTCTTTTAAAAATAGGATAGCTGCTTATTTCCTTGACATCTGCTGGAAGGGCGTTCCACAGGGAGGGCACCACTACCAAGAAGGCCCTCTGTCTGGTTCCCTGTAACCTCACTTCTCGCAATGAGGGAACCGCCAGAAGGCCCTCAGTGCTGGATCTCAGTGTCTGGACTGAACGATGGGGGTGGAGACGCTCCTTCAGGTATACAGGACCGAGGCCGTTTAGGGCTTTAAAGGTCAGCACCAACACTTTGAATTGTGCTCGGAAACGTACTGGGAGCCAATGTAGTTCTCTCAGGACCGTTGTTATGTGGTCCCAGCGGCCACTCCCAGTCACCAGTCTAGCCGCCGCATTCTGGATTAATTGCAGTTTCCGGGTCACCTTCAAAGGTAGCCCCACGTAGAGCGCATTGCAGTAGCAGTTTTGTTTTTGTATTTATTTATCTGGCCACTGTGTAATTGTTGTTTAAAAAGAAGAAAATCATTATGGCTCACTTCAGACACCACACCAAACTATGGTTAAGGAAGATTAACTATGTCATAGTGCGATGTATGGCTTGGCAAACCCTGATTTGCAATTGGCCAGCAAACCAAAAATCAGAAACCGTTGTTGTTGTTGTTTAGTCGTTTAGTCGTGTCCGACTCTTCGTGACCCCATGGACCAGAGCACACCAGGCACTCCTGTTGGTAGCTTCGAGAACACTGTCCAGCCATCTCGTCCTCTGTCGTCCCCTTCTCCTTGTGCCCTCCCTCTTTCCCAACATCAGGGTCTTTTCCAGGGAGTCTTCTCTTCTCATGAGGTGGCCAAAGTATTGGAGCCTCAGCTTCAGGATCTGTCCTCCCAGTGAGCACTCCGGGCTGATTTCCTTAAGAATGGATAGGTTTGATCTTCTTGCAGTCCATGGGACTCTCAAGAGTCTCCTCCAGCACCATAATTCAAAAGCATCAATTCTTCGGCGATCAGCCTTCTTTATGGTCCAGCTCTCACTTCCATACATCACTACTGGGAAAACCATAGCTTTAACTATACGGACCTTTGTTGGCAAGGTGATGTCTCTGCTTTTTAAGATGCTGTCTAGGTTTGTCATCGCTTTCCTCCCAAGAGCTATGGCTTGGTGGGATGCCGAAATTGACAGCTTATAGTTTCAATTATCATTCTGCTTCCAGAAGCTGCTGGACAGCCATGGAAACAGGAATGGATTTTTAAAGCTAGGCGATTTCTGCTTATGTAGCTGAAAATGAAAATTAGAAGCAGATCTGGACCTTGCCATATTCATTCATTCAATATCCCGCTTTTCAGAGAGAGTTTTGTGGCTTGCCCTGTTGTACTTTTGGGATCTCTAGTCAACATCAGCAATTCCAGACAGGCCTCAATTAGAACCAATATATTTGAGAACTTTCTCTCTGTACCCATTTCTGTCATTTAGTAGGAGTTTGGGGTGTTTCCTCTGGTAGTAGAACATGTCGTCTTAGTTGGTGAAACTTAATTTTGCAAATTTCTTCATATTCTTCAAATATGTTTTGGGGTGTGAGGAATTCAATCCTGTTATTATTTTTTATTGGACAATGTTTAGCTTGGTAAGTCTACGTTTGATGAAGAAGCACACAAACTGCTTTCGGAAAACCAAAGAATTTTAATTTTAACCTTCTGAAAATGTCAGGTAATGCTAAATAATAATACATAAGTAAGTAATGATAATTTTTAATATACAATATAACTGCAATCATTTTTTAATCATTTCTGTGCAATTTCACACACCTTTTACTTACCAAGCAAAACTAAATCACCATATTTTTCTGTGTATAACATGTATAAGACGCCCCCTATTTTGAGGGACTCCAAATTGAGAAAATGGGGGGAGATTGTATCTGTGTAGAAGATGACCACAATTTTTGAACATTTAAAAAAAAAAAAAAAACCCTAGTCCTATACATGGATATATCAATTTAACCAAAATATCTTTTGAGTTCCCAAACCATGTTACAACATTTTAGCACCCCTCATTCTGGGAATTTGAGAGTTGAAAAATTCAACTCACTCTACTCTGGTAGGTTTTATTTTCATATGGTGATTATTCTTTTCATGAGCATATGTAATAATAATAATAATAATAATAATAATAATAATAATAATAATTTATTATTTGTACCCCGCCCATCTGGCCGGGTCCCCCCAGCCACTCTGGGCGGCCTCCAACAGATATTAAAATACATTAAAATATCACAGGTTAAAAACTTCCCTACACAGGGCTGCCTTGAGGTATTTTATGAATGTCAGATAGTTGTTTATCTCTTTGACCTCTGCTGGGAGGGCGTTCCACAGGGCGGCCGCCACTACCGAGAAGGCCCTCTGCCTGGTTCCCTGTAGCGTTGCTTATTGCAGTGAGGAAACTGCCAGAAGGTCCTCAGAGCTGGACCTCAGCGTCCGGGCAGATTGATGGGGGTGGAGACGCTCCTTCAGGTATACTGGGCTGAGGCTGTTAGGGCTTTAAAGGTCAGCACCAACACTTTGAATTGTGCTCGGAATCATACTGGGAGCCAATGTAGGTCTTTCAGGACCGGTGTTATATGGTCTTGGTCGCTCCTCCGAGTCACCAGTCTAGCTGCCACATTCTGGATTAGTTGTAGTTTCCGGGTCACCTTCAAAGGTAGCCCCACGTAGAGCGCATTGCAGTAATCCAAGCGAGAGATAACTAGAGCATGCACCACTCTGACGAGACAGTCTGTGGGCAGGTAGGGTCTCAGCCTGCATACCAGATGGAGCTGGTAGACAGCTGCCCTGGATACAGAATTGACTTGCGCCTCCATGGACAGCTGTGAGTCCAGAATGACTCCCAGGCTGGAGCCTGCCCGCTCATGGGGGCAGGATGAAGCTCCTGCCTCAGGCTCCACCCACTTCTGTTGTCACCAACTAGAGAAGTGGTGTCCAAACTTTTTTCAAAGAGGGACAGATTTGATGAAGTTTTAATTTAGGGTTGACGTTGCTGAGCTTTTTTAAGGATTGACGTTGTCAAGGTTTTTTTAAGGATTTTACCCCAGGGAATAAACTGCCACAGGGGCCGGATTAAACCGACCAGCGGGCCGGATTAAGCCCCCAAAGGGGACTTTGGACATGCCTGATCTAGAGGGAGGCGTTCCGGTTCTCCCAGGTGGAGAAGCCAAGCAGCAAGGCTTTGAGGAACTCCCTGTTTCCTGCAGGGCTCTGTGGGGAGCTTGGCTTTGGGGCAGGAGGCAGCGATGATAAACTTGGTCTGATCCAGCAGAGCTGCTCTTTTTAGGAAACCAGCTTTACGCCCTGTGGTTAGGAGACTGGGGAATGTTATGTTCGTACTGGAGACGTTTCTTTACCAGGCGAAAAATGCAGAAATTCTGCTCTTAAACTCTGACTCATTTATCACTCGGGGATGATAGACAGCTTACAACAAAGAGCTGTTATCTACTTTGACAAGCTCTAAAGCTTCGCAGCATTAGGGGGAGATTTCTTTTTCTTCATCTAAACTAGTAATTATTCTGACTCTGTTTTGATTTCTTCTCCTGTTCCGCAGCACCATCTCCAATCACAAATGTGAAAAAAGGGAAAGTCGGCAAAAATAGCATCTCCCTCTCTTGGCAGGAGCCAGAACGACCCAATGGCATCATCCTGGAGTATGAAATCAAATATTTTGAAAAGGTGTGATTGTCCGATTGCAACACTGTTCTAGCTATCTTTGATTTCTGCTTTCCTTTGCTCGGTTAGAATTATCGTATCTGTTCCAAAGGGATGGAGTAATTTTTGTTTGTAACTCCATGTCAAATTAATTATACTGTGACTGATTAGGAAGCCTTGGGGTGTGTGTGTGTGTGTGTGTGTGTGTGTGTGTGTGTGTGTGTGTGTGTGCATACTTATTTTCCTTAGTGCATTGCTTCTGTTGAACAAATACATTAAGGTCTCTTGTCAGTTTCATGTCCGGTTTTATTTCACTAAAGTTAAGAAAACCGACAGTGCAATCCTGTGCATGTCTACTCAGAAGTAAGCCCCACCAACTTACTCCTAGGTAAGTGTGTACAGGAATGCAGCTTGATTAACTATGATCGAGGGATATACGGTAGATTGTATTCTTGTCGCTTTTCCAAAATGTCATACAGTTATTATTATTAGACACATTTAAATCTTCAACATCCATCACTTAGATGATTTTGTAATATAATCTTAATAAGCCTAGAGTAAAATTAGCTACATCAGAGTGGAGGAACTTTGTAGCTCGGTCTCTCGGACACTGTCCTACAGCATACCAGCTCTGCGTTGACATTTTGGCTCTTCTACAATTTACTTTGTCCAAGTATTTTAGTTTCAAAACACCAAGTCAGTTACTTCATGCCACTTTTGCTGTTCTCGTTTCCCCTGAAATTAACAAAACAAAATACAACGTGGGAATTGTATTTTGGTGAGGGTGCTGGGCTGGCCCAAGACATTTTGGCATCTGAGGCAAACCGCAAAATGGTGTTTCCCTCCCCGCCAGGGAAGAAGGGGTGAGTGAAGATCTATATGAGGCATCCCCAAACTGCGGCCCTCCAGATGTTTTGGCCTACAACTCCCATGATCCCTAGCTAACAGGACCAGTGGTCAGGGATGATGGGAATTGTAGTCCAAAACATCTGGAGGGCCAAAGTTTGGGGATGCCTGATCTATATCAAGAACAAGGAGGGGAATACAGATCTACATCAGGATCTGCAGTTCCTGTGGATCCTGCCACCTGAGGCAGTTGCTTCACCTTGCCTCATGGGTGGGCTGGCCCCAAAGCTGAGACTTCTATTTTAGAGATCCCTAAGCTTCACCACACAGAGCCAGAACTACAGTCCCTTGGTTTTCTTGGGAAGAAAAGATTGTTCTCAAACTAGTTTAACTACGTGGCACAGATATGCCCAGAGGTAGGCAACCTGAAGCCTACTGAGATCATTGTTCAGTGTTGAATTGTGGTGCATGAAAATAATAATAATAATAATAATAATAATAATAATAATTTATTTATACCCCGCCCATCTGGCTGGGTTTCCCCAGCCACCCTGGGCAGCTTCCAACAAAACACTAAAATACAATAATCAAACATTAAAAGCTTCCCTAAACAGGGCTGCCTTCAGATGTCTTCTAAAAGTCTGGTAGTTGTTGTTCTCTTTGACATCTGGTGGGAGGGCGTTCCACAGGGCGGGCGCCACTACCGAGAAGGCCCTCTGCCTGGTTCCATGTAACTTGGCTTCTCGCAGGGAGGGAACCGCCAGAAGGCCCTCGGCGCTGGATCTCAGTGTCCGGGCTGAACGGTGGGGGTGGAGATACTCCTTTAGGTATACTGGACCGAGGCAGTTTAGGGCTTTAAAGGTCAGCACCAACACTTTGAATTGTGCTCGGAAACGTATTGGGAGCCAATATAGGTCTTTCAAGACCGGTGTTATTTTGAAAAAATCAAAACGAGGGTTAGACTTACATGAAATAATAAATGAAGGACTGAGGAGAGATCAAGTGAAACAAGCAGACTCTGCCCCCCACCCCCAGGTAGCTTTACTCCAAAATGGAGGATAAAAAATTCAACGACTCTGCCATGCTGTTTAGGAGTTTGTCAACCACTGCTCCACAGCCTGAAATCCTGATAATTCTTGACAGGGAAGTTTTCCATAGATTTGTGGGCTCTGAATTACCTCCTGTTTTTCCTAGAGCATTGCTAGTACGTTAGGAATACTCTTCCTTCTTCTGCTGTTGTTTTCATTTCTGAACTCTGTTCAGACATCTCAGAATGCTAAAAGCACTAAACAACATTTGTGTGCAGACAGTGGGGGTTGTCAGAGAAAAATGGTGGAATAGACGGGGAGAGTCAGAAATGGGTTCTCTTGGCAGCGGGTGGGGACAGAAGAGGCTGACAGGCTTGAGGGGATAACATACAGATAAAATGCATAGGCTAAATATGTTGCAAACACCTGCTAATATTATGATGTGGGTAACTGCCGTTAAGAATGGAAGGCTTCACATCTTAAGAACACAAAAGAGCTTGCTGGATCACACCAATGACCCATCAAGTTCAGCATCCTGTTGGCAAACCAGATACGTGTGGAAAAACAAACAAGCAGATTTAGGGCTTCGGGATTCATTTCTTTGTTCTTCCGAGGGAAGAGTAAGCCCGTTTTCCTTCCTAATAACGTCTTATAAAGCCCACTGATAAGAGCTACTGAGCGAACGCTTTGAATAAATTAATATAACCATATACTTGCTCACATACAAAGTGCAGAATCAAGATGACGTACTTGAATTGCCTTTTTTTTGTGAGGCGCACGTGCGAAGCAAACTCGTTTAAATTTAGTGAAATAAAACCTGCATACTTCATTCTGTTTTTATTGCATCCATTTGGCTTGATAGTTAATATAAATGATCTTTCACACACATTCTCTCTCTCTCTCTCTCTCTCTCTCTCTCTCTCTCTCTCTCACACACACACACACACACACACACACACACACACAGCCTACTCAAAACAGCAGCAGGATTGCAGTTCAGTCTTAATTCCTGTTGCTGTTCATGCTGCCTCCTTGTTTTGTGACTTCATGCTGTTGGGAAGCAGTGAAATATTCAAGCTGGGGCGGGCGGTTCCCCTGCAGAGGGCATCAAGCTGGGGAAAATTTTGTCCTCACGCTGGTCACCATATTACTGAAGTCCACAGTCAGAAGGGTGGAACAGTGCAAAATCTCCCTACATTTCCATTTCTTAGACCCGGCAGGTCCTCCAGATGCTTTGGGACTACAATTCCCATCACCCCTGACCACTGGTCCGGTTAGCTAGGGATGCTGGGAGTTGTAGTCCCAAAACACCTGGAGGGCCAAGCTTGGCCATGCCTGGTTAGAGGGTGGAAGACACCCACACAATTAGCCTTGTAGCTTTCACTCCATTGGGTGCATTTAATTTTAGAGCTGTGATAGATACAATATCGGAAAAGGCCTAGATTGGGCCTTTGGGAAGGATTGGTGAAAGAAAGACTCTCGCTGGCAGAAAAGGAAGTCTTGTGCCTTGCCTTGCTCTCTCCAGTCTGCTTTCTATCCCTTCCCCATAGCTGTCAACCCTCCCTTTTTTTGGCGGGAAACTCCCTTATTCCAATGCCGTTTCCCGCTGCTATCCCGGATTGTTGATATCCCTTAAATTTCCCGGATTTCAAAAGAAGCAGCTCCTCTCCCTCCCTGCTGGCCAGGGAGGCTCCTCAACTGTGTTGCTCGGCTGCCAATAAGGAGTCTGAGACTGACTGGGAGCGGAACTTGCATGCCTTGTGCAGCCAGACCCTCACGCCCAACCAGACAGACAGCCTGCCTGCCGTCTATGCACTCGCTCTTTCGCTCACCCGTTTGCGCGCAGCCTCTGGAGCGCAGGGTGGCGAGGCTACTTGGTGCCATTGCACCACCCTCGCGGCATCCCTGAGCCGTCTGCCTGTTTGAGAAGGGGCCCCGAGCTCGCTCTGCTTCCCCTCCTCAAGTCACCGTGGACAGGCTTACTTTGCATAGCAGTCAACATTTTCCTTTTTTTGTGGGAAACTCCATTATTCCGAATAGGATTCCTTGTGAGAAAAGGGAAAGGTTGACAGCATATGTGCTGATCCCTTATTTTCAAATCCAAAAGTTGACAGCTATGCCCTTCCCAGTCCTCAAAGCAAGTGAAGTTGGGGATTTCAATCAGTCCCTGCCCAGGTGACTGGCCAGAACAGATTTTTGTGCTATTTGCAAATACGCAATGCATCTATGACAATCTGGCATCTATGCATCTATGACAATGTCCGTGTGTACCAAGAGCTGGTGAATTTTAGATGTTCAGCGTTGCTGTGCAAGTTCTCTGTTCTCCCACGTTCCTTTACAGGGACCAAGGTGAGAGGCCATTGCTATATTGTATGCAGGCATGCCAAATCAGGGGTCAGCAAGGTTTATTTTGCCTGGGCCGGATCGGTCCCGCGGAGATCCCTCCATGGGCCGATTCGTGAGCGCCTGCGATTTTTGGTGTCTGCACAGACACGATTTTTAGTGTCGCGGAAGCCAGTCCCCATGCCACGCTGCACCAGTTTAGCACAGCGCGCAAGCGGGCAGCTCACTTCGGAGGCGGCTCATGGGCCGGTCAAACGACCTCCACGGGCCGCTTCCGGCCCATGGGCCTTAGGTTGCTGACCCCTGTGCCAAATAATGCTCCTTCCTCAAATGCACTACTGCACGTTGCAAATGGTTGGATGCTCCCCCTGGCAAAAAAAGAGGAGAAAAATTCAATCAAGGCTTTAGCCTATGGAAGTGTGTGTGTGTGTGTGTGTGTGTGTGTGTGTGTGTGTGTGTGTTATACATGGAGGAGCACTTAAACATGCCCACCACCAACTGCAGTGTGAGGATATACTGTCCAGAAAGCATGGTGTCACATTGTCATAATAAACCCTAAAGTGATTATTTTCTATGAAGGGCAAAATGCACTTGTATTATTACTGTGCCGTTAAAATTAAATGACAAGCTTTGATTACACAAAATCCTATTGCAATTGCAACCTCTCAAGTCTCATCAAATTAGCAAAGCAGCCCGTATTATACAAATGTACAGCTTTAAAACCTAACTAGCTGTATCTAACTCTCACTTTGAATATAAAGACATATAGAAAGGGAGATGGTTCCATATTAAAATTAAATTGGACAGACATGTTTCAGCCAAACAATCCCTTTTGACTGCTTAGAAAAGTTTCATAGCTGCAGGTTCTCATTAAATGAGACCCCTACCTATATTTTAGGGACGCGGGTGGCGCTGTGGGTTTAACCACTGTGCTGCTTGGGCTTGCCGATCGAAAGGTCGGCGGTTCGAACCCCGTGATGGGGTGAGCTCCCTTTGTTCGGTCCCAGCTCCTGCTAACCTAGCAGTTCGAAAGCATACCAGTGCAAGCAGATAAACAGGTACCACTGCAGTGGGAATGTAAACAGCATTTCCGTGCACTCTGGTTTCTGTCACAGTGTTCCTTTGCGGCAGAAGTGGTTTAGTCCTGCTGGCCACATGGCCTGGAAAGCTGTCTGTGGACAAACGCCGGCTCCCGCTCTGGTGGGAAGGTAAACGGCATTTCCGTGCGCTGCTCTGGTTTCGCCAGAAGCAGCTTAGTCATGCTTATACAGTGGAACCTCGACTTATGAAGGTAATCCGTTCCGACGGATCCCTCGTAAGTCGAAAAAATCGTAAGTCGAGTCCCCATAGGAATGCGTTGGAGAACGCATCCGTAGGTCGAAAAAACTTTCGGAACTCGAAAAAACTGCATCTAAAGCGGCCGCGGCTTCTGATCGGAAGTCGAAAAAATTCGGAAGCGGCGGCCACTTTGATCCCTCGTAACTCGAAAAACTCGTAAGTCGGGTCTTTCGTAAGTCGAGGGATCACTGTATTTCACTATTAATATACTTCTTCTTAATTGTATTTCAGTTCAACAATTACTTTGATAAAATATATATTTTGTTATCTAAGATCTAAGATTTCTTTATTGTCATTGCACCAATACAATACAATGAAATTGGATGCTTTCCCATAAAAACAACACAAAACATTACTTGTGCAGCGATTGATATAACATAGAATTGAATGCTTGAAAATATTTCAATTGTTTCTCTTGAAACAGTCCTTCAGCTGGTGAGTAGCACATTCATGCCAGATTTTAACCTAACCTATTAGGTCCATAAATTACCATATAGCTTATATTCAACACAAAAAAAACAGTGACAATTTGTTGTGTACAAAGGACAGCTGGACATATAAAGGGCCCCATTACCTTCAGGAGCTTAGGGCCTCATCAAACCTAAATCTGGCCCTGATCAGAAGCAACTGCAGGGAAGCACATGTCAGCTAAACACAGAAGAAACTTTCCTTTTTAATGGCACAGTCTCATTTGACAAGTGAACAGACTGCCTCACAACGTGGTGGGCTCTCCTTCACTTCAGACTTGACAGCCACCTGCCAAAGAATATGGGGTTGCCCTGAATATGGGGTTGCAGTGGCTGATCTTCAAGCTCCCTTCCAACTCTACCATTCTCACATCTGTTGAATATTAAACTGAGTGTTCATTTACTCCCCTTCATATATGGAGTGCCGTAGGTGTGACACTTCTAACCTTTTATCCAGAGCTGAGAGATCAAGTGCAGACTGACTTTCTTCGTTTCCCCCCTTCCATGGTTTGGGGTTAAATGTGTGCATCAAGGTTCATTCTTGGTATAAGCTTTCATGTGCATGTACACTTCTTCATGTACACGAAAGCTTATAATAAATAAGTTGAGTCCTCGGGCAGGATGACATTGACTGGAAGGTATAGATACCTTCCCTCACTGCGAGAAGCAAAGCTACAGGGAACCAGGCAGAGGGCCTTTTCGGTAGTGGCGCCCGCCCTGTGAAACACACTCCCCTCAGATGTCAAAGAGATAAACAACCACCTGACATTCAGAAGACATCTGAAGGCAGCCCTGTTTAAGGAAGCTTTTAATATGTGATATTTTAATGTATTTTTTATTTTTGTTGGAAGCCGACCAGAGTGGCTGGGGAGACCCAGCCAGATGGGCGGGGTACAAATAATAAATTATTATTATTATTATTATTATTATTATTATTATTATTATACCAAGAACAAACTTAGTTGGTCTCTAAGGTGCTACTGGACAATTATTTTACTTTATTTTATATACAGTGGTCCCTCAACTTACGAATTTAATCCGTTCCGAAGGGACTTTCGTAGGTTGGAAAAAATCATAAGTCAAGTCCCCATAGGAATGCATTGGGAGAAAAATATCCGGAAAAATCCATAGGTCGAAAAAAACCGCATCTAAAACGGCAACGATTTCCAGTCGGAAGTCGAAAAAATTCGTAGGCGCGCGGCCGCTTGTTTCGCTCGTAACTCGGAAAATACGGAAGTCGGGACATTCGTAAGTCGAGGGACCAATGTATATATATTTCGACTGCGTCAGGCCAACATGGCGACCTATCTGAATCTAGAATCAAGGTTCATGTTAGACTGAGTTCATTCTTAACCAGGGCTTGAAGCTAGTTTACAGACTCCGGTGAAAGCAGACCAATAACAGCATAAACTTTTGGCAGATGCAACTTCACACCATGTTTCACACTCGGAGAGGAAGGGAGACAGCAAGCGCTTAGCCTGCTCTCAGTCTTTTAAGTGTGGTTAAGAGACCGCAGACATTGTGTTGACAGCAGCCTAGCGTTTCTGCTGTATAGTAATAGCCACCCAGCTTGTGCCTGCTATTTATAAGATTTCCCTTTCTATGTCTGTGTGTGTGTGTGTGCGGGTGTGTGTACTCATGCGTGCATGCGCCAAAAAGGATCAAGAGACCAGCTACACTATCATCAAATCCAAGGAAACGAAAATTACCGCAGATGGACTGAAACCTGCTTCAGCATATGTCTTCCAGATCCGAGCACGGACCGCAGCAGGGTACGGCGGCTTCAGCCGAAGATTTGAGTTTGAAACCAGCCCAGTGTGTAAGTCATTTTAATTACTGTCTGCCCATGTCTCTGGAATGGTTAATAGGAAAGAGTCAGCAGATCAATATCTTTGCAGGGGACATGTCAGCCTCCATCTACTCCCTCTCCTCTCTCTGTCTCGCCGGAGCCCTTTGTGGCCTTGTGTGTTCAGACGCATCATTCGTAAGCGTGGTGAGGGAAAGCTTAGCACATATTTCACCGGCTTGTTTCTCCTCCAGAATTTCAGGCTTAAATCTTCTCTGAAGCCCGAATGCTAAAGAACCTCTTCTTTTATCGTCGCCCTCTCCCCCAATATATACTGAAATGTAACAATCTTCTCTCTTACATATGGTTCACGTCCTTTAAAAAAAAAAACCTATGGAATGTTAATAGGTTGGCTACACGTCTGAAGAAGGCAAGTACCATACTGCCACAAGCAGGGCTCTGTGTAAAGGTAAAGGGACCCCTGACTATTAGGTCCAGTCGTGACCGACTCTGGGGTTGCAGCGCTCATCTTGCATTATTGGCCGAGGGAGTCCTGTCCCCTGTGCTAAAACCTTGGTGGACAAACAGAACTTCAAACCTTCCACAAGTCACATGGCAGAGTCCTCCTGGCTGTCTGATTCAATTGTGCCCATATAATGCATGCATTTTATCTCATTCACACATTATATATGGTGTTGGGTTTTTGTTTTTTAAAGAAAATGTGTAAATATTTGATGTACATTTGGTGAAGCTACCCTAAAGGGTGATAGCTCATTGGCAGAACAAATGCTTTGCAGACAGAAGGTCTTGGGTTCATTCCTCAGTATCCTCAAGTAGGGCTGAAAAGACTCCTGGCAGGAACCCTAGACAGTTTCTGCCAGTCACTGTAAACCATGGGTAGGCAAACTAAGGCCCGGGGGCTGGATCTGGCCCAATCGCCTTCTCAATCGCCTGCCAGAGAGCCAGCGTGGTGTAGTGGTTAAGAGCGGTAGTCTCGTAATCTGGTGAACCGGGTTCGCGTTTCCGCTCCTCCACATGCAGCTGCTGGGTGACCTTGGGCTAGTCACACTTCTCTGAAGTCTCTCAGCCCCACTCACCTCACAGAGTGTTTGTTGTGGGGGAGAAAGGAAAGGAGAATGTTAGCCGCTTTGAGACTCCTTTGGGTGATGATAAAGCGGGATATCAAATCCAAACTCTTCTTCTTCTTCTTCTTCTCAATCCGGCCCACGGACGGTCCGGGAATCAGCGTGTTTTTACATGAGTAGAATGTGTCCTTTTATTTAAAATGCATCGCTGGGTTATTTGTGGGGCCTGCCTGGTGTTTTTACACGAGTAGAATGTGTGCTTTTATTTAAAATGCATCTCTGGGTTATTTGTGGGGCATAGGAATTCGTTCATATATTTTTTTCAAAATATAGTCTGGCCCTCCACAGGGTCTGAGGGACAGTGGACCGTCCCCCTGCTGAAAAAGTTTGCTGACCCCTGCAACAATACAGAGCAAGATGGTCCAATGGTTGACTCAGTAGGTGGCTACTTCCTGTGTTCCTCAAAGGTTCATGAAAATGGGTATAATGGTGGCAAGGAAATATACCGGCTGATCTCCGTACTAAGGTGTGGCAAGAGATCTGAGTGACTAATCTGGGACATTCCTAAGAGGGACACTTCCAAATGAACAGCTTTTTAACTGCTCTCAGAAATGGGTTTTTTGTGTGTGCGTGTTTTAAAGGATTGTTATCTTAATTACTCCGTGGACATCTTGCATGGTTAACCAAAAAAGCCACCCACCGAAGACGTTTTTACTACATTGGTCTCTGAATTTACAGCCATTTAAATGTCTGAAAATGTAGGTTGCTTTCGCTAAGAGCAGATCTACACTAAAAAGGTAAAGGGACCCCTGACCATCAGGTCCAGTCGTGTCCGACTCTGGGGTTGCGTGCTCACCTCGCTCTATAGGCCGAGGGAGCCGGCGTTTGTCCGAAGACAGCCTCCGGGTCATGTGGCCAGCATGACAAAGCTGCTTCTGGCGAACCAGAGCAGCACACGAAAACGCCGTTTGCCTTCCCGCCAGAGCGGTTCCTATTTATCTACTTGCACTTTAACGTGCTTTCGAACTGCTAGGTGGGCAGGAGCTGGGACCGAACAACGGGAGCTCACCCCGTTGCAGGGATTTGAACCGCTGACCTTCTGATCAGCAAGCCTGTGGTTTAACCCACAGCGCCACCTGGTCCCTCAGACCTTTAGATTAGGCTTTTACCAGCTTAACTGTCATGGCTTCCCAAAAAAAAAAAAAAAAAAAACATGGGAACCTCATTTTGGAACTCCAGGGGTTTACATGTTTTTTTTCCCCTGGGGGAGAAAAAGAATTACCAATTTAGATCTGTAATGTAGATATGCTCTGAATCTCTCTATCTGGTTCCTGTTGTATACAAGCACTTTAGGTTGTTCAGAGTCACCCTTCAGACCACAACTGATGACCTTTAAATGTTTTGTTCAACTAGAAGAAAGGGGAGTTTGAATGGAATCTTTTGTTCTGCAGTTGAATTAAGGAGGAAGGATAGCATGTTACTGTTGACATATCTATTTACCGTACTACAAAGGTGTGAAATCTGGGGGAAGGTCTCACCAATGGCTAATGAGCTTGTTTGATTTAGCGAAATACCGGTAGTTCTGATTTCCAAAACACAGCTGGAGCTCTTGAAAGATGCAAGAGAGATCATGCTCTGCAGCTTTTTCCAAGGAGTTGATGATTTTTCTCTGCTTTCTGCTGGTAAAAAATATTAAATAAATAAAGGCTTCATCCTTCTAGATGAAAATAATGTGTTGTCAAACTGGTTTCTACTCACTCCGATAGTGGCATATGGCATGTTGTGAGAGAATTACAACTCAGTAGAGACCTGGAGGCTATGATTCCACTTGTGCAAGCATGGAATCCAGTTTCTGATGTGAATTGTGTTAAAAGGTGTTTCTGGTCGTAATATTTTGAGAAGTGTGAATATGGCCAGGATCCAGAGAACTATGCATCTTATTACAAAGAGATTTCCAGGCCCAGATTTCTCTAGAGGAAGCAGGGGCATCTTAGCCATAGAGGCTAGTGGCGTGGGGAACCATGACGCCACATTCTGGAGGGCGCCAGGGAAGAGGTCCAGGGGCCACGGCGACGGCTCGGTAGGGGCGGCAGCCTGCCCTCCGCCAGGGGGAAGGCAGGAGGAGGCGATCGGCGACGGAGAGCCGGGCGCGCAGCGATCAGCCTCCATCCCTCCCTCCCTCCGTCCATCCCTCTCCGGCTAGTGTGCGCGCCCCGCCCGGGAGGCGGGCACGATCCTTGGTGGCCGCCCCTCCTCTCGGTTGCTGCTGCCCGCCCGGAGGGAAAGGTGGGCATGGGGGGAGGGCGCCGGAGGGATCCTTGCACTAGGGCAGCGTTTCTCAACCGGTGTTCTGCGGCACACTACTGTGCCGCGAGACGTCGGCTGGTGTGCCGCGGGAAAACCGTTGGAGACCCACGCCGCAGGCGCGTGGCGGTGGCTCCAGTGGGGGAAAGGGAGCGCAGAGGGCCACCGCCGAGAGGAGGCACCGCGGAGAGGCTGCCGGGCTCTGCCGCGCATGCGCAGGCTGGGAGCTCGCCGCCGAATCTGATTGGTTGCCAGGGACCAGTGGGAAGTCGGAGGAGGGAGACGCGGGGGCTGCCGGTAGCCGCCGCCATTTTGCTGTTGGGGGGCACTGAAGCCCGGCGGCCGCCGCCGGAACAGCTCAGGAACTTCAGGCGGGGAGATGTTGCGGCGGCGCTGTGGAGCCCGTAGTGGCTCCTGTCCGCTGCCTAGACTCACGGCGCACTCCCGCCTGCGCGAGCTCCGGGCCGCGATCGCTGCCCTCACCGGGGTCCCCGTCCAGGCCCAGCGCCTGCTGCTCGGTTTCCCCCTGCTCGGCCTCGACCTCGGCGACGGGGAGCGGCGCCTCGGAGAGCTCGGCATCCACTCTGATGGGAGCCAGAGAGAGGTGGCGCGGGGGGGCTGGGGGGCGCTGGTGGGTGTGGGTCGGGAGGTTGGAGGTTGCTGCGCTCGGGAGCGCGAGGGTGGCGGGGATCCCCGGGCGGTTGCGTCTTCCTGGCGCTGCCGGTTGGGGCTGTGGGGCTGCTGCTGTGGCGAGCCGTTTAGGCTTCCCTGGGCCGTTTTACTTTGGGCGCATAGCTCCGTGATTTCTGTTGCCATGGCGACGTTGCCGCCGCCATTTTGTGGGTGCACAGCGTCTCCTTGTGATTTTTTGACATTTTCTGGTGGTGGTGTGCCGCGAGATTTTTTTCATGAGACAGGTGTGCCGTTGCCCAGAAAAGGTTGAGAAACACTGCACTAGGGCGCCAGATAGGCTTAAGACGGCCCTGAGAAGAAGTACCTTTATGACAGAGGTGAAAGCTGCTTTTCAAATTGCGGGGAGTTGCAAAAGCACTTTGCACTATAGCATTGGGGAAGTAAGAAATACTCAGAAATTCTGCTTGCTTAGTTCAGTTCAAGCCAAGCAACTCTTAGATGCTAGACCACATGCTAGATTTGTTTGCCTATACCAATGATAGCCAACTTTTCCAACCATAATTTGACTAGGAACAAATGGCATCATATCTTGCCTTCGAAAGGAGACAAGCAGAAAAATACCTATTCCATCCATCTTTGGGGAGTTGATTTATTTGTCCTTTATTTGGGTTGTTGGCTGCTGATGCTATTTCTAGTGAGCCTTTAATGGAGAGGCAAAAGTTTCCCAGGTAGAAAAAAAAAAATCCCAGCTTCAATCCTGGTCACCTCCAGTTAAAGTTCTCAAGAAAGACCTCCAACCATAAATGCAAGGGGCAAACTTTGCCGTTTAGAGCAACTTGATGAGATGGAGACAATATCTGACTCAGTGTAAGGCAACTTGATATGCTGATATATGTTTCACTTATGTTTGATTCACATATATACCTCAAGAGTTTGAGGTATACAGGTTTTACATATGTGGTATATTATAGGCACAATTTAATTTTTCTGCATTCACATTTCTTATTTTCTACTGCTTTGGGTTGTATACAACTTCTGTAAATGAACAAAAGTGTTTCATTGCTGTCCTTCATTAGGTCAGAAAATTACATATTACGAGGGAGTCTGGGCTGCTGCAGAAAACATTGCTATATTGTTGTCGTCCATCCCCCCTTCCTGTAACAGCTAGTAATAATTTAATTTCTGTAACATCTAGTAATTCTGACTCCCAATTTGTCCACAAAAGGCAACAACTACAGTGGTACCTCTAGTTACGAACTTAATTCATTCCAGAGGTCCGTCCTTAAACTGAAACCATTCTTATCCTGAGACGTGCTTTCGCTAATGGTTCCTCCCGCTGTGCATGTGCCTCCAGTACGCGATTTCTTTTTTTTTTTGTTTGTTTTTTTTACCAAACATCAATTACATTTATTAATGAATATTGATAAATATCTACAATGTATACATAACTGCAAACATAAATAGGATGCAACATGTACATCTTTCAGTGATTTCTTTTTATAGATGTTACCATTGTGACAAAATCTGACTTCGTACATCTGCCGTTGAGTTATTCTGATTCGAATAAACTATTTTTTTTATTTTTTTTATTTTTTTATTAGCATTTAAAACAAATTACAAATAATAAAAAAGAAAAAACAAATGAAAATACAAATATAATACAATAATATCACCATATTTACATATACATTAATTTCCTAAAGCTCTCTCAAGCTTCCTGACTTCCCTCCTTTCACACCCTGGGTTTCATAAGTTGATTCTTTCCTACGCTTTCTATTACATAAATTGGTTTTATATATGCTATATGTCTTCAATATAATTCACATATATAATTCTAACATTTCTAAATACTTTATATAATTTTATCAGTTACATTGTAAGTGTTTTTTCATACCCTGTGAATGTATTCCCCTCATTGTAATATTTTTTCATATATTCAATAAATTTATTCCATTCTTGTTGAAGCTCATGGTCTTTTTGTTCTCTTATTCTATTTGTTAATTTCGCTAGTTCCATATATCCTATCATTTTTATTCTCCATTCTTCTAAAGTTGGTACCTCTTTAATTTTCCATTTCTGGGCCCATAGTAGCCTGGCAGCCGTAGTAGCATATAAAAAACATTTTTTGATCAGTTCTTTTAATTTCTCCTCCCACCATTCCTAACAAAAAGCTTTCCGGTGTTTTCAAGAAGTTGTATCTTAGTATTTTTTTTAATTCGTTATATATAGAATCCCAGAATGATTTGGCCTTTTCACATTTCCACCACATGTGGTAGAGGTTTCCCTCTTCCACCATGCACTTCCAGCATTTCTTATCTTTTTTCCTATACATTTTAGCTAACCTAGTGGGTGTTATGTACCACCGGTACATCATCTTCAATAAATTTTCTTTGAGCAGTGTGCAAGCTGTAAATTTAATACTTTGATTCCATACCTTATGCCATTTGTCGAAATAGATATTATGTCCAATGTCCATGGCCCATTTCGTCATACATTCTTTAATCTCCTCATCCATCGTATACCAGTCCAATAGTAAATTGTACATTTTCGATAATTGTTTTGTTTTGCCTTCTACTACTTCTATTTGAAATTTAGATTTCTCTCTTTCAAAACCATTTTCTCTATTATCTTTATTGAATAGACCATGTATCTGATGGTATTGCATCCATCCTGTTAATTTATCACACACCTGCTCATATGGCTTCAACTTCCACCCTTTATCCGTTTCTACTAGCAAATCATCATATGTTAGCCAATTTCCTTCTGTTTTTAAATTTTTAATAGTCAGAATTTCTGTTGGGGACACCCATCTTGGAGTCTTCCTTTCAATCAGCTTTTTATTTCTCAACCAAACTTCCACTAATGGTTTTCTGAATACATGGGCTAGAAAATCTTTATGTATTTTCGTTTTTTCTTGCCACAAATATCCATGCCAGCTGTGTCTTTTATTAAACCCTTCTAATTCTAACAGATCTTCTTCTTTCAATAAAATCCACTCCCTTATCCATGTTAAACAGGCCGCCTCATAATACATGTTTATATCTGGTAGGCCAAACCCACCTCTCTTCTTTTTATCCACCATCAATTTGTGTTTTATTCTGGGAGGTTTGCCCTGCCATATAAATTTAGAAATTATTTTCTGCCACTCCTTTAATTGTGAGGTCCCCTTCACCACCGGAATCATTTGAAATAAAAAAAGAACTTTTGGTAGCAGGTTCATTTTTATGGCGGCTATTCTTCCCAAAAAAGAAAATTTTAATCTTGACCAAATTTCTACATCTTTCTTGATCTCTTTCCACAAATTAACATAATTATCGTTAAATAAATTTATGTTTTTTGCTGTTAATTTTATACCCAAATATTTTATTTGTTTTCCTATATCTATTCCGAATTCTTCTTGTATTTCTTCTATTTCATTCTTTGCCAAATTTTTCACCAACATTTTTGTTTTTTTCATATTGATTTTGAAGCCGGCTACCTTACCAAATTCATCTAATTCTTTCATAAGTTCTCCCATACAAGTTTTCGGATCTTCCAAACTTACTACAATGTCATCCGCAAATGCCTTTATCTTGAATTCAAATTTTCCTAATTTTACTCCCTTGATTGTCTTATTTTCTCTTATATTATTTAATAATACTTCCAATACCATAATAAACAAAAGTGGGGATAAGGGACAGCCTTGCCTTGTACCCTTGGCGATGTGTAAATCTTTTGATAATACGTTATTTATAATTAATTTGGCCGATTGATCTTTATATATTGTTTTTATACCTCTTACAAACCTCTCTCCCAGTTCCATCTTTTCCATAACTTTATCCATAAATCTCCATGATAAATTATCAAACGCTTTTTCTGCGTCTATAAAAATTAAACTTGCTTTTTTATCTATTTTCATATCCAAATATTCTATTAAATCCACAATTATTCTTACATTGTTTTTCATTTGCCTTCCTGGGAGGAAGCCTGCTTGATCTTTATGAATTTGTTTATTTAATACTTTTTTAAATCTTTGTGCCAAAATATCTGTAAATAATTTGTAATCTAAATTTAATAAAGAAATTGGCCGGAAATTTTTTGGATCCGTTAAGTCTGCTTCTTGTTTAGGGATTAAAGTAATCATTGCCTCCCCCCATGTTTTTGGGGCTTGTCCATTATTTATAATATTATTCATCACATCTACCAAGGGGTACACCAGCTGATCTTTCATTTCTTTATAATATCTTGCGGTAATCCCATCAGGGCCTGGAGCTTTCCCGGATTTTAGTCTCTGGATTGCAGATTTTACCTCATCTATTGTTATTTGTTTATTTAGCTCTTTTCTGTCCTCCTCCATAATTTTTTGTACCTTATGCTTTTCTAGGAATCTCACCATCTCCCCTTCATCTTCATTGCTTTTTTGATAAAGTTCTTTATAAAAGTTTACAAAAACATTTTCAATTTCTATTGGTTTCTCTAAAATTTTCCCATCTTTCTTAATTTTATTTATTATTTTTTGACTTTGTCTCTTTTTTAATTGCCACGCTAACATTTTCCCTGTTTTGTTAGCGTGTTCAAAAAATTTTTGTTTGTTCCATTTTATTTTCCATTCTATTTCTTGATTTATTATCATATCAAATTGAGTTTGTAATATTTTTATCTTTTGCTTCACTGTTTTGTCTTCTGGTTTGGAATTTAGTAATTTTTCCTGTTCCGCAAGTTCTTTCAGGATTTCCTCCTTTCTTTTTTCTCTTTCTTTCTTTTTGGTACTATTTAACATAATCATCAGGCCTCTTATAACTGCCTTACTGGCATCCCAAACTACCTCTAATTTAGTCCCTTTATTTAAGTTTAGTTCAAAATATTCTTTTATCGCTTTTTTTACTTTTTCCACCACTTTTTGATCATTAAACAAATTTTCATTTAACCTCCATCTTGTTGGCACCATATTACCTTTTAGTTCCATAGTTATTGGGTTGTGGTCTGATAACACCCTTGGGAGTATTTCAATTTTGTTTACTCTTCCCATTAGAACCTTTGATGTGCAGATATAATCTATCCTACCTGAACTTTTATTTGGTTCGGAGAAGTGGGTATATTGCCTTGTTGTTGGATGTTTACATCTCCAGGTATCTATTAATTCTAAATTTTCCATTAAAGTAAAAAATGATTTTGGTAGTTTCCCTCCTGCTCCATCTCTTTTTCTTGCAGATCTATCTATTGTTGGATTTACTACACCATTCATATCACCCGTCACAATTATTTTCTGTTCCATAAATTCAAACAATATTTCTTCCAATTTTTGATAGAATTTAGCTTTCTTAATATCCAGTACGCGATTTCTGTTCGCATCCTGGTGCAAAGTTCGCAAACAGGAGCAGCTACCTCCGGATTAGCGGAGCTCATAACCTGAAGCATTTGTAACCAGAAGTGTTCATAACCAGAGGTTACGAACGCTTCTGGTTATGAACGCTTCAGGTGTGGTGTAGTGGTTAAGAGCGGTAGACTTGTAATCTGGGGAACCGGGTTCGATTCCCTGCTCCTCCACATGCAGCTGCTGGGTGACCTTGGGCTAGTCACACTTCTCTGAAGTCTCTCAGCCCCACTCACCTCACAGAGTGTTTGTTGTGGGGAGGAAGGGAAAGGAGAATGTTAACCACTTTGAGACTCCTTCGGGTAGTGATAAAGCGGGATATCAAATCCAAACTCTTCTTCAGAGGTACCACTGTAAAAGGTTCCTCCTCACCCCGCAAGCAAACAGGTTGCTGAAACAAAGTTTTGGCGAAAATCAAGACTGGGGTTTTGTGCTGGACTGAGCATGTGGATGCCCTCTTGAGCTATCATTGGAACCTGCCTAGGGCTTGCCGATCAGAAGGTTGATGGTTCAAATCCGCACAACGGGGTGAGCTCCTGTTGCGCTGTCCCAGCTCCTCCCTACCTAGCAGTTCGAAAGCACATCAAAGTGCACGTAGATAAATAGGTACCGCTGTGGTGAGAAGGTAAACGGCGTTTCCATGCGCTCTGGTTTCCATCATGGTGTTCCGTTGCACCAGAAGGAGACAAACGCCGGCTCCCTCGGCCTGAAAGCGAGATGAGCGCCCCAACCCCATAGTCGCCTTTGACTGGACTTAACTGTCCAGGGGTCCTTTACCTTTAAGAAGAGTTTGGATTTGATATCCCGCGTTATCACTACCCGAAGGAGTCTCAAAGCGGCTCACATTCTCCTTTCCCTTCCTCCCCCACAACAAACACTCTGTGAGGTGAGTGAGG
Source organism: Darevskia nairensis (assembly GCA_034642065.1). Taxonomy (NCBI): domain Eukaryota; kingdom Metazoa; phylum Chordata; class Lepidosauria; order Squamata; family Lacertidae; genus Darevskia; species Darevskia nairensis. The sequence goes on from JAWWNI010000488.1 coordinate 145,882, forward strand.
CTGAGAGACTTCAGAGAAGTGTGACTAGCCCAAGGTTACCCAGCAGCTGCATGTGGAGGAGTGGAGACTCAAACCCGGTCCCCCAGATTAGAGTCTACCGCTCTTAACCACTACACCACACTGGCTCTCATACACCACACTGGCTCTTATCTAGTAAAGAGGTAACTAGACCTTACCTAGTAAACGCGGGTGACACTGTGGTCTAAACCACAGAGCCTAGGGCTTGCCGATCAGAAGGTCAGCGGTTCGAATCCCCGCAACAGGGTGAGCTCCCGTTGTTCGGTCCCTGCTCCTGCCAACCTAGCAGTTCGAAAAGGTACCGCTCCGGCGGTAAGGTAAACGGCGTTTCTGTGCGCTGCTCTGGTTCGCCAGAAGCAGCTTAGTCATGCTGGCCACATGACCCAGAAGCTGTCTGCGGACAAACGGCGGCTCCCTCAGCCTGAAAGCGAGATGAGCGCCGCAACCCCAGAGTCGTCCGTGACTGGACTTAACGGTCAGGGGTCCCTTTACCTTTACCTACCCAGTAAAAATAATTAAGAATACTCCTCAAGCCTTAAATCTTCTACTCCTTATTTAGAGTATCTTACCCTGTGTCCTCAGGACATTCTGGTGTGCATTCCCACCCCACTGACAGCAGCTAGTTAACATGGGGTGGGAGTGGGGAACGTTCATTTTTAGGACAAGACCACAGAGTAAGATATGCAATCCTGCATCAGGGACAGGCAGACTGAAGACTTGAATATCTACTTTCTTTGTTTTACTAAAGCTGCCAGCCAAAGCCAGGTTGAGGACATATGCTGTGAATCAAAAACAGAGTTGAGATCTCCTGGTTGTTACAAAGAGTTCTGTGTATCAAACAGATTCCCCCCCCCCCCCGCAAAAAAAAAGCATCAGTATAGATGCACTAATCTAAAGTTTTGGAGTAAATATACCTAGTTAAAGCATTTCCTTTTTCTTTTATGTTAAGTCACTATAATGAATAAAAATGTCCACTCTTTAGCCTATTGGCTTGGTTAAATTTCACTCACCACTAATATTTATGCATTCGTGCCTGTTTAAATTTGTACAATTGACATGTTTATTACATTTCCATACAATTTCTATTAAGGAAATATTTAGTGACAGGAAGAAAAATTCCTTCATTTCCCTTTTGAATAGAAATCCATTCTCTCCATTTGTTTTCTAAATTTAAATTTGCCAGCCTTTGATTGTTTGTCTCGAGCTCTTATAATCTACTCTCTCCCTTTTTAAATGCTGTCAGTTTTCTCATTTTCATTGCATGTTACCTTTTTAAAATGAAATAGATTTTAAAGGAAAAGGAGACAAGAGCCATGGAGTCAATGAGCAATCTATTAATAGAGAAAAGAGCTCCATGATGCAAACATTAATGTAATAAAAATGATATATTTAATGTATTTTATATTGCATTAACCATTAATCATGTCCTATAAGTAGAAACAAAACCTTATTATAGTGCCAGATAAATCTCTTATTGTGAATTTTGGATACAGTGGAAACGTTTCTAATTCAGAGTAGTTCAGTAATCATGTTTCAGGTTATTTATAAATAACCTTCTGGCATTTTGACACCATTGGTCTGTTGCCATCCTGACCTTAAACTTCTAAGCAGAAATACCCATAATAATATTGTAAAGGTCTATCATGTAAATCAGAAACATTGCCTAGATTATTTTTTTATGGGAACAGCCAATTCTAATGAAATCTGTCTAAAGCTCCAATCCTATAATCACTTACCTGGGAATAAAGCCCTTGGAACACAGTGGAACTTATTTCTGAGTAGACACGCATAGGATTGCACCGTTAAGGTGCTTTTCAGTTATTAATGAACTGCCTTTAGAAAACTCTCAGAAACAAGTAAATGCTGTTGTTGTTGTTCAGTCGTGTCCGACTCTTCATGACCCCATGGACCAGAGCACACCAGGCACGCCTATCTTTCACTGCCTCTCGCAGTTTGGCCAAACTCATGTTAGTAGCTTCGAGAACACTGTCCAACCATCTCATCCTCTGCCGTCCCCTTCTCCTTGTGCCCTCAACCTTTCCCAACATCAGGGTCGTTTCTAGGGAGTCTTCTCTTCTCGTGAGGTGGCCAAAGTACTGGAGCCTCAACTTCAGGATCTGTCCTTCTAGTGAGCACGCAGGGCTGATTTCTTTAAGGATGGATAGGTTTGATCTTCTTGCAGTCCATGGGACTCTCAAGAGTCTCCTCCAGCACCATAATTCAAAAGCATCAATTCTTCGGCGATCAGCCTTCTTTATTGTCCAGCTATCACTTCCGTACATTACTACTGGGAAAACCATAGCTTTAACTATACGGACCTTTGTCGGCAAGGTGATGTCTTTGCTTTTTAAGATGCTGTCCAGGTTTGTCATTGCTTTTCTTCCAAGAAGCAGGAGTCTTCTAATTTCGTGGCTGCTGTCACCATCTGAAGTGATCATGGAACCCAAGATGCTGTTACAGTTACCAAATTGAATTTCTGCTGGATTTCTCTTCACTGGGAAAGAATTCAAGTTAGAGCAGAATGTTTTCTTGGGAATCAGAGAGAGAAGTAGAATCTGAAATTGGATTTTTGAGGGCTCCCCATCACAGCAAGACCTCAGCGAAACTTGTTGATAACTGCCTCTTGGAATTACATCCCTCCCAAGAGAATAAAACTGCCTCTAAATCTGCAGCACTAATTAGAACTTTAATGGGCAGTTTGCAATGTATCTGTATCCATCCAATCGTTATGAAAGCATAACTATTGACTATCATTTAGTTCCATGCTGCTCAACTGATGATTTACTGATCAAATACCGTGTTTCATTTTTCATATCACACTAAGCCAAAGAATGGCTTGCCACAAATGTGTGAGTTCTGGGAGAGGCAATAGTGACTTCTGCACTAGCTGAGGCTAAGCCATAGTTTGGCTGAGTGTGTCTCCCCAAGCCCGGCTCATGGTTTGTCTCACTCCAGACAAACCACAAGTAGTAAATCAATAATAAACCTTAGTTATAGCTCATGGTTAGTCTGGAGCAAGACAAGCCACAAGCCCAGGTTTGGACAGCATTCAAAGCCAAATCATAGCTTAACTCAGGGTAGTGAGCCAGCAGGAAGATTGGGGGAGGAGCGCAGTGGTCTCATTTCTGGGAAACTCTACATTCACACAAAGCCATGTGTCAGGGATCTGCCCGCCCCTGCCAGTCCAGCTCTGAGTGTTTACAGAGAGCCGCAACCTGTGTTAACGACAGATTCATCTTCGAGTGAAACTGGCAGTCCCGTCTCGGGGGAGGAGCAGTTAGTGGCTGGGAGCCAGGGAGTGCCAGGTATCCAGGGAGTTGCTGGGAGACCTGGCACCACCCAGCAGACTGGCTCGGAGGGGGAGGTGTCAGTTCCGGCGCGTATCTCACGTAGGAGGAGAAGGCGGCAATTCAGGATGCCGAAGTTTTGGTGTTGGCGCCAAAACAAAATGGAGGCACTTCTGGATTCTGCTAGTGACTGAGCAGACATGATAAACTGAGCTCTGCACTGTAAATAGCTTTGCACTGAATAAAAAGACTCAAAGACAAATGGCTTGGCATTTCTATTGAACAACCGATAAGAGAACCTGACAGCAATCCGGAAGTGCCTCCCTCCTGTTTTGGCACCAACACCAATACTTCGGCATCCTAAATTGCCGCCTTCTCCTCCTACGTGAGATATGTGCCGGAACTGACGCTTCCCCCTCCAATCGAGTCTGCTGGGTAGTGCCAGGTCTCTCAGCAACTCCCTGGACACCTGGCACTCCCTGGCTCCCAGCCACTAACTGCTCCTCCCCTGAAACAGGACTGCCAGATTCACTCGAAGATTAATCTGTTGTTAACACAGGTTGCGGCTCTCTATAAACGCTCAGAGCTGGACTGGCAGGGGTGGGCAGATCCCTGACACCATGGTTTGGCTTAGTATTACATGCAAATCAGGTCTCTCTGTACACAGAACTTAAAGTTTGAACAAATGGAGTTTGAACTTTATAGTTTGAACAAATGGAGTTGCCATCAAACTTCATCGGAAGTTAAATTTCCAGGCAAATTAGGAAGTTCCTGCTTTGAGAGGAAACACAAAGAGTTGCATTGTTTCTCCGGGAAGCAGGGCAGGGTCCGCACACCTCCATAACAGGCAAAATACAACTTGCACAAAATCAGTTCCTGGACCTTTGCAGGCTTGCTAAAACTAAAAACACAGGTTTGTCATTATTTTATTTCCAAAATTGAAATGACAAGAAACCAGACCTGCTAAAGAATTATTTAAGCCACAGCTGCTCTCTATCAGGCTTGAAGCAAGGCCCTTCCTGGAGGTCAATGGCAGTTTTAACCTTAATCTCCCTTTTTGTCTCATCTCTCAGCAGTAGCTGCATCCAGCGATCAGAGCCAGATCCCTATAATTGCTGTGTCTGTTACAGTGGGAGTGATCCTCTTGGCTGTTGTTATTGGTTTCCTTCTCAGCGGAAGGTAAGAGACAAATGCTTTTGTTTTTGCACACAACACTTTTTCCCTCTGTTTGTATCCCCACCCTCCACGGACCTCCCCTTTCACTTCAATCTAGCCAGCGGTATTTGGAGCATGTTTCTTCACAAACTAGAGAACATGGAAGCACTGTAGTCTATTAAACATGGGGTGATATTCTCAGGGGTGGAGGAAGGGGGTGCGGTGGGGGCTATTTGCCCCGGGTGTCACCACGGAGGGGGGGGGGTGACAAAATGCCAGGCGGCACTCACCACAGCGTGCCCGAGCCACGTGTCACTCCTGGGGGTGACACGGTGGCTTGGGCGTCCGCAGGCTCCACGCTGCCCCAAACGGTCCGCCTGCCGCCTCCCCCTCAGCTCTAGGGTGGCTGAGTGGGAGGAGGCAGGCAGACTCCTTGGAGGCCCCGCGGAACATCTTGACCCGCCCCACGGGCAGCTGGCCCTGTCCCTGGCGTAGGGCACGCGCACCCCCCCAGACGCCCGATCAGCTTGCTCCGCCGCTGGATATTCTCTCTGCAAAGAGAGCTTCGCCTATGCTTCCCTAGGATGCTTGTCTCTAGGGTGCCGACTGCCACGGCGAGACTCATTACGGGGTGCTTGCCGCGGGATCACATTCACCCCCTTGACTCGGTGCCCTGTGCAGGGGAACAGCCCGCACCACCCTAAATCCAGCGCTGCTCTGCTTCTCCTGAACTGTGATGGGACAGAAAAAAGGATTGCAATGTTGGTTCTTGCTCCACCCACCATCAACTTTGGCTCCACCCACCATTGGCTCTAATCTCACTTACTTTTCCTGTGGGAAAGTTTCCCCCATTCCTGGTTTAAACAAGCCACAGTTCTATGTGTTTGGACATCACAGGGAAGTGTGGTTTGTTCCGAAGTGACTTCCAATCCAAAAGAATTAAGAGAGGGGGAGCACACATGCTTGGAGCTCACCAAAGCTTGTTCATGTCACAGGAAACCGTGATTTCACATGATATCTGAACCATGCCTTTTTGAGTGACGTTGGCTCTGGGATGCTCAAAACTGTTAAGAATCCACGTTCACTGTTCCTAAAAAGCCCTTCAGAATTATTTGGCTTGTGCGGTGGCTTTCCTTCATGAATTTCAAAACTTGGCTGGTGCTTTGAGTGGCTCTTCACAATCCAAACTAAAACAGATTTTTTAAAAAATGAAAAACACCTCCAGCTTTTCCAGCTAGCAGCCAATTTGGGAATGAAAGCAAAGCGAAGCTGATTTAAGAGGCAGAAATTATTTTAACCCTGCTGTGTTGGTCTTGGATTTGATTTTGAACGAATTCGTGGAGTGTCTTAACATGCTGTGGCATTACAAGGGTGGTTTGGGTTTTTTTTATGCATTCCAAGCCAAGCTAAAGCCCTTTCCTAGATTCTGCTAATCATTTTGTGGGCATATTTTGAGCCCAGACTAGTGCTTAGCAGACATCATGGGGCTCAAGTTCTTTGTAATTATTTCTAGCAAGTATCAACACTTGGCTACGGCATCACTGGGCTCAAGAACAACAGCAGCAGGGAGTTGCCGCTCCTTATCTATGCGCTTTTGGTCTGGACGAGGAAATACCAATTTGCTAGAAACCCAGGCACAGGGGTAAATGGCTGTTCCGCTTACTGCTTCTTACTGTATGGGATGATCTGATTCAATGCATGCAATGAAAACCCTAACAGCTACTTTCTTATTTTTTTGGAAACTGCTTCAGATGGGAGACAGATTATATTGGGGTGGGGAGCAGGGTTATGAAGTATTCCCAAACCCTGGTGGGGGACACAGTGCGCTCCTTCTGGGGCACAGTGTCTAGCTTTAGGTCCCCACCCTGCACTCAGCTGTCCCCCGTGGCTCCCAGAGGTTGTCAGCATGCAACACATAGCTGTCAACCCTCCCTTTTTTTGTGGGAAACTCCCTTATTCCAATGCCGTTTCCCGCTGCTATCCTGGATTGTTGATATCCCTTAAATTTCCCGGATTTCAAAGGAAGCAGCTCCTCTCCCTCCCTGCCGGCCAGGGAGGCTCCTCAGCTGCGTTGCTCGGCTGCCAATAAGGAATCTGAGACCGACTGGGGGCGGAGCTTGCATGCCTTGTGCAGCCAGACCCTCACGCCCAACCAGACAGACAGCCTGCCAGCCGTCTACGCGCTCGCTCTTTCGCTCACCCGTTCACGCGCAGCCTCTGGAGCGCAGGGTGGCGAGGCTACTTGGTGCCATTGCACCGCCCTTGCGGCATCCCTTATTTTCAAATCCGAAAGTTTGGAAAAAATCCCTTATTTTCAAATCTGAAAGTTGACAGCTATGATGCAACAGCGGCCACACCCTGGGAATGGCTTTGACTGGCTGAGTAAACCAGGTTAGGGTAGCTGAACAGTCTCAAACCTTCGGTAAATTAGGGGCTTCACCTGCGTGCAGACACAGGCTCCGGCAGATTGAGCAGACAAGACCAAGAGTGGGTCCTATGGTCAAGAAGGCAGTTTCTGCACATGCTGTGGAGGGAAGCGAGGGACAGATGGGGCTTGTCAACATGGGAAGGTAGCTCCTCTAGGACAGCGTTTCCCAACCGGTGTGCCGCGGCACACTAGTGTGCCGCGAGACACCAGCTGATGTGCCGCGGAAAAAGGGACCTGCAGCCCAGGGCTGCACAGGACCGTGGCGGCGGCGCTGCTGGAGCCCGGCGGCGAAGCGGAAGCCAGGGCGGCGCTGCTCCCTTGGCTGCTGCAGCAGCAGCAACAGCAGCCTCGCGCGAGAATCCTGACTGGAAGCCTCACGCGCGCCGCGCTACAGCTGATCCCAGAGGTAACTCTGGGTCAGGAGACCCGGCACAGCCGGGTGGGGGAGGAGCGGTGTGCCGCGAGATTTTTTCATTGATTCAAGTGTGCCGTTGCCTAGATTAGGTTGGGAAACACTGCTCTAGGAGAAGGAAAAGTCTGATCCCAAACCTCCGCTGCCTTGCAGGATACCATCAGGAGAAGGCTAAGGAGTAAACCCTACACAAATCTGGAGTTCCTAAGACACTTGGATGGTGTCTTGCATGCCACCTTCCAGTGACTCCTTCAGGCAAGCTGGTGCAAAATGTATCGCTCTGCTTTCCTTTGGACCACATCAGTGAGGCAAAGAGGGGGGTCTTTTCTGGGCAACCCAGGACCCCCATACACACTGCCCAGGCTTGTATCCTGCAGAGGTTGCTTTGGTGCTGCTAACATAGTAGTTTGACTTCACCCCCAGAGGCACACTCCATTGTGTCTCAAGACAGATGCAAATTACAATCAATCTGTCTGTCTATCATCTATCAATATCTATCTATCTATCTATCTATCTAATCTATCATCTATCTATCTATATCTATCTATCATCTATCTATCTATATCTATCTATATCTATCTATATCTATCTATCTATCATCTATCTATCTATATCTATCTATCATCTATCTATCTATCTCTCTATCATCTATCTATCTATCTATCTATCTATCTATCTATCTATCTATCTATCTAATCTATCATCTATCTATCTAATCTATGAGATTAATGTGGAAATGGGATGGAATGGACTTTTGAACAAACACTTATGAAACTGACACATACTGAAATCAACTGCTGCTCCATCCCTCGTTTCTAGAGCTGGAGAGGTAGCATTTCCTTGCCCACCGTTTCTCCACTTGAAATGACCCTCACAGGCATGTGCAATTCAAAATCAGGAATTGGTGGGGGTGAAAGAGGATTAGACAAATGTGTGGAGGAGAGGGCTGTCAGTGGCTACTAGCCACGATGGCTGTGCTCTACCTCCATGGTTGGAGGCATCAATGCTTCCGAATACCAGTTGCTGGAAACCACGGGAGGGGGAAGTGTTACCTGTTTGTGCCTGTTCAGCTCCCTGGTTTCCCATTGAAGATTTTGATTGGCCACTATGAGAGCAGGATGCTCTAGATGGACTAGATGGACTGTTGGCCTGATCCAGCAACCTACCGTATTTTTCACTCTATAAGGCGCACCTAACCATAGGACGCACCTAGTTTTTAGAGGGGGAAAGCCCCATTTTTTTGAGGATCAGCTCAAATTTCTGCAGCTTATTTTGCAAAGGAGAAAAGCCCCATTTTTTGAGGATCAGCTCAAAGTTGTTGAGCTTACTTTGCAAAGGGGAAAAATCCTGTTTTATGGGGTTTAACTCACAGTTCTGCAGCTTCAGGAGAGGGAACCATTTCTACAGACAGATAATCTAATCAGCCAGTCACATGTCGCTGTGGAAACAGCCTCCCTCTGCAAGGGGGCAGGGCTGGAATCTCTCTCCCTTATCTCTCTCCCCAATCGTTTGCTGAGCAGCTGCTCAGCGGGCTTCCTTTCAATACCCCCTTCTCTCTCTCTCTCTTTTTTTTTTAAAAAAAGGACGATCTGCTTTTGCCCCTGGGCAGTTCAGCTCCAGGGACCACACATTCGCTCCATAAGACGCACAGACATTTCCCCTTACTTTTTAGGAGGAAAAAAGTGTGTCTTATGGAGTGAAAAACACGGTATTCTTATAGAGCCAGTGTGGTGTAGTGGTTAAGAGTGGTAGACTTGTAATCTGGTGAACCGGGTTCGCGTCTCCGCTCCTCCACATACAGCTGCTGGGTGACCTTTGGCTAGTCACACTTTTCTGAAGTCTCTCAGCCCCACTCACCTCACAGTATTTGTTGTGGGGGAGGAAGGGAAAGGAGAATGTTAGCTGCTTTGAGACTCCTTTGGGTAGTGGGATATAAAGCGGGATATCAAATCCAAACTCTTCTTCTTCTTCTTCTTCTTCTTCTTCTTCTTCTTCTTCTTCTGTTCTAAAGGGCTGAACAATCCCAGAGTGGCCTTTCCTCATCTGAATGGGCCATTCTCCCCATGTACAGTACTTGTCTTCTTCTTCTTTGGCCACCACTCGTAGCAGAGTAAGATTGTATTCCATGAACACGGTTTTCACAATGAGTCCATAAGTGACTGTGGAGGCCAGTTCTGGGTCCACACGTCCTTCCACAGTGGGGACATAGGTTTCCGAGTGGGAGTTGATCATGGTGAGGGTTTGCCAAGAGTACCTTCCTCTTAGCACGTTTCTCCCTTTCGTCCTGAGTTCGAGCGTCTTCAAAGCCCATGACAGCTTTGGTAAAGGTTGTTCTCCAATTGGAGCGCTCGCAGGCCAGTGTTTTCCAGTTGTCAGTGTTTGTATACTACATTTTTTAAAAAAGATTTGCCTTGAGAGAGTCTTTAACCCTCTTTTGTTGACCACTGGCATTACACTTTCCATTTTTATGTTCGGAATAGAGTAATTGCTTTGGAAGACAATAATCAGGCTTCCACACAACATGACCAGTCCAACGAAGTTGATGTTGAAGAATCATTGCTTCTTGTAATTATACATGGTTTGGGCCTCACAGAAGGCAGTACTGGTCTAAACAGACCATTGGCTCAGTATAAGTGTATAAGACTTTGTGGTGGCATAAACCATCCAATGGCTACTCTAAAGTGTTAACACTTTGTTCTGTTTGTCAACTACAACTACAATCTTTTTGTTTGCTTTTTCGTAAGTGTCACAAATAGCAGGTTGGCATTCTGATGCCCCATGGTACCATAAGACAACTGAGTCCACTGGCAACGGTCCTTTGCAACCGAAGGTCAGGCAAGCATTAGTCATGGCGGTACTGTGGAAATGCATTAGTTTCTGAAAGTTTATGGATGCCTGGAGAATTTGAAATTAGCCCTGTTTTGTCCCGAACAATCAAGCTGCATTTTAGACCTCATTTTCTTGCATCTATTCTAAGCTCCCTTATTAAATAACGTGCCTTCTGATCAAGGTCATATAGCTGTTAAGCAAAATATTGATGGACGCTTTAATCATATGCTTGTTCCTTTTCTAAAAGCACAAAACAACATTTTTTTACTGTCTGAAAATGAATTATTCTTGAAGATTAAAATAAGAGGTCATTAGAAGGCTTTGGGGTTGCTGTTGTTTTGTGAAACCCGACTGTTTGCTTGTTTTTATTAGACAAGCAGCAATGTCCGTGGCACTTTTGCAAAGTGACATAAAGACACACACAAAAAGACATAAAAACACGCGCATGGTCCTTGCTTGATGGAGCTAGCATTCTAAATTTCAGTAACAGAAGGGGAAAGCAGGTTGAAAGGGTTGTTAGATAAACAAGAGCAAATGCAGTTACCTGTATTTAACCTTTGTTTCCACTGATGGAGAAGTGAGAGGTGCACTTTTGTTACACCACAACTACAAATCTCAGAGCAATTTAACAGTCAATCCTTCCTCACAGGAAGCTCTGGGAATTTAGCTCTGTGATGGAGAATAGGGGTCTCTTAACAACTATCAGCACCCTTCACAAACTAGAACTCCCATAATTCTTTGGTAGAAGCCATGGCAGTTTAAAGTGGTAGCATGGTGCTTTACCGGTAAATGTATGGCCGTGAAAAGTATTTAAAACTACCCAGCTCTGAAAATACAGTGTTATGCATCTGCTGTGGTTTACGGAGCACCATGTGCGCTCTGTTTCTCACCCTCAGGAACAGTAATTGTAAATATTAGTATAGACGGCGTGCAGCCCAACGTGCTCAGGGAATGAATCTGTCAGCGGCAGAATGCTAGCAGCCCAGCATCTACATAGGGAGGAGCACACATCAAAGCTTAACACAAACCTGGGAACAGGTGAACCTGGGAGAGCAACTGCTCTGAGAACTGGAAAAACAAAGGAAGAGGCTTCTGGGAGTCCTTCAAAATATAGTCCGGCCCACCACATGGTCTGAGGGATGGTGGACTGGCCCATGGCTGAAAAAGGTTGCTGACCCCAGGTCTAAGGGATCTACAAAACACATCCTGCCCTAATTTTTTAGCCATTGCCAGCTAACATTTCCAGAGAGAACTGAGACTTTGACTCAAAGCGATAGTGGTAGGACCCAAAACTGAGGCAGGAATGTACTCTTTTCTTATTTGTGGCATTCCATGAATTGTTTCTCGCCGGCAACTGAGTGTGTGACTCTGCCAGCTCCTTTCTTGGCTACGTGCCATTACCTGAGCTTTGCCAGAGTTGAGCCCAGGACAATTTCGTATGGCCCAACTCAGTCTATTAAAATATTAAGATGGATGAGACTGCAGTTGTGCTGGTTTCTCTTGCTAAGGAACAAATTCCCAGCTGGTAAGCTGCAAATTCAGACCTCACCTCAGCCAAATCAAACCTCACAAATCATTGCTAGGTAGTCCTTACAGATATCAGGGCTCATATAGAGAGATGTTCTCCCTCTTACATAATCCCAAACCAGGATGCTAAATATTGGAAGATTCAGGACAGGCAAAATAAAGCACTTCTTCACAAGTTGCGCAGTTAAAATATGGAATTTCCTTCCACAATATGTAGTGAAGGTTGGCAATTTGGATGGCCTTAAAAGGAGATTAGACAAATTCATGAAGGATAGAGGATGTCAATGGCTACTAGCCATTGTTTTACCTTGAGTATTGTAGGTGTTATGCCCCCAAGACACGTAAGTGTGGAGCTTGCAGTTGTTGCTTGTTCAGACCCAGAGACCTCCCCCCTAAATAAAAACACATTTGACTCAAATTTTACTTTTGGTTTTTGGCAGAATTTAGGCCACAACTTTATTGATTACAGAAAAGTGAGTGGTTGCATAGGCTCTGGTTCGACTGGCTCCCTGCATCCTTGCAGGTAGCGCTGACCCAGAGCTCTATCATAGGTCAGCCAAGGGTGAACACCTGAGGAAGGTGAAAAGCCTGGGGACAGACTCTGTAGTCTCCCCTGGACACAGGCACGGGCACAACCCCCTTTTGGAGGTTGACCAAACCAAGTTGATTTGGCGACGAGATCGTTCTTGCCTATTTATTTTGAATGTTTGTAAGTGATGCCAATAAAGGTTTTGATACTGTTACCAAAGCAAGTTGAGTCCCTGGATTCCTTTAATGGAATACCCTTCACATAGGGATGGCGAGACCGTTCTCCCATCTGATCCAGGGTCTCTGATCCAGCAGGGCTGTTACGCTCTAGGGTGCATCATCTTTGGACAGCAGTCAATGAAAGTTGACTTACATGTAATAAACCAGCACCTCAGGGAAACATATACATAACTACAATAAGATATATGGTATAAAGAAAACAAAAGAGTGAAAAATAATAAATATGGAGATATTTATTATTTATTATGGATATTATTTATCCATATTTATTATTTTTTCGCTCTCTGGAACCTCCAACAGAATCATGTGGGTTGCAAGGGACTTGTTGAACTTTGACGTCCTAGTGTTTTGGTGTTCCTATATCCTTGTATATTTGTAATTTGATTTGTTTTCTTTATACCATATATCTTATTGTAGTTATGTATATGTTTAGTGTGTTTTACATGCAAATATTATATTATGTTATATTGAGACCAATTTATCAGCCGGTTACATTTGTTGTGTGGGTGGTATATAGTTGTACGTAATCTTGGTTCTTTTGGTGTTAGACACTGTAGTGCTTTTTAATATTATGATTATACTTCTCTGAACTGGATTCTCGTCTTACAAGCACATCAGTAAAGAGCTCACAGCCACCCAATGCAGGCCGTTATCATCCATTACCGTACTATAGGAATCATTTTTCTAGTGTAGTCTTGTAAAAACCAGTTACGTTGGCTTGTGTGCGTGGCTCATGCCATCCCTTCACCAATAAGATTTGTCATTCTCCCATCAGCCCATTTTCTATCTTATAAATTTGTTAGAGGAACACTTTTACAGCCTCAGTTTTACGATGCATGCAATAAATATTTCACTAGGTGATTGCCAGTGTGAAAGTAGGTTTGTTGCCAGATAAAATGCCACAGGAATATTTAGAATGGAAATGCCACTCTTCTGTTTTACATTTATTGAACAACATTGACCTGTGTCCTGGGCTTCATTTTTTCCTTCCAGTACGATGGGAATAAGAGGCATAAATTTTCAGGGGAATAAGTCGTTTCCAAGGTAGGAAAATGATCAACCAACTACAGGGCCACATCTGATGTATTTTTTATCAGCTGAAGAACTCATTCAGTTTATTTTAGATAAACCAAGCCTTAATGCTTGATATGTTCCGCAATGACTGATATAGTACAGTTAAATCTTGGCATTTGGTAATACAGCAATAGGCGTAAATGTTCCCTTGTAGGACAATTTTATTTCCTGAAGTGTGCATAAAATAAATAGGAAGGCTTGTCACCATCCTTTAGATTACATTTGTTGCCATTGACAATATAAAGGAATTGCTGTATTAACATGCCTCTGCATGTAAAGAACACTTTACTAACCAGTTACCGGTATTAGCCTGTTTCAAGAATTCTTCGTCCCCTTTAAGGAGGGCTATTGAGACCCCAAATCCTACCAGGATTTTCCTGAATCCTCTTTCTTTTTCTGAATTAAAAGGGGGGCTGTGGAAGCAGATCCTGCAGAACCCCAAGTACAGATGATGTCAATATTTAATCAAACCCCTTTTCTTTTCCCCAGACAAAGGTTGAATAGGCCATGCCTCGTATCGAGTTGGTACAAACAGGGCATCTTTGCATTCCTTATTTGATAATTTGCCTGTTGTGTGATGGTTTTGGTGACAAGCTTCCTTACAGAGAGCCAGTACGATGTAGTGGTTAGGAGCAGTGGACTCGTAATCTGGTGACCCGGGTTCGATTCCCCGCTCCTCCACATGCAGCTGCTGGGTGACCATGGGCTAGTCGCACTTCTCTGAAGTCTCTCAGCCCCCCCTCACCTCACAGTATTTGTTGTGGGGGAGGAAGGGAAAGGAGATTGTTGGCCGCTTTGAGACTCCTTGGGGTAGTGATAAAGCGGGATATCAAATCCAAATCCAGACTCTTACATCATGCCATTAATCTTGTTCAATAACAGGAGGTGTGGCTACAGCAAAGCAAAGCAGGACCCTGAAGAAGAAAAGATGCATTTTCATAATGGTCACAGTGAGTAAAGTTCAGATAATATGCTAGAGAACTGCACTGCTTTCTAGTATTTTTCTCTTGATATGATATAATACATAGCATTATACCGGTATTTATATACAGTTTAGGGGTAGGCAGAACCAATGGGCTCACCTTCTCTGGCTTTTGGTAGAAAGTGGAAAGGGTTTATTCCACTTTGCCAAGACTGCCAAACAGGTAGAGCATGAGACTCTTAATATCAGGGTCGTGGGTTCGATTCCCACATTGGGCAAAAAGATCCCTGCATTGCAGAGGGGTTGGACTAGATGACCCTTGTGGACCCTTCCGGCTCTACAATTCCATGATTCTGCAGTTCATTCCAGTTCGGTAAAGAGAAGATGACAGAATCTTACCCCTTGCTAGATCCAAGTCCTACGGAGCGTGCGTCTAGCACAGGCGAGAGGGCTGCATCAGCTTTACACTCTTCAAGGCAAGAGTGCAGGGAATAAAACTACATACCTGCAATGTAGGCCTCCTTTTATTTCCAAAGCCGTACTGCTGTTCCAGAAACGCTTCATGCCAAAGCTGTGGATTTTGCTCCAAGTGGAATTCTGCCCCAGCACCTGGGCTAAATATCCTAAATATTTCAATTAATATTTTTACAGTATTGCAGATATACTGGGAAGGGCAGCCATGACCCTCCAGGTTATTAAACAAACAAACAAACAAACAAACAAACAAACAAACAAACAAACCATTGGCTAAAATAATTGGATATCGAAAGTGTTTCCTATTATAAAGCTCCCAGGTGAGAGCTGGGAGGGCCCCTCATTTTCTGTGTGAGACAAGGCTTAAGAGCTACCTCTGAGAGATTCCTCTGTGTTTTCTTTGTTCTTTCTCTGTTCTTGTTCTCATTTCGATTAGTTTCTTTAATCTTATTGTTTTATGAGAAAGATTTGATAAAATCTTTTCTGTTTTTAAAGTATTTCCTATTAGATGGAAATGGTTTGAGATTAAAGAGCAGCTCCAGAATCTGATTAAAAAGCAGCTCCAGAGTCTGTTGTTTTGCGTCTTGAGGCCCCAAGGCAGCCCCCCATGAAATAACTACACACGGACACAGAATTAAGGCTGATGGGTAACATTAAGGCCACAACTTTATTGATTGCAAATTAAATGTGAGTGGTATTGGCATAGGCATTGGCTGAAGACTATACAGTCATACCCCGGGTTGCGCACGTAATTCGTTCCAGGGTGCAGTTCGCACCCCGAACTGTGAACAACACGGGCTCATGCTTCTGCGCATCAATGGACCGCGCGGACATGCGCAGAAGCGTCCGCGCTCCGTTTGCGCTCCGTGTTACACTTCCGGGTTTGCAGAGTGCACAACCCAAACATACGTAACACGGGGTGTTCGCACCCCGGGGTATGACTGTAACGGACTACTGCCCCAGTTGACAGAGCCTGTGTAGGTAAACCCATCGGGGCAGCAACATTGGGGTTTTGCCCGACAGAAGCTTACTGCGAGGTTTCTGTGATCCCGGCATGGCCCTAGCCCATCAAGCGGACTTCGGACGACATCTGGGACCCCCAGATTGCTTTAACGGAATACCTTTTGATCATTGAGGGGCAGGTGATAATAATAATAATAATAATAATAATAATAATAATAATAATAATAATAATAATTTTATTATTTGTACCCCGCCCATCTGGCTGGGTCTCCCCAGCCACTCTGGGCGGCTACACCTCCCTTGCACACACAAAATTAAGCCAATGCCTAACCGCCAAACCTGGAAAGTTGTGACGATTGCTAAGAGAGCCAGTGTGGTGTAGTGGTTAAGAGCGGTAGACTCGTAATCTGGTGAACCGGGTTCGCGTCTCCGCTCCTCCACATGCAGCTGCTGGGTGACCTTGAGCTAGTCACACTTCTTTGAAGTCTCTCAGCCCCACTCACCTCACAGAGTGTTTGTTGTGGGGGAGGAAGGGAAAGGAGAATGTTAGCCGCTTTGAGACTCCTTCAGGTAGTGATAAAGTGGGATATCAAATCCAAACTCTTCTTCTTCGGGGGTAGGCAAAAAACCAAGTGGCCAGTGCCAATTTGCCAAATGGATAAAAATTCCTACCCAGCCCCTGTCCCAAGACAGGCGACACACATAGTCCAAAGCAAGGGCGAGAACCTACACTAAGGGCGGGAGGGTGGGTGTTCAGCAGCACCAATCAAGTGCCTAGGGCACTCTTGCACTGATGCTGATATAATTCCTTAACCATCCTGTCAGATTCCCTTAAAGTAAAGACCAAGTCCGTCTTGTCTTTCCACAATTTTTATTGTGCCAAGTATGTACAGTGCGGAACTATTCTAAAACATGACCACCTAGTTCAGTGATGGCTAACCTTGACACTCCAGATGTTTTGGGACTACAACTCCCATCATCCCTGACCACTGATCCTGTTAGCTAGGGATGATGGGAGTTGTAGTTCCAAAACATCTGGTGTGTCAAGGTTAGCCATCACTGACCTAGTTGCTAGCAGAATCCGGAAGTGCCCCCCTCCTGCTGCGGCGCCAACACCAGAGTCTCGGCACCCTAAAGTGCCGCCTCCTTTCTCCCCTGACCCCTCTGCGTAAAGCAGGCGCCGGAAACGGTGTCTCCCCCTCAGAGTGGGTCTGCTGAGCGGTGCTGGGTCTCTCTGCATCATCCTGGAGACCCCATCCCACCTGGCTCCTCCCTGGTGACTCCTCCTCCCCCGGGGAGGAGCTGGATGACTCACTGGGAGACGTGTCTGTCAACAACAAAGGCTAAGGCTGCCAGTACCCACTCAGTGCTGGACTGGCAGGGGAGGGCACGTCCCTGACACATCCCCACCCCTTTCCTGATTGGCTGTGACCCGTGATGCCTATTTAGAGAAATGAAACTTAGACCTAGGAACCCACTTAGTCAGGGGTGTGTCCAGGGGCCCACTTGCAAGAAGGACCGCCTTATGAGGACGATCCCAGTTTCAGCAGTGCTGCACTTACCAAACAAACAAACAAACAAACAAATAAATGGAGGCCTGCACTGCAGGTGTGTTGTATCTTGAAGCATGTGAAGCTGGGATCTTGTGCAGCCCCCCTTGTAACTATCCAAAATCTAGAGGAGTAATATTTTCTGCAACCTTTTTTTAAAAATAATACCGCCTTTGTGATTTTGAACTTTATATTTTATTTTAAATACAGTGGGGTTTGATAGCTAGGACTGCAACTCAGATCGTGACACCTTATTGGGATAATCGTATGAATTTAAGTTGTGAACTATCAGTTAAGATTGTGTGAATTCATATAGGGATAAAATCAGTATTTCTGAAGAATACTTACTTTGTTGTTGTTTATAATGCATACATATATCACAGCAGACATCATCTTAGAGACGGACTCTTAGAGAAAGGGAGCGATGTCTCTTTTAAAATGGCGCTTGCCACCTGCAATTTTTATGAACATTGGTATTAAAAATACAACCCCTTTATTAAAAAAATATACCCTACCCGATTAATCGTGGTTCCCTTCGGTCTATTAAAAGTTTTTTTAATAAATTAATCAAAGTGAGTAATAGATTAAATATTGCAGCCCTGGTGTGCACCAAATGTTTCTTAAGTAGCTCATAATGGTATCTTTGTGACAATGATATGCGGTGCTCACATACTCCGTTTTGTAATTAGCGAAATACATTTCCCTTTGCACTACTGTTCCAGCTTGTTCAATTTCCAGTTCTGCTGCTCGCTGGTACTTTTAACATATTAAACCCTTAATTTTATGCACAGTTAAATTACCAGGAGTGCGGACTTATATCGACCCACACACCTACGAAGACCCAAATCAAGCTGTCCATGAGTTTGCCAAGGAAATAGAAGCCTCGTGTATATCAATTGAAAGAGTTATTGGAGCTGGTAAGATTACCAATACCTTCCCTCACGCTATTGCTGTAACACCAGGATTCCGTTTTTGCATTGTGCGACCAGGCGGCGACTGACCCAGCCCCCAGGGACCCCCAGAAAGGAATAATGACTCGTGACAACATGTTATGGAATTAAAATTTGGCCACAACTTTATTAAACTTCCGAATGTAGGAAGACCTTGGCTTAGGCCTTGGGCATGTATCCCTCCCAGCCCCGCAGCCAGGGGGGACTGGGGCTCACCAGGGTAAATGGGATATGGGGGTGCTCTGCGAGACATAAGTGTAGGCAGGCAGCTGAGTTCATATCCTTGCACACAGGGTAGTTCATTGATGACCATGTATGGCCAGTGAAACCCATATATATATATACCGTATTTTTCGCTCCATAAGACACACTTTTTTCCTCCTAAAAAGTAAGGGGAAATGTGTGCGTCTTATGGAGCGAATGTGTGGTCCCTGGAGCTGAACTGCCCAGGGGCAAAAGCAGATGGTGCTTTAAAAAAAAAGAGAGAGAGAGAGAAGGGGGTGTTGAAAGGAAGCCCGCTGAGCAGCTGCTCAGCAAACGATCGGGGAGAGAGATAATGGAGAGAGATTCCAGCCCCGCCCCCTTGCAGAGGGAGGCTGTTTCCCCAGCAACATGTGACTGGCTGATTAGATTATCTGTCTGGAAACTGTAGAAATGGCTTCCTGAAGCTGCAGAACTGTGAGTTAAACCCCATAAAACAGGGTTTTTTCCCTTTGCAAAGTAAGCTCAACAACTTTGAGCTGATCCACAAAAAAATGGGGCTTTTCTCCTTTGCAAAAGAAGCTGCAGAAATTTGAGCTGACCCTCAAAAAATGGGACTTTACTCCTTTGCAAAAGAAGCTGCAGAAATTTGAGCTGATCCTCAAAAAATGGGGCTTTTCTCCTTTGCAAAAGAAGCTACAGAAATTTGAGCTGATCCTCAAAAAATGGGGCTTTCCCCCTCTATAAACTAGGTGCGTCCTATGGTCAGGTGTGCCTTATGGAGCGAAAAATACGGTAACCCCTTTAAGAGGGGGGCCCTGGAATCGCAGAGGAGATGGGACCAGCAGCCTAAAAGGAGCCCTTTCGGGCCGCTGGTCCCACTGCCGCCACCACCACCGCCGCCTTCGCTCCATAATACGCACAGACATTTCCCCTTACTTTTTAGGAGGGGAAAAGTGTGTCTTATGGAGCGAAAAATATGGTAATTGAGATGTATGTGGCTGAGCAGAAGAATGATCTCCATCACATGTGTTGGGAACAGTGAATTCAAACAACTGGTCATACTGGGTTTACCAACCTCTTCATTGGTTATGCATTGTGTGATCCTCACACAAGAATGGTCAGACAATAACCGGGAATGCTAACTTGGGGTTTGTTTTGTCCATAGGTGAATTTGGCGAAGTCTGTAGCGGGCGATTGAAACCACCCGGAAAGCGTGAGTTACCAGTAGCCATTAAAACCTTGAAAGTGGGCTACACGGAGAAGCAGAGGCGAGATTTCCTGGGAGAAGCCAGCATCATGGGGCAATTTGACCATCCCAATATAATTCACCTGGAAGGTGTCGTCACAAAGAGTATGTACCTGCTGCCAATGAGTTATAATTTGGTTAGAAATGTCTTCTTGGCTTATGAAATGCCATTCAAGCTGCTATCTTGGTGGCCTCAATGTGGCCTACCTGTGGCACCTGCTGGGAACACCACCAGAGCTATTAAACCATTCGCATGGTCCCCTCAAGCACTTTTCTGAACTCCCTTAATGCAAACGCAAATCTGTGAGACGAAAACTAACCAAACAAGGCTGGAACGCATCCAGGCACAATTCATTCTTTGTCCTTCGCTTCTCCTGCTCTGGCAGAGGCTGTGATCCAGAGGCGGAGATTTTGCACGTGGTTCCCTTTTCCAAAGAGCACCCCCATCCCTTAACAACTAAAAGTAACATAGGAAGCTATAAGAAACAGGGTGCCACCCAAAATGGCCATGAATTGATGGTTCTCTCACCTTTACCACAATGCACAATTTTCCCAGTGTTTTGATACTATTATGCAAGACTCTTACCTTGCCCCTGATAACAGCAAGCAATGATGGGGAATGGTGGTGTCAGGTGGGCGCATAGCTGTCAAGCATAGCTGTCAACCCTCCCTTTTTTTGGCGGGAAACTCCCTTATTCCAATGCTGTTTCCCGCTGCTATCCCGGATTGTTGATATCCCTTAAATTTCCCGGATTTCAAAGGAAGCAGCTCCTCTCCCTCCCTGCCGGCCAGGGAGGCTCCTCAGCTGCGTTGCTCGGCTGCCAATAAGGAGTCTGAGACCGACTGGGGGCAGAGCTTGCATGCCTTGTGCAGCCAGACCCTCACGCCCAACCAGACAGACAGCCTGCCTGCCGTCTATGCGCTCGCTCTTTCGCTCACCCAATTCGTGTGCAGCCTCTGGAGCGCAGGGTGGCGAGGCTACTTGGTGCCACTGCACCGCCCTTGCGGCATCCCTTATTTTCAAATCCGAAAGTTTGGGAAAATCCCTTATTTTCAAATCTGAAAGTTGACAGCTATGCTGTCAAGGCACGAGTTGAATTGTACGAAACATTACCGGGGGTGGCGGCCTGCGCACGGTGCTGTTGCTTTCAGCAGCAGGCTGTGTGTTCCATGCAACATGCCATCCTGCCCTGACGTGTCCCATTTTATAACACAGCCTTGTCGATTCCGCCACCAGACCTTCATAAGGGTGCCAAGGTCGCTGGTTCAGAAAGCCTGCCACTTGCTTTTAATTTTCCCCGTTGAAGCGCCTACTCATTTGTGTCCTTAGTTTTATGTTCTGTAATGCGATGCTAATTTATTCAGCAATTACTCTCAACCTGCAGCACACAGATAATGAAGCATAAGGTCAAAGAAATATGATTTCCTTGTGATTGAAACAGAGGCAGGGAGCCCGAAGCAGCACTCCTAGGGGGTGGTGTCATGACGAGGTGCCATCCTTTCCGTAATGCTGCCTTTAAGTGCCCGAGATAAGGGAGCTGCGCTGTACGGCTTGCCTGTGATCTGCTATTAAAACCGGGCGCATCATAAATGCCACTGCAGTCTGCAGAGATTTTATGATAAATGAGGAGAAGGCAGAGCCCTTCCCTTAAATTGCTCATTTGTGATGCCTGAGCACATCATGCTGAAGCAAACCCGTCCCGGTGCAAGGAAGCGGCATGGACTAACATTTCCCCACACTTGCCTATAAAACTACCTTTCCAGGATGGGAAATTGGAATCACAAAGAGGACAGTCAAACCACGGTTCCCAAATGCTTCCGTTTTGGAAGGTTTCGGCTCCCAACGGTTTTCAAACGGTTTTCGGAAGCCGAACGTCCGACGCGGCTTCCGGTTGAGTGCAGGACATTTTGGAAGCTGGATGGGCTTCCGGAATGGATTACGTTTGACAACTGAGGTTTGACTGTACAGACAATAGGTAAAGGTAAAGGGACCCCTGACCATTAGGTCCAGTCGTGTCCGACTCTGGGGTTGCGGTGCTCATCTCGCTTTATTGGCCGAGGGAGCCAACATACAACTTCCAGGTCATGTGGCCAGCATGACAAAGCCGCTTCTGGCGAACCAGAGCAGCGCACGGAAACTCCGTTTACCTTCCCGCCAGAGCGGTTCCTATTTATCTACTTGCACTTTGACGTGCTTTCGAACTGCTAGGTGGGCAGGAGCTGGGACCGAGCAACGGGAGCTCACCCCGTCACAGGGATTCGAACCGCCAACCTTCTGATCAGCAAGCCTTAGGCTCTGTGGTTTAACCCACAGCGCCACCGTGTCCTCTATGTTAAGCGAGGTCCAAAGCATAGGTATTGCCACACAACAACAACAACAACAACAACAACAACAACAACAACAATTTGTTTATACCTCCCATCTGGCTGGGTTTTCCCAGCTACTACAGCCCAATTCCTACATGATACAGACAGACCTACTGATGAGTTGATGCCCACCTCGGACCCTCACCAGCAGAGCAAGGCGATCAGTTTATAAAAGGAGAGCCAATTCTTTTATTCATAAGAAACAATCCCCTTGTGTCCTTAGCCAGCCACTCTCTCATCCCAGCTTTTTCTCCAGGGTAACTGTGGGAATAAAATGGGGGAGGAGAGATGTTCGGCTCCTTGAAGAAAGGACAGGATACAAATGTTCATTTAAAGCCTTTTGAAAAGAATCAGCAATTACTTTTTGTCTGCACTTTTGTCTGCTAGGTAATGAAAATTGATTTAAGCAGAAAGCTGTATGTGTTCTACCAGCATTTCATTGAATTTATAAGGTCAGGAGCAAGTCACGCTCATTATTGCTGTGTCACTCGAGCATTTACGTATAAAAATGGAGCGTAGGCTATATATAATTACCTTTAAAACAACTCGGTCATGAAATTAGTCTAATGGGGTTGGAAAAAACATTGCTACTGTTGTCAACAATCAGGTAATAAAAATCTTTATTGTGTGTTACCGTGATTGAGCATCTTGACTTTTTTTTATACTTGAGGTGATTCACGCAAATATATTCACGCATTTGTTAGCGATACATATATTCAGCATTTCAGAAGGGAATTTGCAAACATCCCATCCCAGGGTGGGAGGATTAGCCCGGTTCCTAATGTGCAATGCTGTTGTATAACAAGGTGCAAATATGTACCTGTACCGAGGTGTTGATCTGGGCCTCCCTGAATTTTCGGACATAACTGTAGATGCATTCCCATTCAACATGCATAGCTATGTACAGACTATGTCCTTAAAGTACATTTGAAGCAACTTATACCCACTCAAAGAATTATGGGCCCTGTAGTTTGTTGAATTGTAACTTCGTGGGGTGTAAACCACATACCCAGAATTCAATGGGAGGGAGAACGTGATTTGGATGTGTTTTAAAGGTACAATAAGTACGCAGCCTAGAGTTTGGCATCTCTGTGAGGAAAAGTAAGTCTCCAGCTTACACAAACATACACGGCTTGAGTATGGTGGGGGGACAGACGGACCCCAAAGCTTATTTTAAAGCTATGTTTTATTATTACATTTTTGTATAGCATTAGATTGTTATATATAAGGTGTACATTCTTTGTTTTTTCAGCTTGTAAACCGCCTTGAGTATTGTAAGATAGAAAGGTGGTATACAAATTAAAAGTGATGATGAGTGATGAAAGCGGTTTACAAGAAAGATAAGAGAATAAAATCAAGAAAAATCTACAGCCCATACTTTAAAACAGGCAAAAGTTAAAATACTGAATCAGATTAAAATGATCTCTACTTTCTAAGCCTCTTGTCTAAATAAGAATGTACAGTGAAGATGTCTGCTTGATATCAATAGGCAGGGAGTTCAAAAGTGTAGGCACTGCCACATTAAACAATAGAGTTCTTAAAAATGTTTCACCTCAGGTAGAGAGGAGGATGACACAGGTGCCCAGTTCCTTCTCCTCTTCGGAGACCGCTGGTTTCTTCTCTGTCCATGCAGTCACACGTGTCTTCCTTCTTATGTGGGTTCATAATTCAGCCAGTGTTCGTACCACTTTTATCTACCAGCTCTTCGGTCTTGGAGATATATGTGTGGCCACTTCAATTTGCATGAAAGTGGCACCTCTTGAAACCAACACCGGAGAGCTGCCACAATCATGCAAGCTGGGGCAGTCCTTTTTTGTAGACCCCAATGTAGAGGTGCTGAATCGTACAATCTCATCCTGGTGACAATTCATCGGTGGCTTAGCTACACCAGAGATAATTGCCTGAGTGAGAATGTCTCCCAAATGCCTGAGCAAGGCCAGTGCTTTGCTGTATCCTAGATACAAACTTTGATCCCATTCATCTTGCTTGATAGCCTTCAGAGCACCTAGCCAACCGTTCTCGGAGTGTTTGTCGTTTCCCACACCAAATGGCTTCCAGAGTTCTTATGTCCAAATGAGATATTCCTGAGCAGTGCCGGAGTTACGTATAAGCTAAACAAGCTATAGCTTAGTGCCCCACTCTCTTGGGGGGCCCAAAAAAAATTAAAGGAAAAACAAACAAACTAGATGTACATTTCCAAAATATAAGATAAAAAACCAAATAAAATAAAACCTATGATGTAAGTAATGGGCCCTGCCTGCTAGCCTGCTCTCTAAAATATCACTGGCTTGCTCATTTCTATATATAAGGTGCCTACTTTCTGCATGTGCAAATGGGCCATAAATATTAGGTCCATAAATTGCCATATAGCATATATTCAACACAAAAAACAGCAACAATTTGTTGTTGACAAGGGGCAGCTGGACATATAAAGGTCCCCATTACCTTCAGGAGCTTAGGGCCTCATCACACCTAAATCCAGCCCTGTTCCTGAGATCAACCTGTAGAAGAAGCCACAAAATAAGACAGAGTCCTCAGCTAGGGTCTGTGTTGTTTACCAGCAAATTCTGGACTTGATACAGTCGTACCTCGTGTTGTGTTCGCTGCAAGTTGCAAACGACACGGGTTACGAACGCGGCAAACCCGGAAGTGGGTTTTGCCGCGCGTGCATGCGCAGGAGCGTCCGCACGGTCTGCACATGCTCCGCGCAGGTCGCACATGCGCAGAAGCATTCTGCGCAGGTCGCGCATGCACCGAAGCATGATATTGTGCTTCGGTGCATGCGCGATATCGCCGCTCTTGTTATGTACTTTTTGGGGTGCGAACGACACCTCGGTACAGATCAGGTACGTAACCAGAGGTACCACTGTACTTCTCACGGCTCAGAGAACAGTGCGTTGCATTTGAGAAACGTCTTTGTTTGTATTTAAACGTGCTGCCTGTAACTTTCATTGGATCGCCATGTAGTACTTTGTTGTACATGTTGTATATTCAGATGGAAAATTATAGATCCTTGCCAATTTCCCCACCCTACTTAATTATGGTGAATTGCATACTCTTCCAGGTGCAGCTTTTATAAGGATTTTATCTCTTCATATTTAAGCATCTAATTTACATTGAAAGCTCACTAAGTCACTAGTTTTCAGCAGCGTGAATAAAGGTGGACTCCAAGAACGAAAATGGCGACATAAATTCTCTGAGAACAAACCTTGATCGTGAGAACAAACCTTGGCTTATACCTCAGGGTTAGCAAGGAAAGGGCTTAACCACAAACTCAGATGTAGATGGCACACTAACTGAGCTAAAACTTTGCTTAGTTCAGCACAGCATGTGAATAAGCAAAGTGACTATGACTGTATGATTCCAGGGCTGGATCAAAGAAACGTTTCAACTTAAAGCGTTGTAAATTTAAACAGGGAAAACAGGTAGAGAAAAACGGGGCTCCACTTCGCCATCTGGTGACACAATGTTATATGGCACATACGACACATATAAATTGCTTTTTCTTTACCAGTCCCAGGAGTGCACATGTTCGCACAATCCCAGTAAGCCTTGGTTGACTCATTTTGTCATAATATGTATAGTGACCGCCCAAAGTTGAAAACTTTCTGACTTGTTTGCGAAAACGCACAATTTGCTGTAGGGTGTTCCATGACTTACAACTGAAAGGGTTTTGATCTTCTTCATCTAGGTAAGCCTGTCATGATTGTAACCGAATACATGGAAAATGGATCTTTGGATACATTTTTAAAGGTAAGACTTAAAATGCGTATCAGCATCAAATCACCCCCATGCCGCTTTAAGACAATACTTGTGCTTTGAAGAAAAGTAAGAATGATTTCCTTTTAGAAACAATCCTTGACAGGTTGTTGTTGTTGTTGTTGTTGTTGTTGTTGTTGTTGTTAATTCAGTTTATATACCACCCTTTATCTAAAGATCCCAGGGTGGTGTACAACATTAAGAATGTAATTTACACAGCATAATAATAAAAACATAATACACCGCATAATAATTAAATGTAATCATCTTCAACAAATAAATGGACTTCTATACACCAGAGCCTATTTTATCCTCTGCAAGAACCTGGAGAGAAATTCACTGTGAAGAATATATTCTGGCATGCTTTTTGGATGTTGCTATTCTCGCTCGTATCTTTTCATTCCAATATTTGCTTCCCAAAATATTTTGGTGGCATTAAATGTTAGTTGCTTGTCCCACACTTGCACATTTTACACGTGAAAAGACTATTCTTCTTTTCCGGCAGGGTGGGGGAGATAATTTTCAAATGCAAAATGTTGGTTCGCCTTCTTTCTAACTTTGACAATTATGGCTGTCCTTACTGGTGAGCAGGGGCGTAGCAACGGGGGGCGAGGGGGCGGGCCGCCCTGGGTTCCACCCCAGAGGGGGGTGACACTTAAAAAAAAATACATTTTTTTAAAATTTTAACTTCATTGAAAAAAAGAGATAACACACACACACAACCCCCCCCACCTCACAAAGTGGCACCATCAGAGGGGGGTGACACTTTTTATTTATTTTATTTTTTTTTAATTATTATTATTTATTATGATTATTTTTTATTTTAACTTTATTGAAAAAAAGAGATAATAGACACACACACACACAAAACCCCCACACCTCGCAAAGTGGCACCATCAGAGGGGGGTGACACTTTTTTAATTTTTTTATTTTTTTTTAATTATTATTATTTATTATGATTATTTTTTATTTTAACTTTATTGAAAAAAAGAGATAATAGACACACACACACACAAAACCCCCACACCTCGCAAAGTGGCACCATCAGAGGGGGGTGACACTTTTTTAATTTTTTATTTTTTTTATTTTTTTTTATTTTTTTATTTTTTTATTTTTTTAATTTTTCTTTAAATTAAAGTGGTGGGGGGTGACAAAAAAAATTCCGCCCCGGGTACCACCTGGGCTTGCTACACCTCTGCTAGTGAGGCCACTGAAAGGTTTCCATTTTCCATTTGCCTCTTGCTATAGAAGGTCTTTCGTCGCTTTAGGGTGGTTCGCATGGAAAGGGGGTCAGTGCACCAGAAACCTCAAAACCGCACAGGTCAGAGTTTTTTTTGTGCTTGGGCTGTGTACTTCAGACATTGCTGATTTCCTAGGGGAAGTCAATGGGTGTGCTGCACACAGGTCATAACAGCAAGGGACGCGGGTGGCGCTGTGGTCTAAACCCCTGAGCCACTTGGGCTTGCTGATCAGAAGGTCGGCGGTTCGAATCCCTGCGATGGGATGTAGACTATGAATACTTTTAATAAATAAATGATATCAATCAATCAGGTTTATTGCAGCTTTAAGCTCATTGTTGTTGTTCAGTCGTTCAGTCGTGTCCGACTCTTCGTGACCCCATGGACCAGAGCACGCCAGGCACACCTATCCTTCACTGCCTCTCGCAGTTTGGCCAAACTCATGATGGTAGCTTCGAGAACACTGTCCAACCATCTCATCCTCTGCCGTCTCCTTCTCCTTGTGCCCTCAACCTTTCCCAACATCAGGGTCTTTTCTAGGGAGTCTTCTCTTCTCATGAGGTGGCCAAAGTACTGGAGCCTCAACTTCAGGATCTGTCCTTCTAGTGAGCACTCTGGGCTGATTTCTTTAAGGATGGATAGGTTTGATCTTCTTGCAGTCCATGGGACTCTCAAGAGTCTCCTCCAGCACCATAATTCAAAAGCATCAATTCTTCGGCGATCAGCCTTCTTTATGGTCCAGCTCTCACTTCCGTACATTACTACTGGGAAGACCATAGCTTTAACTATACAGACCTTTAAGCTCATATGCACATACAAAATAGACACAGCCAGTATTGGGTAGATACAACCAGTAATATATACCGGTATATATAAAACATATACATAAAAACTTTTAAAATTCCTGTAGCATTCCATTTCGCCTCTTATAAGACAACACAGAAGTTAAAAATCTTGCCACTTGCAGGGATATGGTCGAATCAGTATCTTGCAGTAATAGGGTGAGGCGGGTCTCCACTGGGAGACAAGAGAAATTTTGGACTAATGGTCTCAGTAGGTTTGTCCGGGCAGCACTATACAAGGGGCAACTAAAAACTATATGCTGAAGGGATTCTATCGCCTTGTTGTCGCAAGAACATAACTACATAAATGATAAATGCAGCATGTTTAGACTTCTAAGCATTGCTTTTTACATATTCTTTAAATTGACATTTTTAAAATTTCAATATTTATACTCTGCTTTTTCATCCAAAATGATGCCCGAAGTGGCTAACAGTGATATATATAAATACACACACACACACACACACACACACACACACACACACATACATACAAAGCAAACAGTATGAAAAATGACCTAACAATAAAAATGCTTCACTACCCTATAAATAAAAAATTGATTCAGTATCTAATGAGAGAAATAACACTTTAGTTTACAAATGGTTTAGCATTTGTTACTGTCTTTTATATCAACCTTCAGCAGATCTTTTCAGGGTGGTTTAAAGATCCAATAATAAAACATATTTTTCTAAGATCAATTATCAAAAAAACTGTCTCTCTACATTAAAAAATTATTTTAAAGTAGTATGTTATTGCTGTTTTATTATGTGTTATATTTTATTGCATTTTGCTGTCCTGTTGGCCACTTCGGGTACCATGTGCTGGAAGACGGGGGGGGGGGTTACAAATTTAGGAAATAATTTGGGGGAGGGGGATATTTTTTTAACCAAGATTTAGAACCAGGGATTCAGCCAATTACTTGATGTTCTCATTCTGTTATTTTTACAGAAGAATGACGGGCAGTTCACTGTAATTCAGCTAGTTGGTATGCTGAGAGGGATAGCATCTGGAATGAAATACCTGTCTGACATGGGCTATGTGCACAGAGACTTGGCAGCCAGGAATATCCTCATCAACAGTAACTTAGTGTGCAAAGTATCTGACTTTGGACTTTCCAGAATTCTTGAAGATGACCCTGAAGCTGCCTACACAACAAGGGTAAGTTTCTAGTCAGCAGCAGCAATGAACCACCTGCCAAGCTATGAAAAATGGGAAAATGCTAAAGTCTGGGTGGGGGCAGATTATTTGGAGAATGTCCTGAATTGGTCTAGCTAAACTATGCAACCGTTAGAAGACATCTGAAGGCCGCCCTGTATAGGAAGTTTTTAATGTTTGACGTTTTGTTATGTTTTCTTATATGTTGGAAGCTGCCCTGAGTGGCTGGGGCAACCCAAACAGAAGTACTGTTTTTGGGGGACAGGGTGCGAGTGGGTGTGGGCGACTCCCTGGTCCTGAATGGGGTAACTGTGCCCCTGAAGGACCAGGTGTGCAGCCTGGGAGTCATTTTGGACTCACAGCTGTCCATGGAGGCGCAGGTCAATTCTGTGTCCAGGGCAGCTGTCTACCAGCTCCATCTGGTACGCAGGCTGAGACCCTACCTGCCCGCAGACTGTCTCACCAGAGTGGTGCATGCTCTAGTTATCTCCCGCTTGGACTATTGCAATGCGCTCTACGTGGGGCTACCTTTGAAGGTGACCCAGAAACTGCAATTAATCCAGAATGCGGCAACTAGACTGGTGACTGGGAGTGGCCGCCGGGACCACATAACACCGGTCCTGAGAGAACTACATTGGCTCCCAGTTCGTTTCCAAGCACAATTCAAAGTGTTGGTGCTGACCTTTAAAGCCCTAAACGGCCTCGGTCCTGTATACCTGAAGGAGCGTCTCCACCCCCACCGTTCAGCCCGGACACTGAGGTCCAGCGCCGAGGGCCTTCTGGCGGTTCCCTCACTGCGAGAAGCAAAGCTATAAGGAACCAGGCAGAGGGCCTTCTCGGTAGTGGCGCCCGCCCTGTGCAACGCCCTCCCAGCAGAGGTCAAAGAGATATACAACTATCTGACATTCAGAAAATACCTCAAGGCAGCCCTGTTTAGGGAAGTTTTTAACTTGTGATATTTTAATGTATTTTAATATCCATTGGAAGTCGCCCAGAGTGGCTGGGGGGACCCGACCAGATGGGTGGGGTACAAATAATAAATTATTATTATTATTATTATTATTATTTGAACAGGCATAGACAAACTCGGCTCTCCAGATGTTTTGGGACTATAGTTCCCATCATCCCTAACCACTGGTCCTGTTAGCTAGGGATCATGGGAGTTGTAGTCCCAAAACATCTGGAGGGCCGAGTTTGCCTATGCCTCTATTTGATGATGCCACAGTGCTGTGCCTGGCTGTGTTGTGTTGCTGAATGTCGGTAAATAAAACCCCAGACAATCGAGCGGTGACAATCACTTGTTAAATTTTCCCGCTTTTACCATACAATACATATTTCAGAGTCTACAGCGGAACTCCAGCTGCCTAGCAAGGAGTAATTGAATCAAGTGCCAGTATGTCTGTTTCAGAGTGCGAACATGTAGACGGATCATTTTGGACTTGACCTTTGCCTCCCTCCCCGTTTTCCTTACCAATTTGAATTCAGCGCTAGTCTGTCATTAACATCCCAAACCACAGGATTTGCTTGATGTGCGGCCATGACCTGAAAATTGTCAGGTGGTGTTCCTGCTACTCTGGAGTCAGCTGCTGTGGAGTCCACGCTGTGCTGCCGGCTTGCTTGCTTGCTTGGATATTTTCCCCCACTAGCTACCATGACCTAATTGAGATGTGAATTCTATACATGTCCTGGTGTTCAAATGAAATTTAAACAAGCCTTCAGGACAGGCAATTAGTAGTCAGCCAGCAAGGCACATATAGACTGAGATAATGTGGAAAGAGGCTTTCATGCTCTCAAAACAGATTTACATTAGCAATTCTACATCACTTTCCCTCCCCATTCAAGCCAGAAAATGGTCTCCCTTGGCGCTCTGAAAACAAAACAAAACGAACAGCCGCATTTTCTCAATCTGTTTTGTTTTTGTTTTTGCCTTCCTAGGGAGGGAAAATCCCAATCCGATGGACAGCTCCAGAAGCCATCGCCTTCCGCAAATTCACTTCTGCCAGCGATGTCTGGAGCTATGGGATTGTGATGTGGGAAGTGGTGTCTTATGGGGAGAGACCTTACTGGGAGATGACCAACCAAGACGTAAGTATTTCAGCTGCCCTTCCTGTCAGAAAGCTCTTTAGCTGCCGGAGCAGGACGCCACATGTATTCGCGATTCCCAACACGTTTTGCTGCTGCCGATAAGCATCTAGAGCAGGCGGCAGGTCTGAAAATGTTCCTGCTGAATCCATGAGTGGGCAGGAGGGTCAGGAGAGAAGCAGTAACTGAATTCGTGCTTCTAGGTGATTTCTGTGCATGCTTTATTGCTGCATGTATTTCTGAATGGTGAATGTGATATGCAATTTAATCCACTTGTTTGCCTGCTAAGACCAGGCTGCAAGCCCAGCCAAGACCTGAAGGAGACTGATCTGCACCATGAATTTGTCACAGGGTCAAGTCCATTTGATGCCCTCCCCACAGCTCCTATGGCGCCAGCTTAAGTCAGGCTTTGGGTAGAGGCGTAGGAAGGTCAGGTGGTACCCGGTGCGGAAAATTTCTTGTCACCCCCCCCACACACACACATTGATTTTTTTATTTTATTTTTGCCTGCAAAAATGGTTTTACGTTATTTCATATTTTCTTACAAAGGAATAATAATAAGTAAAAATAAAATTTTATTTATATCCTGCCCTCCCCAGCCGAAGTCGGGCTCAGGGCGGCTAACATCAGATACATAACATTGATATAAAATCAAACAATAATTAAATTACCTCCTAAAAACATGTCAAAATCAAAGTAAAGTCTAATTAGATGGCTTTCCGCAGGGTTAGGGTTGGGAGCAGTAAGTGCTCCACTGAATTGAAATTTCAGCCTTCACGACATAGGTAAACACCCAAGTAAACAGCTATTTTCGTGGAGGAGGGTCAAGATATTAACTGATATGCATGAAATTTCATATATAGCTATATAATCCCTAGTGTGGTAAGATAAGACCTTTGGAGCAGGCATTTTTTTAAAAAAAGTTTTTTAATGAACCACCCTAGTAGGGCAGTAATTGTTCCTTGATAATTTGTCACCCCCTCCATGGTGGAACCTGGGGCGGTCCGCCCCCCCCCTGCTCCCACTTCCTACGCCCCTGGCTCCGGGAAGGAGGCGCAAGGTTCTTGCAGGGTCCTAGAGCCCTCCTCCCTCCTTCCCAAAGCCCGGTAAGCGCTTGCCTGGCTTTGAGAAGGAGGAAGGAGGGTTCTAGGACTCTGTGAGAGCCCTCACACATCATTCCTGAAGCGGGACAAGTGCTTAGAGGGCTTTGGGAAGATGCCCTCCTCAGCTGCAATCCGGCGTGACTGCACCTCTCTCACTGCCCTAAATCCACCCCTGTCAGATGTTCACTGAACTACAACTCCCATCGTCCATTGGCCCGGCTTGCTAGGATTGACAGGTGTTGTAGTTCAGCAACATCTGGAGGGCCAAAGGTTCCCCACACCTGATACTCATCATCATCAACCTTTTATTGGCATCACATACAAACATCAAAGACAAATCAATACAGAATTACCACTTCCCCAGTGGCACAAAACTTTGATAAAAGAAAGGAGGCAGAGCAGTCTAACACCTGATACTGTGGGAATGTTTAGGAAAATGGGGGGGGGGATATATTATTTAAGATATCCTATCCCAACTTGTGTTTACAAGTGCTACAATATCCGCAGAGTTAACATTCCCCTTTTAAACACACACTCAGCGGATAGCTTGCACAGACTCTCTAGAGTCTGTATAAATATTGTCCTGGTGTCTTCCCCTTTTAATCCCTCTCAAAATAAGACACTGCACAGTCTTCAGTAAAGTATAAAACGTTTACTCACACGAAATCATCTCTTCACACAAAGGATCCCAGAGGCAGACTTAAAAGTTACTAAACAGTATACATGAGAAGACTATCTCCTTATGGGAGAAAAGCCCCTTTTTCATATCTTGGCTTGAAGCAGAGAGTGCATCTTAGCGATCCTGTTCCTTTGATCGCGTCATCAGAAAAAGGAGATAAAGAAGACAGAAGAGGCAAAATGGAGGCCCGGCCTGTGGTTCTTCTTCTCTAACCAGGAGAGGCTGCACCCATCTCAAGTTACATACAGGAAGTTTTGTCTCAGTCCATGAAGGCAGGAAGTTCTGGCTGGGGGACTGAGACAACCTTCATGTCTACTCTAGCAAATGTTGTGTTTGACTGCACCACCTGATTCTTACATCCCACAGATACGACATTGGAGAAATTGTGGGAAATGTAAATGGTGGATGGACCTAGCTGCCCAGTACTGCTTTGCCAAAGTTCAACTGTTCAGTATGGCTGAGTTCTGAGTTGCAGAAACACACACAAAAAAAAAACACACACAGAGATATGAATTTTGGAAACTCTCCTATTCCCCTTTTTGGGTAAGTGTAGCGGGAACATGATGCCAGTATTCAGGATGGCAGGCATATCCATGGAAATCAAAGGGAAGATTTCACACATCCCTGGCTCGCCAGCCAAGCAGCAGCTGTTTCACAAAAACCTGGGGAAATGCTCCCACTCTCTCTTTGCAGCCCCTTTTGTTGCCAGCCCTTTCTTTCAGTAGCGCAAACACACTTTATTGCAAAGTGAAACAACAAAGCCGGAACAGGTTCTCTTGGCAGAAACATTGTCATCCCATGAATAGGCCTTAATTTAGCATCCATCAGTATTATTTTTTAAGGATGAAGGGCTGTCATGGGATAAATGCATTTTTATTACTCAATTCAGAAACACTGACAGGCTCGCACAGCTTAATCCTTGAGGGCCATGCATATTGCTAACCAGTGAGATTCCTCTGGGAAAAGAGAGGAGGCTGTGTGGTCTGTTTGGTGGTGTTTGAGCAGCCTTTGCCCATGAATGAGTATTAGGGAAGTGTGCACTTTCCCTTTCTAACATGCTTCAATCCCCCTTTTGTACTCCCATTCTGGGCAAGAGAGATTAAATGCAGATAGCAAGCAGTGTGGGTTACACACACACACACACACACACACACACACACACAGAGAGAGAGAGAGAGAGAGAGAGAGAGAGAGAGAGAGAGAGAGAGAGAGAGAGAGAGAGAGAGAGACTCCATAAATGCTAACAAATGGGAAGGGAATTCTAATGTGCATTAATAATTGCCATGCAGAGCTCCAGGTTCAGTAGTCAGGGAAGTCAACAGGATCCCCTGGAACTGGTACACAACAACTCCTTCTTAAACACATAAAGCATGTGAATGGCCCACAACCTTGAGCTCCTAGGAGGAAAAGATACAAATACAGTCGTACCTCTGGATACGATTGCTTCAGGTTGCGTTCGTCACAGGATACCGGTACGAACGCGCCGAACCCAGAAGTACCGTAACGGGTTACTTCCGGGTTCGGCAATTCGCGCATGTGCAGACGCGCAAAATGACGTCACGCGCATGCACAGAAGCACCGAATCGCACGGCGAACATGCGCAGATACGGCGCTTCATGTTACGGCCTTTTCATGTTGCAAATGGGGCTCCGGAACGGATCCCGTTCGCAACCAGAGGTACCACTGTATATAATGTCATTCATGGAAAGAAAAATAAACAGGCAAAGCCACAAAAGCCTTTGATTTGATTGATTCCAACCTCTGCTTAATAACCTCCAGTGAAGGAGAGTCCACAACCTCCCGATGGAGTCTGCTCCACTGTCAAACAGCTCTTACGGTCAGAAAGTTATTCCTGATGTTTAGTTGGCATCTCTTTTCTTGTAACTTGAAGTCATTAATTCGGTTGCTACCCTTCAGAGCAGGAGAAAACAGGCTTGTTCCATTTTCCATGTTACATCCCTTGAGATATTTCAAGGTCGCTGTCATATCTCCTCTCCAGCTCCTTCAACCATTCCTCATAAGGCTTGGTTTCCAGGCCCTTGTTCATCTTGGTCACGTGGGAAGATAACCCAAATTATCTTGTTGCTAGTAGATGGTATTTTACTGATATGCCCATAGACCCATTGTAAAATATGACTGGAGTAAGAAATCTCAGATAATATGGAATGTTACACATAGCCTGAAACATACCGTATTTTTCACTTCATAAGATGCACTTTTTTCCTCCTAAAAAGTAAGGGGAAATGTCTTTGCGTCTTATGGAGTGAATGTGTGGTCCCTGGAGCTGAACTGCCCAGGGGCAAAAGCAGATGGTGCTTTTAAAAAGAGAGAGAGAGAGAGCAGGGGGTGTTGAAAGGAAGCCCGCTGAGCAGCTGCTCAGCAAACGATCGGGGAGAGAGATAAGGGAGAGAGATTCCAGCCCCGCCCCCTTGCATAGAGAGGCTGTTTCGCCAGCGACATGTGACTGGCTGATTAGATTATCTGTCTGGAAACTGTAGAAATGGCTCCCTTTCCTGAAGCTGCAGAACTGTGAGTTAAACCCCATAAAACAGGATTTTTTTCCCTTTGCAAAGTAAGCTCAACAACTTTGAGCTGATCCTCAAAAAATGGGGCTTTTCTCCTTTGCAAAAGAAGCTGCAGAAATTTGAGCTGATCCTCAAAAAAATGGGGCTTTTCTCCTTTGCAAAGGAAGCTGCAGAGATTTGAGCTGATCCTCAAAAAATGGGGCTTTTCTCCTTTGCAAAAGAAGCTGCAGAAATTTGAGCTGAACCTCAAAAAAACTAGGTGCGTCCTATGGTCAGGTGCGCCTTATAGAGCGAAAAATGCGGTACTACAAACAAGAGATATACAATTTTGCATCCACACCAAACTCACTCTGAGATCATTCATGCTCTTATTCTGGTTGCCAAATTGTCTTAACTTTTAAAAGGGGCTACCCTTCTAGTACATACTTGTATTCTCCCTTCTTACAGAATTCTAAACCAAAGCCTTTTAAAATGTTTTAAAGGGGGACAGGTCAAATCAGGCTTAACTCCATTACAATATTCACAATGTGACGAAAGCTTTTCTGTTGATCAGTCTGCCATTGCTGGTATGATGTAAAGAACCTTCCCCAACTCCCACAGTTATTTTCCAAATTTTCAGACCTGTGAAATTATCAGAAAACATTTCAGTGCTTTTTTCAAAGACCTTGTTTGTCATCCTGGTTAAAACAATGAGCATTGAGGAAGGATGTTCTGGAATCTGTTTTGACCTCTCTTAGGTGATTAAAGCTGTGGAAGAAGGCTATCGCCTGCCAAGTCCCATGGACTGCCCAGCTGCTCTTTATCAACTTATGCTGGATTGCTGGCAGAAGGAAAGGAACAGTAGGCCCAAGTTTGATGAAATTGTATGCATGTTGGACAAGCTCATCCGGAACCCTAGCAGCTTGAAAACATTGGTGAATGCATCAAGCAGGTACAAAAAACAACCCAAAAAGTCATGCTGTGTCATACTTCTGTCATGGTTTTCTAGGAGCATCTCATCTGTTGTGATTCCCTAATTGGATTGGACGCGGGTGGCGCTGCGGGTTAAACCACAGAGCCTAGGGCTTGCCGATCAGAAGGTCAGCGGTTCGAATCCCTGCAACGGGGTGAGCTCCCGTTGCTCGGTCCCTGCTCCTGCCAACATAGCAGGTCGAAAGCACGTCAAAGTGCAAGTAGATAAATAGGTACCAGTCTGGCGGGAAGGTAAACGGCGTTTCTGTGTGCTGCTCTGGTTCGCCAGAAGCGGCTTAGTCATGACCTAGAAGCTGTACGCTGGCTCCCTCGGCCAATAATGCAAGATGAGCGCCGCAACCTCAGAGTCGGTCACAACTAGACCTAATGGTCAGGGGTCCCTTTACCTTTACCTTACCTTACTTGAGGAGGAATGAAACGGAGGGGAAGCATCAACAAGGAGGAATGAGGGGCTATGAACAAAAGCAAAGAACAGGGGTGGCCCAACCAGAGAGCCAGTGTGGTGTAGTGATTAAGAGCGGCGGACTCATAATATGGTGAACCGGGTTCGATTCCCCGCTCCTCCACATGCAGTTGCTGTGTGACCTTGGGCTAGATACACTTCTCTGAAGTCTCTCAGCCTCATTCACCTCACAGAGTGTTTGTTGTGGGGAGGAAGGGAAAGGAGAATGTTAGCCGCTTTGAGACTCCTTTGGGTAGTGGTAAAGCGGGATATCAAATCCAAATTCCTCCTCCTCCTCCTCCTCCTCCTCCTCCTCCTCTTCTTCTTCGAGGGAGCCACTTCAGACAGCAGAATTCAAGGGGCACCCCTTGCTGCCACCAGAGAAATGAGGGGAAGTGACGGCAGCAACTTCCGGGTTCTGGCAAGGTCTTGGAAAACACCGCAAAGTCTCATGAGAGCCCCACAAAATCTTGCCAAAACCTGGAAGGTGCAGTTGCAGAACCCTGGTAAATGAGATTTCTGAAGGGGATGGCGAGGGAAGTCCATGAGGCATCTTCCCATAAACAAGACACAGCTGCCAAAAGAACCAATAAAAAAAGGTACAGTGATCCCTCGACTTCCAAATGACCCGACTTACGAGTTTTTCGAGTTGTGAGGGATCAAAGCGGCTGCCGCTTCCGAATTTTTTTGACTTCCGATCGGAAGCCACAGCCGCTTTAGATGCGGTTTCCTTGAGTCCCGGAGGTTTTTTTGACCTACGAATGCGTTCTACCAATGCATTCCTATGGGGACTCGAGTTACGGTGATTTCGATTTACGAGGAATCCGTCGGAACGGATTATCTTCGTAAGTCGAGGGTCCACTGTATTAAGAGTTGGGGGGGGGGAGTTTCAGCCTCCCGAAACCACTATTTCCAACCTGAAAAGTGAGCTTGCAGAATATTTGGGTGACCCTACAGTGAAATGCTCTTACGTTAACATGTGGAGAAGCCGACTGGTCACTGAACGGTCACGCTTTCTTATTACTTGTTGCTGCTAACTCCATGCAAAACAATTCCGGAAGTGTAACACCCAAATGAGTTTTTTTGTTTTTGTTTTTGTCTAGGTTTGTCTTAATCTGTATCTTGGTTTCTTTTTTAGAGTTTCAAATTTATTAGGTGAACACAGCCCGCTGGGAAATGGTGTCTACAGATCTGTAGGGGAATGGCTTGAAGCCATCAAAATGGGACGGTATACAGAGATTTTCATGGAAAATGGATACAGTTCAATGGACGCTGTGGCTCAGGTGACCTTGGAGTGAGTAGATTTCCTGATCCTTTTCATTGAAATAAGGGAGAAACCTGTTGGTTTGAAGCCAGTTAGAGAGTAAAGATAGAAAGTGAAGACTGGAAGCATTTAAGGGTTTTTCTTTGTTTTTCTTTTAACACTCATCTGATTCCAAGGCAGTTTCAGCATTCATATCCTATATAAATGATAACGGACCAATGAGATAGTTGAACTTAACGGTTACCGTCAGCTGTTGGCAAAGCAGCTCTAATAAAGTAGCACTTGAGTTTGGACGTAGCAACAGCATCCCAATTTTGGCACATGACTTGGCTTGTTTCTCATGTGACAAAGGCACTCTTGCTGAGTGCGCCGCAGTTAACGAAACTATGGGAGTTTTGAAGACTCCCATAGCCTTCTTTGCAAGCCAGGAAGTCTTGATTCCACAAACACCTTTGAATACCTGTGGGTGCAATGGAGGCAGGGGGAGGGAATCCACCCCCAATGTAATCTGGCCCAGAGCCGCAGCTTCTTGTGGTGATGGAAACAATTGCAGAGCAGCTATAGAGCCCCTTTCTTTCTGAGGAGTTCTCCTGCAGTCCAGAAATATAGGGATGCCTCCATTTCAAGGGAGGAAAGATGTTTTTAGTATCCTTGGAGGTCTTGGCACATGCAAGCCTTTGGGGAAGTGGGGGGGGGAGGAGAACTTATTTTAATTCTTCCCCACAGAAGCAGAGAAGTGATCCCTTTAGGGGACGTTTTTGCAGAGAAGGAGTCCCATTAGAGGAAAGCAGGAAGTAAAAGAACATAACATGCCTGTATCTGAGACTTGTCTAGCAGGAGAGTCTAGCACAGCCAGGGGACTTAGATGTCAGGCCCACCTCTGAGATGCAAGGGGAAAGTGTTAAAAATGAGTGCACCAGCAGAGATTTAATCCCATGAGTGATTTTTAAAACTTGTTTTTGAACCACCCTTACCTACATCTCAAGAGTCTGAAATGCATGGGGAGCGTACCTTATTGATCTGCTTTTTTAGGAAAAAATAATAAATTGATTTCCCTCTCTCTGCAGCCTGAGGGAATTTTCCAAGCTCATCCCTTTCATACAGTTTCTCCAGGCTCCATAAATTTCAGGAAATCCTTATAAATTCCACCAATTTGGGGTTTACTTTTAAAAAATGTTAGGTAAAGGTAAAGGGACCCCTGACCATTAGGTCCAGTCGCGGGCGACTCTGGGGTTGCGGCGCTCATCTCGCTTTATTGGCCGAGGGAGCCGGCGTACAGCTTCCGGGTCATGTGGCAAGCATGACTAAGCCGCTTCTGGCGAACCAGAGCAGCGCACGGAAACGCCGTTTACCTTCCTGCCGGAGTGGTACCTATTTATCTACTTGCACTTTGACGTGCTTTCGAACTGCTAGGTGGGCAGGAGCTGGGACTGAGCAATGGGAGCTCACCCCGTCGCAGGGATTCGAACCGCCGACCTACTGATCGGCAGGCCCTAGGCTCTGTGGTTTAACCCACAGCGCCACCCGCGTTAACAGCTCATGTTAATGTTGCACAAATACCTCTCTTAAAAAAAAATATCAAAAAAATCCACTCTCCTTAAAGCAAACACAATCCCTGCTAGTAGATACACATGATAGTCTTAGATGCAGGCAGAAGTTTGAATTATTTTTCAGATTGCCTTCCATCAGAACACTTCTCCACAGTAACAGAGGGAAGGTCAAAGTACAAAGGCCACCTTCCTTCCTTCCTTCCTTCCTTCCTTCCTTCCTTCCTTCCTTCCTTCCTTCCTTCCTTCATATCATATAGGGAGTCTATCACAGTTCCCTGGCTGTGCTAAAACACCTCAGTTTCCTTGCATCTGTATCAGATGGGGGAAGGTGGGGGTGACTGTAGAGAGAAATATGGAAGCCACCTGAGATTCAGTGGTCCACTCCAGCGGAATGAATCAATTCCTCTCTCCAGCAGAGCTCACAAGACTCTGATTCTGAATAATTGGGATGGTTTTCTGTTCACAACTCATGAGCAGATGCCAATATTGGCTCGGTTTCCACATCATACTAAGCCAAACCATGGTGTAGCATAAACATATGAGTGCACAAGCTTCAGGAGAGGACAGTTACTGCTTTGGTGCTCCCCGTTGTTTTGCTGCAGCAGACTAGACTTGGCCTGGCTTGGCATGTCACCCAAGCCTTGCCTGCTGGTTTAACTTCCTTCAGATCAACCACAAGTTGTAACTAAGGTTTGTCCTATGGTTTAGGGCTCATGGTTCGTCCAGGAGAGCTAAGCCAAGAGGCTGGGTTTAGTTGACACACCAGGCTAACCTTGGTTTAGCTCAGCACAGCAGCGAAATAACCAGGGAAGATCAAAGTGGATGCAATCTCTTCTTCAGGAACCCTTGTGTTTTGGCTAAGCCATTTTATACGCTTAGTGTGACATGTGAACCAAACTATTGCTTAAGAAACGTTGGAGCCTGACTTCGCTATTTTGAATTCTGACAAAATGCAATGGGGCCTTGACTGAACATTAGACATGGACACTTAAAGTTGTGTATGAAAGTGGATTTATTTTGCTCAGTATTTCTGTTTCCGAATTGTATTTAATTTACCGGGAACTCTCAGATCCTCCTTAGGCTGCAGTTCCAATGGCCGGCATGGTCAGCTCTCAGAATTATCACATGGCATGGCTGGGAATTTATGAATGATTTCCAATTCCTGTGGCAGAAATTCAAGAAAGAAAGGAAAGTTTAGATCTCCCTTCTGTGGTTTGATCTTAAAGGATTAAAGGGAAAATGCAAAAGATGTTGTGTGTTCTAAATTCTTACATCATACTTGTTAATTTGGAGTAACCTGATACTGTCTCTTTTGTGTCGTGGGTGGACCACTCCACGCAGGTATCGGGAAAATCTCTGCCATTCAGAGCAGGCAATTTGTAATTTGGGTCAGGTGTGTGCTGTATTTATGAATGTACTACTTTACTCGGTTGGATCTAATCCTATGGAATATCAAGCACTTTTAAATGGTCTAGCAAATGCTTTCTGCATTTCTCTTAAATAACATGTACATGTAACTGTGCTTGTATTTGACTTTAGCGTTTATTGCAGTTCTGACACTTTGATGCTATATTTCCCCTCGGGGGACACAGAAATGACACAAGATACCGAAATCCTGAAATGCAGCCTATAGAATCATAAGCCACCTCCCCGAGGTGCTTTCAAAATTTAAACTTCCCATTGTGTGCAAACAAACACAAAACACAATGTTATCAGCTACAGCCCATTCATATCTATCAAGAGCTATTTCTTAAAAGTCAATCTGCATTTGCCAAAGCTTAATTCATCTTGGAATGTGTCTCTTTCAAGAATGAAGCAGGATTCTCTGTGTTTTCAGTGAAGTTTAACCCTCACCAGCCCAGATCTTAAGTCCCTAACTCAGAATGTAGTCCAACTGGTTTCAGAAACTGTAGCAATGATTATACTGCAGTTTATTCTCGAGAATAAGGACTGCATGATCCAAACTGTCAGAGACTAAAGATGCATTTGCACCAGGGGCATAGTGTGGAATCCAAGGTGAGTGAGTTGAACAGTGCTGTCTCAGAAATCAGTCAGACAAGTTAGTCATGACATTAGTTATGTCCCATTGATTTGAAGGTGAACTTATTGTAACTAGCTTAGTCTGGATTCAACCGATAAACAAGTTTTATACCCATCCTCTCTCCCTAGGGAACTGAAGTTCTCTCTAAGGGGACATGGGATCTTTGGCAGGGTTTTTGTTGTTGTTTTAAAAAAACAAAACAAAAACTACAATTCCCAGGATTCCTTGGGAAGAAACACCAATGTGATGTTTATAGTATAGATGGGCCCTAAGAGGAGAGTTATATTGTTATTGTGGTTCACCTTTAAAATTGACCTGATTAAAATTGGCTGAAAGACCGTGATCACCACCAAATGGAAGTGGCTAAGCACACCTGTGTACGGCTAATTCCTATAATTCCTAGCAGCAACCATGCTGCCAAAAGTATCAACTGAACTAGATCTAAATAGTTGCAGGATGAAGATGCCAG
Organism: Darevskia nairensis; assembly: GCA_034642065.1. Taxonomy (NCBI): domain Eukaryota; kingdom Metazoa; phylum Chordata; class Lepidosauria; order Squamata; family Lacertidae; genus Darevskia; species Darevskia nairensis. The sequence goes on from JAWWNI010000488.1 coordinate 188,178, forward strand.
TATTCCTACCCCCCCTCCATTTGTGGTGGATTTATTATGAGTTCTCAATCTCAGGTACTCTAGTGCCACACCACCTTTTCCCTCATTCTCTCTCTCCCTCAACACGCCCCCCACCCTGCGCTTTTCTACCTTCTTCTTATCTACTCAGTCCATGAAGTAATGTAAACACTGTTCATGGACAGACCATAAGCAATCCAAATTTTGCTTTTCCATCTGAAACAAGGGGCTTTGGAACAGCAGCCTGCCTATTAAGCTGCAAGAACCGAGGTCATGGAACCAGGCTAAATTCCTTGGAAGTTCTGGTTCTCACATGGGCGGCAGAAGGAGGTAGAATCCTGGGGTTGGTGCCACTTCAGACTGCTGGAAGAGGATATTTTTTTTAAAAAAAATGTTTCACCAAATCTCTCTGCAAATAGAAAATTAGCACATTGTGGTAGAAAGCGTTCCTAGCCACCTTCCTGCCAGTCTAGTTCTGTACTTGTAAGAAGTTCATGAAAGTCACACACACACACACACACATTCCTGCAGCCTAAACTGGTACCGTCCTCTCTGCCATCACATTCTCCTCCATGTTTAAACCAGGCTTCAGCCAGCGTCAGACCTAGCCTTTCTCTCAGAAGATGGAGAGACTGTAATTGTGCGCTTGTGTTATGTCCCAGCTGGACTTGTCCAACAGAACTTCCTGGTAGATGTCACACTGAGCTTCTGACAGCTCCTCAACTATCAGCCAAGTTCCTACACTGAATTGGGCCATGTTCATTTCAGGGGAAATTTTGAACTAGGCAAATTTAGCTGCTTCTCTGGCATTTATTTTTGTCAGCATGAGGAAATCCAGAGAACCTCGAGAGCCAAACCACACATGTATGGAGATAAAAAGACGTGTGGCTCTTATTTCTCCTTCTGACACATTTGTTGCCTGCAATATATGATGCGGGACTCAGTCTTGGTCTGATCTAGCTACCTTAGATGACCTCTGGAGTACAGGATCTTAGAACCAGTTTACATTATTCATTTTTATACTTAGGAATCTCTAGCCTTTGGGTTTAAATGGTAAGATTCACACATGACAACATTCATAAATGGTGAATGTGTTCCATGTGCATTATTAGTCTCACAGGCAACTTTAGGTAAAGTTTCATTTTTATCACAGGGAAGCCCAGCTATTTAAATGCACAGTTCATGTGTTGGAATATTTATTTCACCATTTGAGCCCAATTCTTTGGGGAGTTGTTTGTACATCTTGCCACTGATGTGCTTCTGTTCTTTTTCCTTAATGCTGACTGATTTTGTCCGGATTGTCATTTAATTTTGGTACTTTTATCCATACAAAATAATTAATCCTATTATATTAATAATTATTTTACATATATAAAAGCACCAAAATTAAACTACAGCCTCCACAAAATCACTCAACATATTTATTTATTTATTTATTTTTAAAAAAGTAGGAGCACATCACTACCAAAACACGCGAACATAAAAGCCTAAATTTATACTTCCTTGACTTCAGTTAGCTATTCCAATTTGTCTATTTAACTTAAGAGGACACCAATACTTTCCCATTTGGCTCACTCAGTTCATGGGGGAACACCCAACTATAAATTTTGCACCTGAGTTTTAAAAGCACCATTTGGGTTTTATTATTGGCAAGATCCGCAAGGCCCGATTCAAACATAAAAGCAGAAGCAAGAGCTACAGATCACTCATGCATCTTTATTTGTCCCAGTTTGTATATAATTTATAAACTGGGTCTGAGGGCACGCAGTTGTAGATCTTTTCATGTGAAAGGTAGAATTGCTAGACAGTGTGTATGTGTTTTGCCATTACCGCATTTGACCAGGTGATCTGCTTTTGACAAAAATTGCAGGTAGCTGAGAAATGAAATCCCTGGACAGTATGTGATTTTTTTAGGGCATGCCTATAATGCCCTAAAGCACATATTTTCACACCTGGGGGGGGGAATCAAAGTAAATTAGCTATTGCTTCATTTGACATAGCTGACTTATGCCAGAAGAAGTTGCAATTTCAAAGTGGAAAGAGTAGGGTTGTGGGGTACTCCATGGAAAGTGTCACCTATTTATTGAAACCCTTAGCCTCCCTCAGAATTCCTCAGATGCTTCATTTACTGAGAAAGCCCTCCCAAATTCACTTTGAATTTTGTTTGATGGCAGCTCTAGGAAAAAGGCCACACAGTTAAGAAAACTGGGCCAGAAACTCCACTGGTATAAATCACCTTCATTCCTTTGAAGCCCTCACAATTCATATCACTTGGCCTGAGAACACAGTTGTTGGGAAAAGGAGAGCCCCCTCATCTGTTCACATGCCTCTAAAACCATGAAGGACCTTCAGAATTTTCCGGAAAACCACAGACTATGGTTAACAGCTTGTTTGGAAGAGGAAAAAAAAAAAAAACTATGGAAAACATGTTGGGTTTGAATGTGTTGTTCGGTGGGGACAACTGTTTGTTCTGTTCCAGAGCTGGGACTTGGGGGGATCAGATGAGAACCAGAATTGAACTGAATTTTCAAACTGCCCTGTTAAACCCTTGTTTAAAATTAACGTGCCAGTACTCCTGATTCCCAAATCTCATATCATGACATTTCAGCCTGGCCTAAGAAGCAGGTTGGAAAAATAACCTAGAAGAGGAGACTGGTCCTACAAATAACGAAATCAGTCTCTGCGAAAGGCAAATCTATGTGTCTTTCATGCGCCAGAAAAGTGAGTGAGCCAGGATAATATTATTTCATCCACACCAAGATTTTGAAGTGTCTGGTGGTTTGGGGTGCCTCTCAGTCTGAGTGTCCAACTTAAGACGCCTTCAGGGGGCCTCGGTCTGTGCCATTAAGGAAACCGAGCCTTTTGGAGATGTCTTAGCTGTCAGCTCAAAACCTGAGTCACCTGAAACAATTTGAAAATCTTGGTAGCTTCCTTGCAATAGTCCAGTCAGAATCCCACCTGCCCGCAAGGCCCTGTCAAATGCATGCTCTCAACAAATGCTGCCTTTCAAACAGTAGCAAATTGAAATAATCATAATTATAATGGGCTCCTGTGGCTATTGCCCCAAGTCCTGTGCTCTGCTCAGGCCGCATCCGCAAAGGCCTGACCTTCAATATGTTCCAGCATTTTGCCATGTAGTTCTAATCCTAGCGGAGGAGATGGATATGTCCTGTTTTCCACCTGGATTACCAGACTGTTACCACAGCAGAGAGAACAACTACTTTCTAAACATGTGGACAATCTCTGGTGGCTTTGAGTGTCTCTGGAACTCTTCCCTTACTCAGCAAGGATAACATGGCCAGAACAACCCTCAAGAATAGCTAGATCATGAGACTGGCCACTTTTAGTCGTATACCTGACTGGACTTAAATGGCTAACAACAAAAATGTGGACTTCTTCACATCTCCCTTTTGAAAGATAACGTACTCACTGAATCTCAGGACACCTTGTTGCTTGTCATCCGGTGGACAGCTCTGAATATCTGTAACAATATGTGTGTCTGTTGTGTTACATTGTAATTGTTTTTCTTTCTTTTAAAATAAATGTTTATTTATAAAATAAAATAAAATCCCTCACTCAATGGGAAAAAAAGAGAGATCTACATCAAGAATTCACCGGCTCTTGCTTTTTATTCCTCGCTCTTCATTCTGTAACATGGTAATTATTATCAAGAATTATGATGCCATGCTGCTGCTGGAAAGGGGATAAATAACAAGAGCGGATGAAAACGTTATGCAAAGAATTCTTAAGGATGGGTGAGCCTCAAAACCATTCCTCACTCTGTGGGCAACCTTGGTGATTTGAGGGAGTTACCCTTCCAAGGTTAGGGCTCCCTATATTCCACTTTTGGAACTTGCGTGTCATGTCAATTGCTAGTTATGGAAACCACATTCGAAACACTACCAAACCCTTTGTCATGTAAATACAAAACTGATAACAACACAAACAATGTAACAGGTATCTGAAGATGTGTGCATGCACACGAAAGCTCATACCACGAACAAACTTAGTTGGTCTCTAAGGTGCTACTGGAAGGAATTTTTTTACTTTTTTTCGACTACGGCAGACCAACACGGCTACCTACCTGTAAATGTAACAGGCTGTATGTAACTATATAAATTCGTTTTAAATGTGATTCAACATATCATATTAAAATATATGGTTCTATAGACCAACTTATCATATAAACGAAACATATGTGTGATTTTAATGTATTTTAGTGTTTGTTGGAAGCCGCCCAGAGTGGCTGGGGGGACCCGGCCAGATGGGCGGGGTACAAATAATAAATTATTATTATTATTATTATTATTATTATTATTATTATTATTATTATTATATAAGTCCAGCAGATAGATCAGGAAATACAATCTATTCAGTTCTTATATTGGCAATATCCACGGTGTGGAATTCTTATATCGATCTTGTAGTGTTCCATGTGAAGATGCTTTTAAGAATTCTAGCGTTCCTTGTATGCAGGTATCAGATGAAAAACTTGGGAGAATGGCACATGCAGAAAATAAGACAAGGATTCCAGGATAATTCCTTGTTTCGCACAGCCGGGCTTCATCAGCCATGCATACTCTGGATTATATAAACGAACATAATATGATGTAATTTTATACAAAACCAAGTAACATAACACGCATACTAAACAATAAATTTTCATACTGTATTCTTGTATATCAGAGACATGGAACATGGAATCCTTGTCTTATTTTTTGCATGTGCCATTCTCCCAAGTTTTTCATCTGATACCTGCATACAAGGAACGCTAGAATTCTTAAAAGCATCTTCACTTGGAACACTACAAGATCGATATAAGAATTCCACACCATGGATATTGCCAATATAAGAACTGAATAGATTGTATTTCCTTGCTGGACTTATATGTTTCGTTTATATGATAAGTTGCTCTATAGAACCATATATTTTGATATGATATGTTGAATCGCATTTTAAAAGAATTTATATAGTTACATGCAGCCTGTTATGTTGTTTGTGTTGCTATCAGTTATGGAAACCAGACAAGTTGAATTGCTGGGGAAACAGCCAGCGGAACATGGCTCCATATCTGCTAAATGCACGTGCATTTCCATCCTGGGGGTGGAAGGCTGCTCCTCTCAGGTCTTGAAACCAGTAGCTTGCCTTAGCTTGTAAAGTTTAGCCTTGATGAAGGGTGAGTGGGAAGGTCATACTTCAAAATCAGCTTAGGTATGATTTTGCTGCATTTCTATGCCCACCTGTGAGTGCATCCCATGGATTTCTATGGAGTTTTGTTGGTTTCCTTGAGATGGATAGGTTCAAATTTTACTTCTGCTATGTATTCCACTATGTATATAGTGGAAGCTACTCTTCCAACACTTACCCCTTTCTTGCCAGAAGGTTTTGCAGAGACTCCAGTCGTTGGAGTATATTCAGATTCCACCCCCATATTTCCACCCCATATAGCAACATTGGGGGTATTTTACTGATGTAGATCTTTCTGATTGGGGCCACCAGCTGCCCTCCTTTTGCGAAGAAAAATTTCACCAAGGCACCCATGGTTCGGCGAGCGGCCAGAATGATCGTGTTTAAATGGGCTGTCCAAGATGATCTGTGGTGGAAAGTAATGCTCAAGTATTTAAAGACCGAGCATTGGTCAATGATGTGGCCCTCGAGGTTCCACGTTGGATTTGGTTTTAACATGCCGAAAGGGATAATTTTGGTTTTAGAAAAAATAATTTTTATGATAAGGATCATTGAGATAACTTATGAGTACTGTTTTCTATTCTAAATCGCTCCTCCCCAACGCTGCTTTAAAGCAAGAACACAGGGTTTTGTCTCGATCAACTTTTGCATGCAACCCTTAATGGCTAAATAAATAAGGCCTAGCTGTATATATTACAATAAATGCTTCAGCCTCGTCCAGTCTAGTTGCAGGATACTTTAACATCCCTTTTATCCAGGAAGGTAGTAGAAAGTACACTAGCTCCTACTTTTTCTAATTCAAGTCTTTGGATTATTTCGTTGTACTTTGTTTTTTTTTAGTATTTAAGGGCACATGGGTGGATCACTGCTTGCTCACTTTGTACCACACAGTGGGGTGGAACATAACACGAGGCAGAGGGGTAGGTCTGATGTTGTCCTGGAACATTCTGCTACCTTCCTTTCCCCTCAGCTTATTATGGGACTTCTTCAGCACATTGGACCCCATGTTGCATGACCAGGTTTTATCCAATCCATTGTGCCACTAGAGCAAACACAGAAACTTAATATGTGATATATTTCTCCCTAGCAACCAATAAGTAACATATTTTTTTCCCTCCCTACTGTACCAAAAAAACAAACAAACAACCGGTCTCAGTAATATATTTTTTTAACCAGCTCTAAAGAAATTGGACAATTGGACAATATCTTCTTCCTCTTTTGGACCCCAAATACAGAAATATACATATCCCAGTGTATATCTTCTCTAAACATGTTGTGGGTATTGTTTGAAACCTCAAAGCAATAAGTGCTTTCATCATTGCACCGCACCAACAGATAATTAAAAAGAAGAAGACTTGAAGACAATAATCTGATCTAACAGAGTAGTTATATGGTGAGAATTTCATAGTTTGAAGGTAACATTTAATTAACAAAAAGCCCCTCTATTTTAAGCTGTAGGAGTAATAACTTTAATAACATGAAGAAATAATTCATACTTAGAAGAGCTTCATGTTTCTTAGCCCAATTTTATACAGATGCAGTAGACGTTTGCTAAAAAAAAAAGAGAGAGAGAGAGAGAGGGTGGAGAAAACACATTTTTGGGGAACCTTGTTATCTGGTATATGATGTTACTTTGTACTTGAAGCAAGAAAATATGAAACTGGGGCAATATTGAAGAAACCCCAGGCTCCAATCTCATCATAGCAACAGGAGTGCCACGAGGTAGGTTTTTAACGCAACCTAAAAATTACAATGTTTTGGTAGTTTCCAGTTTAGCATTTGCCTACCCCCACCCTTCTGTACCATATAACACTCATGGGATGCCTCCCCCCAAAGAAGTCCTTAAGAACAGATGGTTCTAAATTACCTTCTGTTGAGCAGGCAAAGTTTAATGTGGCCTTAGTCACTTGCCCTGCCCATGTACGGAAGCCAAGGTTATCTAATTTTCTAAGAATTTGAGCATGAGGAATCCAGTCTGGTACAGAGTTGCCAGAACAATCGCCCAATTTTCAGCTGTAACACACACAGCTTCACTAAAGTATTATTGGCTGAGCTATTTTCAGGACTCAGTAGAAACCGGATTGAGAATCATCAGAGTCATAAAAAGTTAGTAGTTAATGTCATTGCGTGTCGAGGTCCCAAACCACCCCTCAAATGAAACACACTTCAGACAGAAATTTAAGTTTAAGGTTTTTGGCATAATTTTGGCCACAACTTTATTAAAATACAAAATATGTGAGTGGTTGCTTAGGCATTGGTTCCGACTATCTTTCCCGCTGGGGACAGACTTGACATTTGTCAGTAAAGGGAAAACACTTTGGGGAGAGAATGGGAGCCAGGGGGGGGGGGTCTGACCCTCGCCTCTCCCCAAATGCTCCCAGGGGCTCTTGCGTGGCCCTGGCCCCCTACCGGGGGATACGGACAAAAGCATGACGAGCCCCTGGATTCCTTTAATGGAATTCCCCGCGCAGCAGCAGCATTGGAGGGGCAGACCACAGTCAATCCTGACCCCTCCACCAACCAAATTAATAACCAATGCCTAACCGCCAACCTTACAAGCTGTGACTAATTGCTACGCAGTAGGCGAAAACCAGATGGCACCAGCCAATCAGCCAAATGGAAAAAATTCCTACCAGGCCCCTGCCCCAAAAGCAGACGACCCCATGACAGGCATAGCAAGGTCAAACACAGAGGCCTAATAAACGGAAGGGGGAGGGGAGATCCGATGCACGCAGCAAAGGGGAATATCACGCTGCGAGCCAAGCAGTATATAGTCACTGGGCTGTCCATCAACAAATTGCAACATAGAAATCTCCCCAACAACACCCAGGACCCAATCACAGCAGTGGCCATCTATACGATCCCGCCCAGCAACAGAGGGGTGACTTGCTGGCCCCCACCGCAACACGTGCTCTCAATGAAGGAGAACCCGCTCTATAAAACCCCAGCATTCACAGGCGTGAAGCTGCTGGTGTTATTTCCTGATGGCTTGTGCGAAACCAAAACCTGTATTAAATCCAAACGAAGGGCTTACCCCAAACAGACATGTTCTAGAAGTCAGACAATGAGATTTTGATATGGAGGATTTTGCCTGAGATAAGATTAGAGTGTTAAAAGTATTCAGCACATCGAATTCTTAAAAAGTTCAGAAGCATCCTGATTATATTGCGATTTTCTCTATTACTTAACTTTCTGGCATTTCAAAGGATGCATGAGGCTCCTTGGAGGTTTCACCTGAAATAGTCCTCTTGATGTAGTTTTGTGTCACCGATTCAGTTACACATTTGCATCCTTGAAGGTTTTTGGGATATCCTGACCATGGAAAATGTGAAGCCAGTTTTTCCGGAACCTGAGACTGTGGAAAATCACAGCCAATCCTTGCTAGATAGATGAGCTGTCTGACCTGAACTGTGGTAGCTTCCTATGTTCAGGCTCCGAAAATTTCAAAATAAGGAAGTGGCTGGGAAAAGGGAATTGATCTTTGAGGGAAAGTATGTGTTTCCAAAAAAGGGGGGGAAATGACACTTTAAAATGTCTTATGGTGGAATGCACTTCCAGTCTTACTCCCCCAAAGCTAACAAAAGTGGCATCTTCCATCAGATGCTGCAACCCCGTTCTTTAAGATTAGCTAGGAACGGTGCCCATTACTGCTCTCTAGACCTGGGTACATCATCACCCTCCTTCTGACACAGAGGCATAGGCGTGTGGCCGTCTTCCTGCAGCAGCTGACTTGGGATGGAGCAGACAGAGTCCACCTACTGAGTTCAGTGCTCCAGTCTTTGCCTTTCACAACAACAGGAAAAGAAAAGATGAACCGGGTAACCCCCCCCCCCCCTGTGTACATTGCTCCTCTTACTTGTGCCACAGTTCCATACACAACTCAGTCTCTCTGTCCCCCATTCATGAGGGGAGCAGGCCGAGAAGCCATGCTCAAAACGGGGAAGTAGCCATTCAGCCTCCCTTCCTACAGCTTGAAAGAAACAAACAAGACTATACAATTAGCAGAATCGAGTGGCAAAGCTTTCCCTGGCTTGAAACCACAAAAACTCTGCCTAGCAGGGGACAGAGGATAGTCCGTAATGGAGGCATTTCAGAATGACCGCTCCCCACATCAAATGGGGGGTGACTTGTGTGTGGTCGCGCGCAGCCCCCTGGATCCCAGTGCGGCTCCTGGTAGTTCGGACTGGCTTCATCCTCCCCAGGCTGGATACCTGGGGTCTCTGCCTACCTCAGTCAACTGCCTAATCCCACCTGGGGAGGCGTTGCCAGGGGATTGGCCAGGTAAGGGGAGGGACCGCCCTGCCCACACAATAGAAGGTGTAGCTTACCTGTGAAGCGGCAGGAGACAGCTTGTTCCTTTTATCCACAGGCTCCATCAGCCAATGGGCTATATGAAAACTTGGCCATTTGATCCTATTGATGGTATAATATAGCCTACAATAAGAGCAGGAAGCCTTGTCCTCAGCTGCGCTGCAATTTTCTGTTGGAAGGGAAGAGGAGGATTTTCACTCCAAATAATCCTTGCATTTAATGCAGGCTTCCTCAAACTCTGCCCTCCAGATGTTTTGGGACTACAACTCCCATGATCCCTAGCTAGCAGGACCCAGTGGTCAGGGACGATGGGAATTGTAGTCTCAAAACATCTGGAGGGTTGAGTGTGAGGGAGCCTGATTTAATGTGAAACACTTTAAATGGTATGGCTTAAAAGCAAATGGATGTAGACCAGTAGTGGCTAACCTTGGCATTCCAGATGTTTTGGGACTACAACTCCCATCATCCCTGACCACTGGTCCTGTTAGCTAGGCATGATGGGAGTTGTAGTTCCAAAACATCTGGAGGGCCAAGGTTAGCCACCACTGATGTAGACAATGAAGATATATATCTATATACACCTGGGTAATTGTCGAGAGCACCCACCTTCCTGCTGAATCTACCCTTTGGAATCAATGTCTGCTTTCTTCATGCAGGGATTTGAGGAGTCTTGGAGTCACTCTGGTTGGGCACCAGAAGAAGATAATGAACAGCCTTCAAGAAATGAAGGTCCAGATGGTAAATGGGATGGTGCCATTGTAACTTTTAAAAATTATTATTTTTTTAGTAGGTCACTTCTTCAAGTGATCGACCTTGCACTTTGTAAACATAGAGACCTGACATTTATTTTGACAACAACAACAAACAACAAAATGAAAGCCAGTGCTTCCTTTAATGCAACAGGAAGACACACTGGCCTCAACCACATAATTTATAATCAGTGTTAGAACCTAACTTTCTTTATGAAGTTAATACAATGTGCGTAAAAAGTGGAAATGGGTACCGTATGTGGCATATGCGAAGTTAACCATTTTCTTCTGCTTTGACGGCAACAAAAACCTTTCTACCACACCTTGTCTGTACATGGAGAATATATCTGAGTACGTATACATTGCACCTTTAAAAAACTGCAAAAGGCAGCCCATGTTAATACTTCCAAGGACTTACTTGAATTGAAACATTTTACAGCCATTTGAGGGCTCCTGAAAGCTGCAGTTCACCGAAGTTTGCTTCAAGTCTTAAGCATCGGCGGAAGAATATTGAAGAGCAATATTAGACTATTTCTTGGCAGAGATTTCTGGTTTTGTACATTTTAAAAGATGATGCTGTCGCACAGCTATTAAGCCGTAAAATCGTTGTGCAAACATTTTCAGTGTTCAATGCAATACAGGGTGTGTTTTCCTTCCTCATTTTCTTAACAGATTTCCTTTTTGTAGCTGGGAATTTGACCCACAATCGGTACAATGTATATAGGTAATATTGTCCAGTTTACTGCACACCCCAGATATGGGGCTTCATCTTTTTCATGCTATCTATTTGCTTTTGTTTTTACTGCTGTTTGGTTATGATGCAGGTAACGTTTCGCCATAGCACAGAATTTGGAATTGGATCGAGAGTTCGGCTTCCTGAGGAATCTGCTTGCATTTGCTGGGTTCGGGTAGCAGGTTTCTGGCACTTGTGTTGTAGATATATCCTTGGAAGCTAGAAGCATGTGGACAATTCATTGCGAAATGGGAGGTGTAGCTACACCAGCGTTTTTCAACCGGTGTGCCGCGGCACAGGAGTGTGCCGCAAGACACCGGCTCCTGTGCCGCGGGAAGACACCGGCTGCTGTGCCGCCCTGGGCCGCTTCCGCTTCCGGGTCGGTCTGGGCTGGCGTCGCCTCGGCTCCGCTTCCCGCTCGCCGACCGCCGCCTTCGCTGGGGCTGCCGGGCGCTTCGCCCACTGCCTCTGCCGCCCCGGTCGCGGTCGGGGACGGGCGGGAGGTGCCGGTGCCACCAGGCTCGCTCGGGGCCGGGTGGAGGTGCTGCCGGGGGGCTGGGCGCGGGAGGGGGGTGGGCGCCTGGCCCGCCGATCTCCCGCTCCGTTTTCGCCCGCCTGGGTCCTTCCCCTCCCTCCCGCCAGGGCGCGCGGACACCCCGCCCCCCGGGTCGGGGGGTCGGGGTGCATGTGGTGGTGGTGTGCCGCGAGATTTTTTTCGTGGGGCAGGTGTGCCGTTGCCCCGAGGAGGTTGAGAAACACTGAGCTACACACAATTTCAGGAAGGGAGGTGGGGTTCTCTTCCTACCTTCTTCTTGCTTCCTGAAGCAGAGTCCACTGCGCACATTCTGCCGGTGCACAGCATTTACAGAGGCTGCTGCATTATAAATACTGGGCACAGAATATTTTAAGCACAGGGCACACACAGCTCCAGTAATACCGGAAAAATTCTGTCCACTGTGGTAGGGAGTATTTAAATGATTATATTGTTGTTATATTGCTTTTTAAAAAATGGATTTTAAGCGAATACCGGTCAGCCCAAGACTCTGGAAAAATTGCTTTGCCTAGATCTGGGAATTCACTCTGTCTCACGTGGCTCTGGAAAATGCAATGACTTCGTAATGGCCATTAATCAGCTGCCAAGAATTGGCCGGTCTTCCTTCTGGATTCCTTGTTGGCTCTTGCGACTGACTGTTACCACCCTGAGCACTTGGGATGGGCCCAAGAAGAAGAAAAGTATTATTGTTGGTAAAGGTCAGCAAACTGCTTCCAGAGTAAATAATACATAGTGAGTGTATTTCACCTCCCCATACTTAGATCTAGTATATCTTCTAACTTGCTGCTGAATATTTAGGATAAGGAAAATTGTTTTGTTTTGTTTTTCTTCGGTGAGCTAAGGCAACTGATTCAGCAACATAGAAAAATGGGGTTGTATATGGAAGAATTCTTTGCACCTTTGGGAATATATTCTGCCAAAAGAGCCAGCCCCGTTTTAGGAGACAAATGGCTGAAAGGGAGAAGGTGTCATGAAGATTGTCTCATCCAGCCCCTTTTCCTACCAGAATCTCCTCTGCAATGAAACTGGAGAAGGGATTTGGCTGGTCTTTGTCCTTTAAGGTCTTCGGCCTGTATTCAAAAATGGCAGTGGCAAACCCCCAGGCTGGCAATAGTAGCAATATCAGTGCCACCATTCGTATTTATTTATTTATTTGCTTGTTTATTTATTAAGCTCGGCTCGCCTCTGGCTCAAGAAAAGCACTTGGGAAAGCTTGCATGAAATCGTAAAATGCAATCAAATACCCTTTCATACGGTGAAAATGGCATTCACCAACCTGGTGCCCTCCTGATAGTTTTGGACTGTGCTAGCTGCAGGTTGAGGGACCCAGGTGGCGCTGTGGTTAAACCACAGAGCCTAGGGCTTGCTGATCAGAAGGTCGGCGGTTCGAATCCCTGCGACGGGGTGAGCTCCCATTGCTCGGTCCCAGCTCCTGCCCACCTAGCAGTTCGAAAGCACGTCAAAGTGCAAGTAGATAAATAGGTACCACTCCGGCGGGAAGGTAAACGGCGTTTCCGTGCGTAGCTCTGGTTCGCCAGAAGCGGCTTAGTCATGCTGGCCACATGACCTGGAAGCTGTACGCCGGCTCTCGGCCAATAAAGCGAGATGAGCGCCGCAACCCCAGAGTCGGACATGACTGGACCTAATGGTCAGGGGTCCCTTTACCTTTACCTAGCTGCAGGTTGGTGAAAGCTGGACTGAAAACCTTTTTTTTTTTTTAAGGCACAAAGAAAGAGAGAGAGATGGTCGCCAAGTAGAATTATGAAATGGCAACAGGGACTGCACAAGTTCTGCCGGCGGTTGGGGGGTTGCCATTACTGAGTGCTCCGCTAAATGATTAAAAACACTTAAAAAAAACCCCGACCTGCAAGTTAAAAGAGGGAGATGGAGGAAGGCACAGAGACCACAGGAGTAGCTTGTCCAGCTTCCTGTGTAGCAGGAAAATGCGTTCTAAGTGGCACCATCCACACTATATTTTTAAAGCACTATCATACCAGTTTAAACAGCCATGGCTCCTCCCAGAGACTCGTGGGAACTATAGTTAGTTAAAGTTGCTGAGAGTTGTTGGGAGATTGTCTATTCCCCCTCAGAAAGCTACAATTCCCAGTGTTAAACCACTCCGGAAATTGCATCTCTGTGATGGGAATACAGTATACATATTCATGAGATCAGGGCACTTGTGAGCAAAACTGACACCAAAAACCGCGTGCGTTTGACATGGAATAGAGAGGTTTAAACAAAGCCAGAAATATCATGAGGTAGAAATTGTCTTGCCTAGAACCGGCCCTGAAAAATCCAGCAACTTCAAAACGGCCACAACGGCTGTCATGTCTTGAGAACGGGAGCATTCTCTCTAGGTTTGATTTTGCCCCCTGAGACACATTCTTATCCACCCTGAGAACTTGGGGTTGGTTGGACTATAATTGAATAAAGAAAGCCATAAAGAATACGTTACAAAATCTAAAGGAGAGGCCTTCCATTTTGTATGTTTGGGGTAAACTCTGGTGGAGAAAGTTCTGCGATTCCTAAAGTCACATTTGTGGCAGGCTAGGCATTCAGACGAATTGTGCATGACTTACTGGCACTCTCTTTATTGCTATAAGCCAATGCCATTAACTGTAGGAACAGACAGGCTTTGTGGTATCATAATGTATGGGATCATCTGGAGCAATCATGTGTCATGGTCTCCTTCCATGGATATCTCAACTCAACTCTTTTTATTTTGGCTTTAAGCCCATAGACATAACAACCAAAAACAGAAACAGCACAGTCTGATTTACAATTGCTAACAGTAAAATAGATTAAAAGGGATACTCAATTGAATAAAATATGATAAAAATTAAATTAAAATTTCAAGCTGTATATAACAATCCATTGCGTTTCTTAAGTGTCAAAACTGATGTCAGAAATTTTGCCATATGTAGGGTTATAATCAAGTCTGAATCTTGCAACAGAAGAGCAAGGTAAGACTCTTCCAAATACCCCGGTAATTTTTGAGTTAATGGAAGTAATAGAGTCTTTCGGGCGGCAGAATACAAGGGGCAGACAAACACTATGTGATGAAGAGGTTCAATCGAACGGTTATCACAGGCACATAAGACCGAAACTTGGCCCCTAGAAAATCTATGGAAAAGGACGTTTGAGGGGAATACATTAAACCATGCTTTAATAAAAGCGAAACGATGACTAGCAATAGAAAGAGTTGATAGATAGGCTGGTACTTGAAGTGGGGGTACAATGCCCAGGGACATGGATATCCCAATCACAGGAATTGCTCCAAGACTCATCCAATGGCCAAACAGTGCAGAAAGGAGGTTCCCAGCGGAATACTGTCATGGGAAAGAACCATACTTAGAGTCACAGAATCGCAGAGATGGAAGGGACCATGAGGGTCATTTAGTCCAACCCCCTGTAATGTAGGAATCTTTTGCCCAATGTGGGGCTTGAATTTACGGCCCTGAGATTAAGAGTCTTATGCTCGGTTCTTCCTTTTTGAACTCTTACTTTGACATAGAGTAATAGGATGGAGCTAACTTTTTCACCGGGGGGGGCGGTCCACTGTCCCTCAGACCTTGTGGGGGGAGGCGGACTATATTTTGAAAATAAAAATAAAAATGAATGAATTCCTATGTCCCACAAATAAACCAGAGATGCATTTTAAATCAAAGCACACATTCTACTCATGTAAAAACACCAGGCAGGCCCCACAAATAACCCAGAGATGCATTTTAAATAAAAGCACACATTCTACTCATGTAAAAACACGCTGATTCCCGGACCGTCTGCAGGCCGGATTTAGAAGGCAATTGGGCCGGATCCGGCCCCCGGGCCTTAGTTTACCTACCCATGATCTATACTATAACAAATCCCATATCACTTCAATAACACCCTTAATTCCCCCATTTTTATGCAATCCTAATCAATATAACTGGGAGTCTCACAGAAATCAGTGTGGCTAGCCTCAAAGTGTGATCCAAATGTGTGTAACTCAGATGTTAATTTAAAAAAAAGAATTGACATCCTCTCAAATCTGTTGTTTTATTAACTACAGTGGTACCTTGGGTTAAGAACTTAATTCGTTCTGGAGGTCCGTTCTTAACCTGAAACTGTTCTTAACCTGAGGTACCACTTTGACTAATGGGGCCTCCTGCTGCTGCCGCGCCACCGCCGCGCGATTTTTGTTCTCATCCTGAAGCAAAGTTCTTAACCCGCAGTTACTACTTCTGGGTTAGCAGAGTCTGTAACCTGGAGCGCCTGTAACCCGAGGTACCACTGTATTTCAGAATAATTACGCATTATTTATCAAACATTCGGGGAAATCAGATCAATACCCCAGACGTTTCTTGAAGGTGAAGTAGGAAATGTGATGTATTTAGGTCCCTATGGGTAGTTGAGGTCAACATGATCCACTCATACCCAATCTATACTCGAGCCGAGATTCCCCCAACCGATCGCAATGGTGCTCAACCGGAAGTCTGGGTATGAGTGAATCATGATGACATCATTACTACCCATAAGACCTAAATTCATGGTGTTTCCTATAATTCCACCTGCAGCATTTTATACAATTTATCAGGAAGCTGAGCTGTGGGAGATGTCACTGTAGGGGTTGAAAGTTATTCTGATCTGTTTCTAGTTGATCTAAAATTTTGCCCTGCCTATTTCAGAGTTTGTTACATGTCTTAAATGGAGATGGGGAGATACAGTAATTTGGGATTTTTTGGGAATGTTTGCCTAGATGGCACACACTATTACATTTCTGTTTTCTTTTTGAGCTTGGGATAGAAGACTCCCATCCAAAATATTCCCTTTCAAGAATAGTCAGTGGCTGCTTAGGATGATTATCGATGGCCGTGGCCAGAAATAGCAAAATCAGATGCCTGGGAGAATGGGGCATAGCTGTCAACCCTCCCTTTTTTTGGCGGGAAACTCCCTTATTCCAATGCCGTTTCCCGCTGCTATCCCGGATTGTTGATATCCCTTAAATTCCCCGGATTTCAAAGGAAGCAGCTCCTCTCCCTCCCTGCCGGCCAGGGAGGCTCCTCAGCTGCGTTGCTCGGCTGCCAATAAGGAGTCTGAGACCAATTGGGGGCGGAGCTTGCATGCCTTGTGCAGCCAGACTCTCATGCCCAACCAAACAGACAGACTACCTGCCGTCTACGCGCTCGCTCTTTCGCTCACCCGTTCGCGCGCAGCCTCTGAAGCGCAGGGTGTCGAGGCTACGTGGTGCCATTGCACGGCCCTCGTGGCATCCCTTATTTTCAAATCCGAAAGTTTGGGAAAATCCCTTATTTTCAAAGGGAGGGGCCTTCCCTTCTCTCCTCCATCTGCCATTGCTTGGCAAGGTGCCAAGCTCATCTATAAACATGAGAAAATGGTCAGGGGAAGGAAGGCAAGGAGACCTATGTGGTTGGCTTTCGTAGCAGACAACCCAGCAAGCAGGGAAAGCCTGACAAATTCTGGCCACGCGGTTTCGTGTCTTTCATGTTTAATTCTGTTAGCTGGTGAGCCAGAAAGAGAATTTAGAAACGATGGAACACAGAGACAGAACCATTTCAGCACAAAGCAGATTTTTTTCAAGGAATAAAAAACATTATTGGAGCTGTCACTGTTTGGAGATTATTCATACCTTCTTGCTTGCGGTTGTTTGTAAAATAATTCACAGAAAAGTAGTTGCCACTGTTTCTTCTAGATGCTTTTCTTTCTTGGTCCACGAAGCTCTTCCACTTGGAGATGATTTCACTAATACATTAACCTTGGCACTTTTCTCTCTGATCTCTACCAGTATCCTGTTAACTGTTGGAAAGCAATAGGTCTCATTGCAAAATACCTTTCTGCCCCCTTGCACATTCTTTTTTTTTTTAATAATATTTATTAAATTTTACAAGTTTTTAAAGGCTTACATCATCTTGGTTAAACATTCTTGGACTCCTCTCTCACTCAGAGGAGCCCATTTACACCAGTTCATCCCCCCCCCCCCCCTCACAGAGGAATACAATTCATTATTTCGTTTAACCTTACAACATTTCCAGTCTTGCCTGTTCTTGTCCCATTCCCCTGGGTCAAGTTATCTATATCCTTAATGTTGGTTTGGACTTCCCCGTTTCCCTTATGTTGGTTGCATCATAAATTCTTGTTCCTCAGGTTTCTTCTCATCATTTAAAACATAGTTATTTATCTAATATATTTAAATCTAGTTTTATATTCATTAACATCATCTTATCTAATCTCCACTTCTACTTCAGCCTTAGCCATTTTACCCTTCTGCTCCTCTTCTAATAATTATCTTCCCCCTCTCCCCTTCCCCGGAAAAAAAATTGACTTAACATTCACCTTCATTATTAATAATCCAAATCACATTATACATCACTTGTGCCATATCCATAAACCATACCTTTGTTTTAAACTGTCAAAAGAAAAATACAGACCATCCTTTTAAGATACATTCTCTCTTTCACCCCATACCCCGTCTTTCCTGAGTCCAGTACCAAGAGTTGTCCATTCTGAAATGGTCCATTATTTCTCCCGCTTTTCCCTGCAGTTTCTTGTCTGAATTTTGATCTTCTCTTTTTTGCAGTTTATCAGTCTTTTTTCTCTTAACATATTTCCTGCAGAGCTTCTTCTTTTGTTGACACTCTCTCTTTAGCAGATGTGTAAATCTCCTGGTTCCTCTCCTCTTTATCCTCCTCTTTCCCACGGTCAGAGGTGTATGATTGTTGTAAATCTCATGCCTTTCTCTGTCCTTCTGTTGTTGCTTAGGAATGCACTCCTCCTGTGAGTTGCTCCCTCCCAGGAAATGCTTGATAATTAAATCTCTTAGTTCATCCAGTCTCGCATTGAAGTCTTTCAGCATTTCCATGTTCCGGGGCAACTTTTTTTAAAAGTCATACATGTCCCAAAAGTTACTTTCAAAGTTCCTTTAAACTTCTTAGCCAAATTTCTTTCGAGGGTCTGAGAAAGGGGGCCCTCTTCAGCATAACAAAAGTTTCCCCCAGTGACTATTGACGCCTTTGCTTCAGCTACAATGTCTCCTGTTTCTTCCTCCCCAACTGCCGGGATCGACCTCCGCTTTTTTAAATCCCAAGCCTCTTGCCGAATTAGTCCAAATAAATGTCTTTTTACTCACTTCTTTAGTTGCCAATTCTTCTTTTTGGAGGAATCAAGCCGCTCTGCGGGAAGGGTCCTGCAGCTTCGCCCTAAGGGGGATAGATGGTATTAGATCCGTTGCCCTCCGACTCTCCCATTCCCGGGTTTCCTCGGGAGTAAGAGAGTCGTCCGAGCGTCTGCCAGATCCGCCGGTCCTGGGACGCCCTTCCCGGGAGTTTTGGGGGCAGCGGTGCTGTCGCTGACACCCCTTTCACCCCTTTTTCGGGCAGGGAACTTCAGAGCGAAGTTCTCCCAGAACTTCTCCGTTCGCAGCTCGACCGGAAGTGCCCCCTTGCAAATTCTTGCTTGCTTGCTTCCACACGCAAAATGTTATACTTTGCTCAAATGCACATTGTTAGGATTTTATCCCACTGAAATGTGAGAATTATTTTCCCACTACAGAGGCATGCTTTCTACCCATTTTTGTCAGCTTTCTGCAGCTAACAAATAGGAAAGGAATAACATTGAAACACTTTGCATCTGTCACTGTTTTCTTCCAACAGTTAAAGTATTTTTATTTTTATTTTTTTTTAAACTACTTTTAAGTAGACACTTCATATCAACAGACAATCAGCATATTCCACCCAAAGTTAAGTACTTTGAGTCTCACTGAAGGTAATGGGAGAGACACAAAATAGGATTTAAACAAGCTTAACTGTGGCTGCATCACACCTAGTAATTTGTGTGTTTAGATCTTTAACCTCCCCCTTAAATAAATTCAAGCAAGACTCAAAATTTTGGTTTGGCTTTTGGTAGAATGTAGGCCACAACTTTATTGATTACATCAAGTGAGTGGTTGCATAGACTCTGGTTCGACTAGCTCCCTGCACTGTGGCAGGTAGCGCTGACCCAGGGCACCAGCATAGGTCAGCCTAGGGTGAACACCTGGAACAGCGGAAAGCGGGGTGAGGCTAGACAACCACCCAGATGTCTCCCTGGACTCAGGCACAGGCACAACCCCTCTCAGGGTTGGCCAAACCATTGAGTCCCTGGATTCCTTTAACGGAATGCCCTTCACATAGGGATGGCTAGTGCGTTCTGCCACCCCATCACCTGAACCACAGCCTATCCGCAACCTTACAAGTTGTGACGATTTGCTACGCGGCAGGCGAAACCCAAATGGCAACAGCCAATCAGCCAAGTGGGGAAAATACCTGGCGTGCCCCTGTCCCAACGACAGACGACACACGACGGCATAGCAAGGTCAAGCGCAAGCCCTAAATATAGGGAGAGGTGGGCGGGTGTTTGGATGCACTGGCTCAAAGAGGAAGCTCAGGTACATGGGTTTAAATAGGTCCCTCGATGTCCTTTACTTGCGTCCCATTGGCCGGATTGCTCCCAGCATCGAGGGACCTACCAATAGGGTGTTGCGGCTGTCAAAGCGTTCCCACCCACAACACAAGGGTTTGGTTGCCAGGTCACACCGCAACACGTGCCCTCTTTGAGGGAGGACCCGATTTACGAGAGGATGCATGTTCAAATTATCAGAGATCCATCACAGTGCATGTCTTGTGAATAAGGAACACCTGCACCAGAAATTCTGGCACACATCACATGTTGAAACTTTTCTTGGACTCATAATGCAAGCCGGGGGGGGGGGTGTTACATAATTTGCTGCAATCCTATGCTCACTTATCTAGGGATTATCTAGGAGTTAAATTTCTGAGTAAATTGGACTGGCTGCAGTTTTTGAGTAAGTGTGTGCATGCATTTTTTCTTTTTTCTGAAAAGTGCCCCCCCCCGAAGTGTTACATTTCAGGAGTAATTTTACAGTAATGACGAGCTCTTTGCCTGTGGTGATAACCATGGAAGGATGAGTATATTCTACTAGACCACCTTGCTGCGGATATATTTTCTCGGAAGATGTCTCCACAGAACCCTCTCGCCACGTTCAAATTACAAGCTTAAGCATTGTAATTGACTCTGGGAGGCAATCGCAGATACAATCCTGTGGTATTTCCCCGTAAACCACTCTGTACCGAGTCCCGAAAGCGCTGTTTAACTTGGTCAAGTTTCAAAGACACTTTGGGAATGCAATGGTACCTTGGTTTTCAAACGTAATCCATTCGAGAAGACTGTTCAAGTTCCAAAACGTTCGGAAACCAAAAACTCAGTATGGAAGCCTCAATACGGAAAACTCAATACGGAAGCCGCATGGCATGTTCAATTTCCGAGGCATGTTGGAAAACCAAAGCATTTACTTCCGGGTTTACAGCATTTGAAAACCAAAATGTTCGTCAACAGAGATGTTTGAAAACCGAGGTACCACTGTATTTTTTGTGGGGCAGTTTCTGAGGTTAAATATTTGCAAAAGGTGTGTGTGTGTGTGTGTGTGTGTGTGTGTGTGTGTGTGTGGAGAGAGAGAGAGGGGGGGAGCATACCTGCCCTTTTGGCTGTCTGTCCAAACAACTGATTTATTGAAAAAAGTGTCCAGAGATGATACCTCACAGCCCCTAATTAGTCAGTGGCTCTTTCTCAATTTTTAAATTCCCTTCACCATAAGGTAAACCCCTCAGACGTTTGCACAAATCAAAATCAAGTTTCATTTTAACAAACTCTCAGCCCATTAAATTTAGGTGGCTGAGGAAATAGCAGTTTTTTCCCAGAAGGAGCTGGTATCTAAAATCCTGTAGAACATAAAGAGGTTTCAAGAGGCAACTTCCACATTGGGAAATCTGTTTAGGCAGCTACTTGTGGATGTAAGGATGATGGTCCTGCTTCACAATTTGGGGCTGGGCCCCTGCCCCCTCAACAAGACTATCAGACCTGTCTGCCCTGTTGGGAAGAGGAGGGGCTGGAAAGGCAAAATGGCCTCTTGAAACACTGCATGTATTTTTTCCTTTTTAAATATTTGGGCATTATTTTTATTGATATGGAAGCCTTGTCCATTGAAGAGAAAGTACCAAGGCAATAATAATAATAATAATAATAATAATAATAATAATAATAATAATAATGTTCTCCCAGCAATTTACAATAGCCCACTATTTCTGTGGGATTTTCCTGCTCCATAGTCTAAAATCCAAGGAAGCTCCATGGAGTGTCACAGATACCCTTACTCTTTACAAACTTCAGCCACCAACCCAGATGCTGCTCACTGCTTCCAATGGGATGGATCTCAGATGTGCATTGACCTGTGGGTGCTATGCATTACTTTCCATGTGTACCCCCAGTCTCTCAACCAGCTAGTACAGGAATTTAAACACATGATGCTATTGAGGCCCCAGAAGGTATATCAGATGAGGTTCAGGATAGCTCTGAGCACCACCAGCAGAACAAGATCCACGTTGGAAATCAGATTGGCCAAACTACTGTGGCATCCCTACTGTGGACCATTTCCTAACACCAAATCCTAGCACCCCTGACCATTGACTATGTTGACTGGGGGGGGGGAATGAAAGTTGGAAGTCCCAACATCTGGAGGCCCACAGGTCCACTAGCCCTGCTTCAGGCTCTCAACTCCATGCCATTATGTGCATTAGGAATTGGACATTTACTTCAATTGGTTCCAGTCAAAAATATCCCATGACCTTGCGATTTTGTTTGATGGGAGATGAGTGTGATGAAAGCACACGCAGAGAAACTTACCGGTACCTGTGGGAATCTCTCTCTCTTTTTTTGTCTGTTTTCATGAGTAGGATTTTACACTAATGTAGTTATTAGCCAAGATGAAATATCACTGTGTACTGGTGAAATGAGAATGCTAGTGCTGCAATCCTATGTGTCATCCCGTTGAACTCAGTTTCAAGTGAGCATGGAGAGAGTGGGCCTATAAATATTGTCAACTTTTCTCCAGCAGTGGCCAAGCCTTTCTGGCAAGTGTGCAACAAGTGGTGTCCAAACTACCCTATTGCGAGAGTTGCTTACCTTGAGGTAAGATGCAACAAGTAGCAGAACAACACTGGAGGGGCAAGCAGGAGTATAGCTGATTTTCTTCTAGTTTAAGAATTCCACAGAATTGTGCTTCCTGGGGCCAGAAAATTGTGCTTTTCTGAAGCCAAAAGCTAGCCATCTAAGAAACGAAG
Organism: Darevskia nairensis; assembly: GCA_034642065.1. Classification (NCBI taxonomy): domain Eukaryota; kingdom Metazoa; phylum Chordata; class Lepidosauria; order Squamata; family Lacertidae; genus Darevskia; species Darevskia nairensis. The sequence goes on from JAWWNI010000488.1 coordinate 210,879, forward strand.
AATTGCTGGGATTCTGCCTGGCAATGACATTTTTTTTCAGAGTTGCTGTTTACTAAGGAGAACAGGTTTTTTTTTTCAAGTGGAACTTGGAAGTTTTGACATGCTCCAGGCAGTTTGTCTTTCTGAGATGCACTAACAGTTGCATACCTGGGTAACTTTCCAAGTAAAGAAGCTCATTTCTCTTCCACCCTCTATGAGTGTTCCATGGATCTTATTTTACAAGATCCTTATGCATCCTTTGGATATTGTTCTTAAGAGTGACTTTTTAAAACTAAGTTTTATTTATTCTTTTTTATGATTAACAATAAACAAAGGTTACAAAGTAGTAATGAGTATAACTTATAGCGAGGTCTCATGGTTGAGAAATTTCAAATACATTGACCACTGTGGTTCCAAGTTTATATGTGAAATACGTTAATAATATTCTCAGAATAAATTTTAAGTTAGTCCTTAACTCATTGCTAGGCGGGTCAAGAAAGATTCTGCCATTGGCCCCATATCACATAGGATCTGTTTCCTCTTTTGCAAATATAACCAATAGAAAATTTAGCATTACTGTATTTATTTCCTCCTTCCTCTTTGATACTCATTGTGCATTTTGTTTGTGTACATTGTTTTTTGTAGTGTAAAGATACAGAATTTTATATTTTTTCATAAAAATAAAAATCTTTGGATAGCAAATAAAATTTTGTAAATTCCATTATTATTATTATTATTAAACATTTTTTTTCTGTGTGTTGCAATTATCATAATGGTATTTTGCATGGGGGGTGCATTTGGATGCTCTTCTTAAATGCTCGCAATAATCACTGCCAGTTGTGTGTGCCAGGGTAAAAGATAGATAAAGGACCCCTGGATGGTTAAGTCCAGTCAAAGGTGACTATGGGGTTGTGACGCTCATCTTGCTTTCAGGCCGAGGGAGCCGGCCTTTGTCCACAGACAGCTTTCCGGGTCATGTGGTCAGCAGGACTAAACTGCTTCTGGCGCAATGGGACATCTTGACGGAAACCAGAGTGCACAGAAGAGCCATTTACCTTCCTGCCGCAGTGGTACCTATTTATCTACTTGCACTAGCATGCTTTTGAACTGCTAGGTTGGCAGGAGCTGGGACAGAGCAACGGGAGCTCACCCCATGGCGGGGATTCGAACCGCCGACCTTCTGATCAGCTAGCCCAAGAGGCTCAGTGGTTTGGACCACAGCACCACCCGCATCCCATACAGCAAGCTGGAGCAGTCTTGTGACCGGCAATGGTGTGCAGACAGTAATTGCACCAAAAAGGCTGGAATAAGGTAGCACCAATTCTTGAGACCTGTTACCATTGTGTGTTGCCTGAGAAGACAGTTGGATCTGTCACAAGTTTACCTTTAGTTTTAGCTTGGCTTATTAGACATGCGCATCACCTCACCCCCACCCCCAAAGGAAGTGGCTTAAAAGAGAAAATGACAAGCTCCATCTGTGACGAAGATATCCATTTAAAAGAAAGCAATATACTAAAAATGTTGATCCGCAGCAATCACTTTAGAATGAGAATATCCCCGCCCCCACTTAGTAAACCAAAAACTAACCATCAAAAAAGCTAAGCCTTAGAAGTCATGGCTCTAGGTGGCGAAGGATTCAGGCATGCTGCGTAGAATCTATTCTATTGCGTGTCGAGGTCCCCAAACCACCCCTCAAATAATTCACACATCAGTCAGAATTTTAGTTTTGGTTTTTGGCATGATTTTGGCCACAACTTTATTAAAATACAAACAATGTGAGTGGTTGCTTCGGCATTGGTTAAGACTATCTGTCCCACAGGGGACAGAACTGACGACTGTCAGTAAGGGGGAAACCCTCTGGAGAGAAAAAGGAGGCCGGGGGTCAGACCCAACATCTCTCCCCAAATGCTCCCAGGGGCTCTTGCGTGGCCCTGGCCCCCGACCGGGGGATATGGACAAAAGCATGGCGAGCCCCTGGATTCCTTTAACGGAATTCCCTGCGCAGCAGCAGCATTGGAGGGGCAGACACAGCCAATCTTTACCCCTCCACCAACGAACACAATAACCAATGCCTAACCGCCAACCTTACAAGTTGTGACTAATTGCTACGCAGTAGGCGAAAACCAGATGGCACCAGTCAATCAGCCAAATGGAAAAATTCCTACCAGGCCCCTGCCCCAACAGCAGACGACCCCATGACAGGCATAGCAAGGTCAATGCAGAGGCCTAAAATATAGGGAGGGAGGGCAGGTGATCAGAAGCACGCAGCCAAGAAGGAGATCACGTTGCATACCCACCAATATATATCTGCTGGGCTGTCCATCAATAAATTGCAACATACAATTCTCCCCAACAACACCCAGGGTCCAATCACAGCAGTGGCCATCCATACGATCCCGCCCAGCACCAGAGGGGTGACTTGCTGGCCCCCACCGCAACACGTGCTCTCTCCATGAAGGAGAACACGCTTTAGAGTTTTGTCTATGTTTGCATTCACCTGTCCTTTGAAAGGTGATTTTGCTCACCCATCGAAACTCCTTCAGCTGTAAATGAATTAAGACATGTCTGTGCACCAGAGACTCATAGAAATAATCTGAGTTCCCAGTGATTACATTTGATTTTTTTAGATGATCCATCAGCTGCTTTTAAATAATTGTTCAATTAACCTTGCAACCGGATGCACAACTGTTTAGAAACAAGCTCCATTCTGCACAGTGGGACTTACTGTTCAGGAAGCATGCATATGCTGGGACTAGTCATCTTAATAAATGTGCATATTACCCAAACCACTGGTGCCCTTCTTGAAAGATTAAAAGGAAATCTAAGAGGTCTTGCCATTTAATGCATGAAACATCAACAATGAGCAGCCCAGCCAAATGACCAAGGGTCCCACACATCACATTTCACATCTGCAATATTTTTCCATTATATTGGGGTGGGTGTTGGGGGGGGAATGACACATCTATTTTACCTCCCAATTTTAAAATAACTTAGGAAACAGCAATGAGATCCCTGTCAGGCTCTTCAGTGACAAATGTCCTGATTAGTAGTCAGAAAAGAGTGGCAAGGAAGGATATCCATTTCCCCTCGTTTCATTTCGTCCCCTCTCCGCTTCCCTGATAAAAATAAATAAAATAAGAAATCCACACAGGAAATGGAATCTGCCAAATGATTTTGTCCCTTGGTGCAGAGAGAGGCGAAAAATTAATTTTTGCCTGGTTTCTAAGTCGTTGCTGGAGAAAAAGCTATTTCCTCCTACTTGTTCAGCAAACTGAAGGGCGAGGGAAGAGAAACTGTTTCCACAACACTCCAATTAAGATTGCCTTTGTTCTTATGATTTTTTTAAACAGAGCATTATATTAACAGATTGGTGCAAATGGCTCTCCAGCAGGTTAAGAAATCTTGTGATAAAATAGGAATTGGGGTATACATATTCTGCTTAGGAGGAAACCCTAGTGATTTATGTGGATTGGTTGGGAAGCCATGTAGCTCAAAGGGTTTCTGATCAAAAGATCAGAAAATGAAGATAATTGCCACATTTAGTTTCTGTAAGGACATCCAGGTTTCAGATTCTGTCACTAGCAAGAGGACCAAACGCTGATAGGACACCACACTCTCTCCCACCAAAATTTCCTCTAGCTATATAATCTTTAGCTAATATTTAAGAAAGTGTTTTGGGAAAACGCTGCCCCATACAGCGTGACCCAGTGGTCTTGCTCCATTTACTTCTCAGGATGCAAATCACATTTTAAACGCTGAAAAGGCAGCACCACCAATAACAGAAGGAAATTTCTGTATCAGCTCTTAAACTCCCCTTCCTCCTTCTGGGAAGGTTGTTTTGTTCTCAATTTAAGAAACCTATTTTTTCCTTCCCACCTGTCGTCAAAGTTGATATGAGCAGTGCAAGGTGTTAATTAGTAACAGAAGCTTCTTCTCTTTTTTGTTGAAGAGGTGAGCAATGTATTTCTTAACTATGGTTATCTTAGAAATCAGTGCACTACTCAACAGCTACCTGAGAACAGTAGTCCCTTAAGAATTAGTTGTGTGTCAAGGTCCCCAAGCCACCCCCAGAATAAATTCACACTTCAGACATAATTTTTGTTCGGGTTTTTGGCATAATTTAGGCCACAACTTTATTAAAATACAAATCATGTGAGTGGTTGCGTAGGCATTGGTTCAGACTAGCTGTCCGACGGGACAGAGCTGACCATGTGTCAGCAAAGGGAAATACCATCTGGGGAGAGTTATGGAGGCTGGGAGCAGAGCCCTCCCTCTCCCCAGAGGTTTCCAGGGGCTCTTGCGTGGCCCTGTCCCCCGACCGGGGGTTTGGACAAAACATGTCGAGCCCCTGGATTCCTTTAATGGAATTCCCATCACACCATCATCACTTTGGAGGGCGGCCGCCCTTCCAGCAACCAACATAACCAATGCCTAACTGCCAACCTTACAAGTTGTGACTAGTTGCTATGTAGTAGGCGAAAACCAAATGGCACCAGCCAATCGGCCAGATGGAAAAATTCCTACTAGGCCCCTGCCCAACAGCAGACGACCCCATGACAGGCAATAGCAAGGTCAGTACAGAGGCCTAAAAAAACAGGGAGGGAGGGTGGGTGATCCGAAGCATGCAGCCAAGAGGAAGGTTGCACAATGTGCTGACCAATATATAGGACGCTGGGCTGTCAATCACAAATTGCAACATATAAATCTCCCCAGCAACACCACCAGGTCCAATCCAAGCTGTGGCCATCTACCAACTCACCCCAGCTACAGGGGAGGTGGCTTGCTAGCCCCAACGCAACACGTGCTCTCCGATAGGGAGAACACGCTTAACCTAGAGGCCATCCTAGTTTGTGGACTGCTGCTGACCCCTTGACACTGAGCCCAGAATTTGGTCACCGTCTTTAGTCTCTACATTCATGCTTCTTCTAACCATGTCACTTTATTTCATATTTTGCATCATCCGTTTTCGTTTTCTTTCCTTTTCTTTTTTGCAAATAAATTTTTTATTGAAAATTTTCATATTACACAAGAATATTTCTCATAACATAAAATTACATAGGTAAAGGTAAAGGGACCCCTGACCATTAGGTCCAGTCGTGACCGACTCTGGGGTTGCGGCGCTCATCTCGCATTATTGGCCGAGGGAGCCAGCGTACAGCTTCCGGGTCATGTGGCCAGCATGACTAAGCCGCTTCTGGCGAACCAGAGCAGCGCACGGAAACGCCGTTTACCTTCCCGCCAGAGCAGTGCCTATTTATCTACTTGCACTTTGACGTGCTTTCGAACTGCTAGGTTGGCAGGAGAATTACATACCACAGTGTTATTGTTCATTGTTTATTATTACTCTCTTATATCATCCCTTTTAAGGGAAAAAAGGAAAAAGGGAAAGGGAAAAAGGGGGGGAAAGAAAAAAAAAGAGCATATATATATCTATATACATACACACATACGTATATATGTATACACACACACACACACACACACACACACACACACACACACACCCATAAAAATGAATAAATGAATAGAATAATTTAAATATAGTAATGTGACTTCCTATAAAAAAAACTGCATATTTTTTCATAACATTGAATGTACTCAAACCAATAAGCGTTCATCTGAAAAATCACTAATTCATCATCCATTTTCAAGATCTTTTATTCCAAGAAAGATGTTGTCAAAAGCAGAAGAGAAAGAAAGAAAGAAAGAAAGAAAGAAAGAAAGAAAGAAAGAAAGAAAGAAAGAAAGAAAATTAAGACCATTTAACTTTTGCAAGTAGCAAATATAAGAACAAGTGGAAAAGGTCTGTATTGGAACAGTTTCAAAATATCCAGCTCACAGATGGACTCATTATTGGCATATGGCAAACAACTCTCAGACTCAGTTCCCTCTTCGTAAAAACTGAGTCTGCTCATCATTGTCTGCTTCACCATGCTGAACTTGTAAAACAAAGGTTGTTTTTTTAGAAAGACAGTACAAAGCACCAATACTCTCTCTTCCTCACAAGGAAACTGACTGTGCAGTGATGGCCCTACTAACTGCATACTACTCTGAGAAATGGGAAATAAGATGTTAAGCATTATATTCATGTTCCTTCTGTAATGAATTTGAAGCAGGGACATTTTAGTGGGTGCACTAGGGGGCTGAAGGCAAGTGCCTTTTGTGATGGGCCCCAGATCTCCCTCCTTTTGAAAATGCTCATTGGACTGTCTGGCACATTGCACACTGTATTACGAGTGCTATCCCAGCCGCTCACCATTTTGATTTCCCAAAGGCAAAAAAATTAGCATATGCAAATAAATGTTTATGACACTAGCAATGCAACCTGGTTTCACAGCTTCAATTATATAAGGAAGCAATGGTATGGATTTCTACAGCTTGAGACAATTGATAGCGTTGAACTGCAGAAAACAGGCCAGAAAACTGTTTTCCTAAATTGGGGCTAAACCAGAAGTGGGGGGGGGGGGAAATCTCTGTGTCATCAAAAAAAGTGGTAGGCGGCTTGCCCCTTCTCACCAGAAACCATGCCTTATATATAAATTTTATATGGTTTGATATAAATTGGATATTTTCAAAATTCAGAAAAAAAGTTATCTTAGGGCAGTGATGGCCAAACTCGGGCCTCCAGCTGTTTTGGGACTACAGTTCCCATCATCCCTGACCACTGGTCCTGTTAGCTAGGTATGATGGGAGTTGTAGTCCAAAAACATCTGGAGGGCCAAGTTTGGCCATCACTGTCTTAGGGCCTTGTGTGACCTATGAATATAACCATCACATTGCCCCCGATATGATGGAGTAGATTTCAAGCCCGCTAACCTATGTTGCTAACCTTGCCTAATAGTTTATGTGGGTTCTAAACATTATTTTTGGGGTGTTTGGAAGGTTGTGGCCAATGCACAACATGGTCACAGATGATAGGTGTTAAAGTCTAATGCACATGCTTACTCCGTCTGTTCCCCCACCCCCCGTCTGTGTGGCCCCGGGTGCTGACAACCCATGCTATGTCACTGACAGGAGGAAAATAAAGTTTAAAAAAAGGCTGGAATCCATGGAAAGAGGAAGAAGCAAGGAAATTCCCAGCTTGAAAAAGGAAGCAGACAGAGCAAAATATGAGAAGGGAAGGCACCCCCCAAAACATCGGGTTTCTAATGGGCAGCATGAAGTGTGTTTAGCATCCACTGCTTGCCTCTGCCCCATTGCCTCTGCCCCATTGTGCTGGCTCCACAGAAATGCCATCATTTCCTCACTCAAATAGATCCAATACAGTACAGCATGAAAGTTGGCTCACTCTTCCCAAGGACAGGAGGGCCAGTGATGGTTCTTGGCTGAGTTCTCCTACAATCCTTGAGGAAGCACAATGCGATCATAATATCCTGGGTTTAATTTCTGGCATGTAGTACTGTTTGTGCAAACCATTATCCTGGACGCAGCTTCCAATTTAACTTCCAGCAGGGTGGGACGTGGGTGGCGCTGTGGGTTAAACCACTGTGCCGCTTGGGCTTGTCGATCAAAAGGTTGGCGGTTCGAATCCCTGCGAGGGGGTGAGCTCCCGTTGTCCGGTCCCAGCTCCTGCCAACCTAGCAGTTCGAAAAAATCATACCAGTGCAAGTAGATAAATAGGTACCACTCCAGCGGGAAGGGAAACGGTGTTTCCGTGCACTGCTCTGGTTTCGCCAGAAGCGGCTTAGTCATGCTGGCCACATGACCCGGAAAAACTGTCTGGGGACAAACGCCGGCTCCCTCGGCTTCTAAAGCGAGATGAGTGCTGCAACCCCAGAGTCGTTTGCGACTGGACTTAATTGTCAGGGGTCCCTTTACCTTTAAGGGTGGGGAAACCATCAATGTCTACAGGGGACAGCATCTTCTTTGCCTGCTGTACCTGAAGCAATGATATCCAAGACACTCTGCAGAGATTCTGTGTTGCATTTTGGGAGATCATGGAGCAGAAAAAAGTTGGAAACTACATAGGGCAGGAGGAAGGAGCATGTGTTTACACGACTCTAGCGGAGCCCAAAACTGGTTTTCCTAGCTGTGAAGTTCAAGAATGACCTGCATGACTCTCAGATGACCAAGGTTTCCTGAAGTTTACACATTTCTGCCATGGCGTGCATGCACACACGTGCCCTCACACACACATATTCAACTCACAGCTTATGCACATTTAACTTGTGTGAATTGAGGTTTATGCACTTTGCCAAAACATCTAAAAATTAAAAAAAGGGGGTGGGCATCTGGTGGAAATAAATGTATGCAGTCCCACCTGCCGTTGCACTCAGCTTGGCAGAGCATTTTGAGGTGCAGGGAGATTGTGTTTTGACAATACATGGTTTTATCTACCCTGTTTCCCCTTTTTAAATACATAGTCATAAAGTAAGCCATGGCAGGGTGTTTTTACCTTTGTGAGAAGTAAGACGTACCCCTAAAGTAAGCCGTGGTGCTGCCATTGTTCCCGTCGCCTCCTCAGCCCCTCCTGCATGCGCAGGGAGCCAGCGAACCAGTGAGAGGCACGGGGGGGGGGAATGCGCCTCTTGCAGAGTTCTGCCCCGCCTGCTCAGCGCGCAGGGGGAGGCTGTACCGTACCATACTGACGTAATAAAAATAAGACACCCCCCGAAAATAAGCCACCCTGTGTTTTTTTTTGAAAAAAAAAATATAAGGCGGTGTCTTAAAAAGGGGGAAAGACGGTATGTGTGCCACCCCCAGAACACAACCTCCATATAAGTTGAGAGTTGACTGTATATGTGTATATAAAACAGAACAGAAACACCATGTGGCTTATTCCCCTTATTCCCCTTTCTTTTGCTACAGAGTCCCTCCCCTTCTTCGCGAACGGCAATGTGGCGAAGGTAATCCGCATTCAAGTGCTGTCGCTGGCATAATGAGGAGGCCAAAAGGCTGACAGCGATAGCTCCGAAGCCAAGGCCTGGGCCCTAAATGTAATGGAGAAATAAATTAAGCCAACTGAGCACGTTCAAATCCAGAATTCAGACACAGCTGGTATTAGGAAAATACCTCCTTCCTCCTGCTAGTTTATCATTTACACTTCAGTGATTTTTATGGAAATCACCAATAAGTCAGGCTGGGCACAAAAAGGCTCACTGAGGGAGTGTTAATACCCATTCTTATCAAATAGAATCACCATGGAACTAAGCTGCTGCAAATTATTTCAGGGAGTTGACATTTTCCATGCACATTAGACTTCCTGGGAAAGGTCTGAATATCTGACTCTGATTTCCATCAGGTTTCTGCTTGGTATTTTTCTGATGTCTGTTGTATCTCTTCTAGAGCAGAGCAGACAAAAGCCACCTTTAGATGGATCCAGGTGGAGGGAGGGCAGCAATTGGGTGTATGGGTGGGCAAGGTGCAGCCCCCCACCTGAAGCGAGGCAATTGCCACAGTGGCCACTGTAAGAGCAGGGGAAGGTGGCTGGCTGGGGCAAAGTCCAAGCCATCTACTGATGTGATCAGACAGTCATGCCTGGGGAGAATCTAATCAGTGCCGGATTTACGTATAAGCTAAACAAGCAATAGCTTAGGGCCCCACTCTCTTGGGGCCCCCAAAACAATTTAAAGGGAAAAAAACTGGATGTACATTTCCAAAATATAAGATAAAAAACAAATAAAATAAAACCTACATACAGCAACAGTGCTTTGTGTTGTGTAGGCTCCTATGAAGTATAGAATCATAGAATCCTAGAGTTGGAAGAGACCACAAGGGCCATCCAGTCCAACCCCCTGCCAAGCAGGAAACGCCATCAAAGCATTCCTGACAGGTGGCTGTCAAGCCTCTGCTTAAAGACCTCCAAAGAAGGAGACTCCACCACACTCCTTGGCAGCAAATTCCACTGTCGAACAGCTCTTACTGTCAGGAAATTCTTCCTAATGTTTAGGTGGAATCCTCTTTCTTGTAGTTTGAATCCATTGCTCCGTGTCCGCTTCTCTGGAGCAGCAGAAAACAACCTTTCTCCCTCCTCTATATGACATCCTTTTATATATTTGAACATGGCTATCATATCACCCCTTAACCTTCTCTTCTCCAGGCTAAACATACCCAGCTCCCTAAGCCGTTCCTCATAAGGCATCGTTTCCAGGCCTTTGACCATTTTGGTTGCCCTCCTCTGGACACGTTCCAGCTTGTCAGTATCCTTCTTGAACTGTGGTGCCCAGAACTGGACACAGTATTCCAGGTGAGGTCTGACCAGAGTGGAATACAGTGGTACTATTCCTTCCCTTGATCTAGATGCTATACTCCTATTGATGCAGCCCAGAATTGCATTGGCTTTTTTAGCTGCTGCATCACACTGTTGACTCATGTCAAGTTTGTGGTCTACCAAGACTCCTAGATCCTTTTCACTTGTACTGCTCTCAAGTGAAAATGAATATGTGTGTGTTTGGATATAGATTGTGTGTTTGGGGATTGAACCTGGGAACGTCTGCCTGGAAAGCGGCTGCACTTTCACAGAGCTACAGCCCGTCCCCAAGTAGGGGATGTGCATTTTGGCTTACCTGTGAATTTGTGATGGATTTACACTTTTACTGCATTTTGTTATTTGTTACCTAGATAACTACCATGAGGAGGTTTCAGATTTACTTTAAAAAACAACAACACGGGAGCTCCAAGTCTGGGATCCTGCCTGGGGGCATGAAATAAGGCCTTCCGTTGGGTTGGCAGCCCCGGCTGTGTACATGACTCCCAGGTTCCTACTCCCAGGTAATCTCTTTCAGTAGTGGAGAGAGACCACAAAAGGTGAGGGAAGGGGGGAAGGAGAGAGGCAATGGTAAGGAGGGATGAATGTGAGCAAAGGCAGCTAACATCAGTTTCATTTTGGTTGGGGAGGTGGGCAAAGTATTTAAATTGAAAGCTTCATGCAAAGAAAGTTGGGTCTGAAGAGGGATTTGCAGGATCTCAGGCTCATGCTGTTTTTGCCTCAAGTGCTTCTGTATCAGTGCCCTAAATAAACACTGCTGGAGCTCTCCTATAGTGTAATGCCACTTAATCCATAATGATATTTCGCTAAAATATCTTCTCTCTTCTCCGTCCACCCACCCCCCTCACTTTGGGTCTGCCATTTGCAGTCATGTTTATTTGATCAGCGGAAAGGTCACCATGCCTTGCACTGGGGAGGCAAATGGGTTGCCGTTTGCCTGAGCAGACAATAATGTCAGGCTCATCAACATTTGCCTCTTTAATGATGCAATTTGCTTCATCTCCATACAGGAGGGAGGCAGCCAGCTGTGCCACTCAGTCAGATGTCAAGGTCACACATCTGGGGAGTAGGAGGCCAGGCGTCTTCCAATCCACAACCTCATCTGTCCCTGTCACTCTTCCCAGACAATGTCAAATGTGTTACTCAGCCAAGGAGCTGCCATTTTCTAGGGCTGTGTGTTTTAAAAGCAGCTTAAAAGCAGCTGGTGTCATATCTAGATTGCCCTGGGTTCAGTTCTCGCCTAGTCAAAGTATCTTGGTGGCGCAAAGTGCCTTCCATCTGCTTTGGCTGGTGGCCAAACTGCTCTCCTATCTGAACAAGGATAGGCTAGCTTCTGCTGTCTAAGCTCTGGTAAACTCTAGGATAGATTAATGCCATGCATTAAACCATGGGTAGGCAAACTAAGGCCCGGGGGCCGGATCCGGCCCAATTGCCTTCCAAATCCAGCCCGCGGACGGTCCAGGAATCAGCGTGTTTTTACATGCGTAGAATGTGTGCTTTTTATTAAAATGCATCTCTGGGTTATTTGTGGGGCATAGGAATTCATTCATCCCCCCCCCAATAGAGTCTGGCCCCCCAAAGGTCCGAGGGACAGTGGACCGGCCCCCTGCTGACAAAATTTGCTGACCCGTGCCCTTGGGCTGCCACTGACAACAGTTCAGAAATTTCAGCCGGTGTAGTATTCAGCAGTTAGGTTGCTCATTGGAGCAAAATGGTATGAACATATAACATCAATCCTGGCCCAACTGCTCTGGCTGCCCTTTAGTTTCTGAGCTAAATTCAAAGTGCTAGTTTTGACCTATCTTCTTCTTTGGCAATCACTCATAGCCAAGTAAGATTGTCTTCCATAAACATGGTTTTAACAATGAGTCCGTAAGTAACTGTGGAGGCCAATTCTGCATCTACACGTCCTTCCACAGTGGGGACATTGGTTTCCGGGTGGGAACTGATCACGGTGTGGATTTGCCAAGCATGCCTTCCTCTTAGCACGTTTCTCCCTTGTGTCCTGAGTTCAAGTGTCTTCAAAGCCCATGACACCTTTGGTAAAGGCTGTTCTCCAATTGGAGCACTCACAGGCAAGTGTTTCCCAATTGTTGGTATTTATACTACATTTCCCCCCCAAAAAAATTGCCTTGAGATAGTCTTTAAACCTGGGGGTGAATCACAGTTAAGGTGGGAAGTCACGAGAAATGTCAGGGGATAAAGAACAAGAGCACTCTGGAGCAATCTCTGGAGGAATCTGTTAGAAGAAGAAGAAGAAGAAGAAGAAGAAGAGGAGGAGGAGGAGGAGGAGGAGGAGGAGGAGGAGGAGGAGGAGTTTGGATTTGATATCCCGCTTTATCACTACCCGAAGGAGTCTCAAAGCGGCTCACATTCTCCTTTCCCTTCCTCCCCCACAACAAACACCCTGTGAGGTGAGTGGGGCTGAGAGACTTCAAAGAAGTGTCACTAGCCCAAGGTCACCTAGCAGCTGCATGTGGAGGAGCGGGGACGCGAACCCGGTTCACCAGATTATGAGTCCACTGCTCTTAACCACTACACCACACTGGCTTTCATGTCATCCATAACTTGCTTGCCTGAGGCAGCTGGTTCACTCTACCTAATGGTAGGGTCAGTCTAGATATTGTGAGTAGAAGAGCTCATTCTGGGGAGCTTCGGGGTCCCTCCATTTCATCCTGCCAAGTGGCAAAGAGGATTTTCACCACCCACCAGGTGCAGATGCTATACAGCTGGTCACCCAGACAACTGGTTTACCAAGTGGTTGCATATGCACTGTATTGATAACTCTTTTTGGTCAATGCTCTGCCTTCCCCCATACTCAGAGATGTAATGTTAACACTGAAATACGCTAGTTTGTTGGAAGCAGGACCGTTAATATACCGAAGCTGTAAAAGGGCTTTGTTGCAGGATGGCTTGGCAAAGGAGGGGCAGGGGAGTTCTAGCTTTATTCCTCCAAGGCTGGGACAAGCTGCAGATTAGCCGCAACAAACATGTGAATGAATGAAAGTCTTTATTACGGTCATAGAACAGAAAGGCATAAAACAATTCAGATCGAAAATATCATCTATATACTAAATCACATTTAAATTTAAAATCATCACATTTTAAGCTTAAAATTTGTGAGATATCTCACCAGTCTGTCACTTTAGTATCATTTCTAAGGGGTTAACTAGAGCAACAAACATGTGATATTTAGAAACAAGGCAGTTAGTACGTATTCCATATTGAACCGTCATTTTGCAGTGTTGAGTTTGTGCTTTCTCCACCCTCCGATGTTTAGGGTATGCCAGTAAAATGCCTTCAGTGCACGAGAGAAAATTGACAGCCCAGACAAGCCATAAAAGTGGATGGCAGAAGCAAGATGCTTTCTCAAATCAATACAAAGGCCCTAAGGGCACCGGTGCTCAGAAATATAAATGGTAGATTACAAGGCAATATTTATATGGAAGAGGTTCTTTCCCCATCACATGCGAGATTGGGGGGGGGGGAGAAATCTCTCCATTGGAAGAGACTCATATCTCATTCTTGTAACATGGCAGCTTCTGGCAGCTGCTTCTTCTTCTTCTTCTTCTTCTTCTTCTTCTTCTTCTTCTACTACTACTACTTCTTCTGGCAATATTGCCAACCTGAGAGGTGCCGGAACTGAGTTCTGGCTGAAAAAAAGCCCTGCACTTACTTCTGAGTAGGTATGTGTAGGATTTCTCTGCCCATCAGTCTATAGGTTCAGTTAAAGCTTGACTGTTTCAAAAGGTCTTCCGATCCCAGACTGGTAAATTACATTACAAATTAGTAAGAGAGAGTTTCACTTCTGCTGAATTTTGTCTTCAGTCATGCCTAGGAGACAGGGCTGACCCAATATGTTTTGGTGCCTGAGGCGAACACAAAATGGCGCCTCCCTCCCTGTGAGGGAAGAAGGAGTGAGTAAAGAGCTACACCAGGAACAAAGGGGAATAAAGATCTACCTCAGAATCAGCTGTCCCTGTGGATGCTGTCACCCGAGGCAGTCACTTCACCTTGCCTAACAACAACAACATTATTATTATTATTATTATTATTATTATTATTAAATACTTTATTTAAGGTTCAACAATAACAAAATATCCACAATAACTACTACATCAATTAACCATCTTTAACAATAGTTGAAGAATTACAGAACATCACTTTAAGTTACTCAAATTTTCATATTTAATTTTTATCTCTTTATCTTTTTCTTAGTAGATCAAAAAGAAAAAGAAAAGGACCAAAAAAAGGAAGGTAGAAAGAAAAGGAGGAAAAAGAAAGAAAAGAAATATATATATATATATAAAGAAAATAAAAGAAAAAGATAAAAAGATAAACACATTTGACTTCCGATTAGACTCATTGTATTATTATTATTATTATTATTAAATAATTTTTATTGGGTTTTACACACATAATAGACACCAACTTAACACCCATCACATATAAAAAACAAATACAATAAAAAAGACATAAAATAAACACAAAAATCTTAATTTCCCTTCCTTCTTTCCTTAACATTTTAGTTTGACTTCCTCCTATCCTTCCTACTGCGTTCCATTGTAATTCATCTTTAGCAATTTCCTCTCATCATCTAATATTTTATTTATCTTACTAATATTATTTCTTTATATTATCTTAACTTTTATATTTCCTTGTCTATATTCTACCTTTCTTTATCTTACTCAAACACCTTAACTTACATCTTCCATACTACTCTTCTATCTTATCTTATCATACATCATACATCATACATTTACTAATTTAATCTTATTTCTTTGTATTATTAGTTCTACAGGGTGGATGCCACCACCTAGAAGGCCCTCTGCCTGGTTCCCTGCACTTCACTTCTCGCAGTGAGGGAACTGCCAGAAGGTCCTCGCAGCCGGACCTCAGTGTCCAGGCTGGATGATGGAGGTGGAGTCGCTCCTTCAGGTATTTAGGGTCAAGGCTGTTTAGCACTAACACTTTGAATTGTGCTTGGAAACGTACTGGGAGCCAATGCAGCTCTTAGGGCCAGTGTTAAATGGTCCCGGGGGCTGCTCCCAGTCACCAGTCTGGCAGCCATATTCTGGATTATTTGTAGTTTTCGGGTCACCTTCAACGTCACCATGTGAGAAAGGTAGATGACATCAAGCCCCATCACTGCACCAGCTCAAGAATTTTGAGAGACACCAAAATTCCCTATAAAGATCTGTGAACTTTCTTAGGAAAGTCTTATACATCCCTTCTTTTTAAACTTTGCACTCGGGAAGATTTGAGGAACTGAAAGAAGAAGAAGAAGAAGAAGAGTTTGGATTTGATATCCCGCTTTATCACTACCCAAAGGAGTCTCAAAGCGGCTCACATTCTCCTTTCCCTTCCTCCCCCACAACAAACACTCTGTGAGGTGAGTGGGGCTGAGAGACTTCAGAGAAGTGTGACTAGCCCAAGGTCACCCAGCAGCTGCATGTGGAGGAGCGGGGAAGCGAACCCGGTTCGCCAGATTATGGGTCCAACGCTCTTAACCACTACACCACTCTGGCTATAAGAGAACAAGGGAGGTGTTCATGGTGAGTTCTGGCACATCTTTTTCTAGAAAAATAGCACTGCGTAAGTCCCATCGGGTTCAGTGGGTTTTATTTCCTGGTAAGGAGGTGCAGGATTGTAGCCTGAATGAAATAGAGTACAGTTATGATGGGTTTTTTTCCCATATTGGAAGTAAAAAAAGGGATCTCTCCCTCAGACCCACAATGCACCTGACTCTGTCAGTATCATTCCATTTAAATCATAGATGGTAGATGAAGAAATGTGCAAAAGGCACATGCCCAATGTGTCAATTTTATTCATACTGCTGAGACATGTAGAGATAAATGGCTGCAACAGTGGAAATCGAGGTAGATTTCTACTTTGTGAATTTGCTTAAGTGCAGAATGCAAATGTCCATTCTTAATGCTCCCTGCAGAAAATTCCTCGGTTGCCAGTTTTAATGCCCATAATTACCCTCTCACTGTGGAAGTAAGTTCAGCATTACCTTCAGATGCTGAATAATATAGACACGAAAAGGCTGAATTTGTTCAAAACCAATTTGCTCTAAATCTTGGGGAAATTTAACAATCTCTTTTTCTCCTTCTGTGCTGGAAATCCTATTGTGCACATAGGCTCATTATCAACAATGCACTTAAATGATAGGGTTTTCAAGGAGCTCTAACAGTGGACTTCCTAAATTTAGCTCTTTGGCCTAAAATAAATAAATAAATCTGTGTCAAGCGCATACTAGAGGAAGAGCATAATGAAGATCATTCCAAGTGTTTCAGCTGGGTAATAAGTAATACCTTTGTTAGGACTAACCGAAAAGTCGGGGGGAGGGGGAGAGAATTATGGCAAGATTTTAGGTCCTCTAGAACTCTTGATCAGGCAAGACGTTATCGCAAAGGCAGGTGGATGGGATGAGGAAAAAGAGAGGAAGTATACAAAATGTGTGTATGATGTTATAGTCATAGAATCATAGAGTTGGAAGAGACCACAAGGGCCATCCAGTCCAACCCCCTGCCAAGCAGGAAACGCCATCAAAGCATTCCTGGCATGTGGCTGTCAAGCCTCTGCTTAAAGACCTCCAAAGAAGGAGACTCCACCACACTCCTTGGCAGCAAATTCCACTGTCGAACAGCTCTTACTGTCAGGAAATTCTTCCTAATGTTTAGGTGGAATCTTCTTTCTTGCAGTTTGAATCCATTGCTCCGTGTCCACTTCTCTGGAGCAGCAGAAAACAACCTTTCTCCCTCCTCTATATGACATCCTTTTATATATTTGAACATGGCTATCATATCACCCCTTAACCTTCTCTTCTCCAGGCTAAACATACCCAGCTCCCTAAGCCGTTCCTCATAAAGCATCGTTTCCAGGCCTTTGACCATTTTGGTTGCCCTCCTCTGGACACGTTCCAGCTTGTCAGTATCCTTCTTGAACTGTGGTGCCCAGAACTGGACACAGTATTCCAGGTGAGGTCTGACCAGAGCGGAATACAGTGGTACTATTACTTCCCTTGTAAAAGGAAGGATGCTCCAGCCCAGGAGGAAACAGGAAGTTTTCGACTGGCTGGATCAAACATCCCCATTGCATGTCCACTCTAGGAAAACAAGGAATGTTGTACTTGACTGCTACTTATGTTTCACATCCCACAGAAAGGAAAGCAGTGAGTGAAGGGAGGGAGGCAGGAAGGAAGGAAGGCAAACAGAAGAACTGATAGGGAATGAGGAGGAGGAGGAGGGGAGATGCAGCAGACCAGTCCTGACACTGATAGCTGTGGAGAAAGTCACTGTATTGAAAGGTGATGAAAAGCAAACTTTCTGAGTTTCTGTCCATGGGCTCTCCCAGCTGCAGAGGCGCCGATACACCTTCTTGCCAAGGACAAAGGGGAGCCTAAGTATACATCTGGACATAAATAGAACACATTATTCTCTTTCCATTCTGTCCATGTCATTCACATCTTTTCACCTGGAAAACATTCAGTGGCGAATATTCAGTAGAGTCCTAATCTAAACAACAGCAACAAAACAACTACAAACAAAATCATATAGGTGCAATATCCCCTCTCCCCTTGAAAAAAGAATCTGGGCGTTCATGAGAGCACTTTCCCATTTGGTAGAGGACATAGCCAAACCATTTAGTGAAAATACATGTTTACAAACAGAAAATAATTAGGCCCAACTGTCCTGTAATGCTTCCTTAATTTGGCTACTTTGGTGATTGCAAATTGGTGCAATTTGCAAGACACATGAGGCTAGCCAGGCTACTGCAGAGCTTCCATCTTTGAGCAAATTGTTCAACATGCCAAAAAACACATGAAAGCAGAGAGGTTCTTTTGAAATACTGCCCATTTTATGTTTTCTCCTAGGATATTCAAGAGCATTTCCTCTTTTCAACTGGAGATATACGATACCGTAATGGTAGGAATACCGCTCTCGTCTTCACAGGGGAAACGTTCTTTTGCAATGCAGGCAAGGCATAAAATTTCATAAAAGAAGCCCCCCCCCCCCACCTGCAGGGACCACATCACTTACTAGGAGAAGTGCAAATCCAACTCTGGGAAATACTCAAGAACAAGAGGCTTCAGATAACAAGGACCCGGAAGTCAGAACAGTGAGTCTATTATTCAGTCTCCCCTGATGTAACAGTCATTTTTGGTTCACACTCAAATAACTTCCATGGGGCAAAATACAGACGCGATGGAAATACGCCAAATAAGCAGCAGGTTGAGCAATTATTATTATGCAATTGCAATTTTTTAAAAAGCGGTGGCTTAATTGTACATGCTATTGTTCAATAAATAAATTCAATTGCCTTGATGATGTGGGAAAATGCCATTTAGCAAGGATGCACCGCCCCCAGCTTCAGACCACAAATTAAACCTTTACCTTCACAGTGTATTTTTGTTGTTGTTGTTATACAGTACATGAATATTTATTTAATTTTATAACAAATAATGATACAAATCTCATTCATCATGTTATTTACAATTATTCTCCCTCCCCTTTTCTGGACTTCCCTCAACTCCCCCTCTGCTGAGTTATTTAGTTTTATTTATTGTATCCTGCTTTTCCTACACACACACACACACACACACACACACACACACACACACACACACACACATACACACACACACAAAATCCCGTATCATTTCTCTGAAACATCTGTTACTCAAATGAAATTGTGAACTTTTCTTCAAATCCTGCCATTGAATCCAGTCCATTCTGTTGTTTCTGCAAATAAACTGTAAATGGTTCCCAGACTCTTTTGAAGTCCTTTTTGTCCTTCTCTCAAAGTTTATCTGTTAGCTTAGCCAATTCTGCATAGTTCATCAGTTTTTATCGCCATTGTTCCTCTGATGGTATTTCTTCCTTCTTCCAGTATTGTGCAATCAAGATTCTTGCCGCTGGTGTAGCATACATAAATAATGTCAATTTTTCTTTTGGTAGCTCTTTATTTGAGATACCTAACAAAAAGGCTTCAGGATGTTTAATAGAATTCATTTTAAACATTTTTTTCAATTCATTGTATATCATTTCCCAATATTTTAATGCATTTGCATTCCCACCACATATGATAAAATGTTCCTTCCTTTTCCTTACATCTCCAACATCTGTTATTTTCTTTCCTAAACATCTTTGCCATTTTCACTCTTTTTTTACATCGATGTTGTCTCTCTCATGTATCCTCTCTGTCAGCTTAGCCAGTTCTGCATAGTCCATAAGCTTAGCTTGCCATTCTCCCTTTGTTGGTGTTTTCTCTGTTTTCCATACTTGTGCTAATAAAATTATTGCTGCTGTTGTCGCATACATAAACAATCTCCAATTTCCCCCTCTTATATCATGATCTAAAATTCAAAGCAGGAAAGATTCTGGTTTTTTAACGAAAGTTTTTTTCAACATCTTTTTCAATTCATTATATATCATTTCCCAATATTCTTTAACCTTCTTACATTCCCACCATACATGAAAAAGTACCATCTTTCTCTTTACATCCCCAACATATCTTAGATCCTGTTTTATACATTTTTGCAGTTTTTTCCGGTGTGATAAATCATCTATATATAATTTTCAAATAGTTTTCTCTTAATAATATACAATCTGTAAACTTTAAATTTGTTTTCCATAATCTTTCCCATTCTTCTAACTGTATATTATGCCCAACATCCTGAGCCCATTTTATTTGTGCTGATTTTACCATCTCATCTAATGTCTCTCCATATAGCAAAATGTTATATGCTTTCTTCAGTAATTTGGTATTTTGTTGTTGTTGTTGTTTAGTCATTTAGTCGTGTCCGACTCTTCGTGACCCCATGGACCAGAGCACGCCAGGCACTCCTGTCTTCCACTGCCTCCCGCAGTTTGGTCAGACTCATGTTGGTAGCTTCGAGAACACTGCCCAACCATCTCGTCCTCTGTCGTCCCCTTCTCTTTCCCAACATCAGTGTCTTTTCCAGTGAGTCTTCTCTTCTCATGAGGTGGCCAAAGTATTGGAGCCTCAGCTTCAGGATCTGTCCTTCCAGTGAGCACTCAGGGCTGATTTCCTTCAGAATGGATAGGTTTGATCTTCTTGCAGTCCATGGGACTCTCAAGAGTCTCCTCCAGCACCAGAATTCAAAAGCATCAATTCTTCGACGATCAGCCTTCTTTATGGTCCAGCTCTCACTTCCGTACATTACTACTGGGAAAACCATAGCTTTAACTATACGGACCTTTGTCGGCAAGGTGATGTCTCTGCTTTTTTAGATGCTGTCTAGGTTTGTCATTGCTTTTCTCCCAAGAAGCAGGAGTCTTCTAATTTCGTGACTGCTGTCATCATCTGCAGTGATCATGGAGCCCAAGAAAGTAAAATCTCTCACTGACTCCATTACCCTCCATAATTTCCTTTTGAAAGTTTGAGATAGTATAGCTGAACCCCCTTTTATTATCTTCTTTAAACTGCTCATTAATTTGTCTGTGATGCAACCAACTTTGTAAAGTATCTTTCAAATTTTCATAACTTTAATTTCAAACCTTTCTCTTCTTCTGTTATCAAATCTCTATATGTTGGCCAGTTTCCTTTTTTATTGAGGCACACCGTCTTTTCATGGAAAGCTTGCCACCATTACTAAGCAACCTCTGTCCTGAAAACCCCCAGGACTCCTAGCAACACAGTCTAAAAAGCCACTAGTCCATATGAACTGATATTGTCTGTACATCTTTAGAGGGAGGGAGGTTTCGCATAAAGAATGATGAACGCTGGATATCAGATAAGGATAACTCTGTGCGGAGGTTTCTCACCTGCTGTCTTGTGATGGATTTGGCTTCATAGCAATAAGGCGGCGGAAGTCTGTTCTGAGGCTTGGGGACTTTAGCTGGTACGTTTTTTATGCTCAGCCTCACAGCTGGCACAGGTGGATTTCCAGCTATAATATGAAATAACATCCCCTGTGGAAACATTCAACCATGGTAAAACAGACAGAAATCTATTAAAAATGGGAGCGCAAAGTCAATGTTTACAGAGGGAGGTCAAATAACAGGATTCTGTTGGGTAAATGTCAGGGCTGTATAAGCAGAAAAGATCTGCAGAATTTGCATCGCTATCAAAGTGATACATGCTGAAACTCATAAATACTCAATATGTTTGGCAATTCCATTCCTCCCAAACGTTAAAAATATATATTTTATAATAATAAAAAACCCATTTGTTGAGATTTGTGTCATTCACTCAAATCCATTTATATGGCGTTCTGTCTCCTTCACAGAAAAAGATGGAGTAAAGGCAATACCATGATTATGCAGAACATTAGGGAGCAGATGGGTTCACCCTGAGGCATAGTAGATTCTCTTTTATTCCTGGCAGCTCAAGAGGATAGGATGATTATGCAATATGTCGAACTAAAGGGGAAATAACCCAGGACAGCTACAGGAGAGCTGGAGATGGTGGATGAAATTTCAAAAGAGGTCCACAGGGGAGATGCACAGGCATCTTGGTGTACGGCCATTATTATTAATTATTATAATCATCCCACTAAAAGCACACAGAAAGTGGCTTGCAAAGATTAAAATAAACAATGAGCGTTCAAAAGGCAGAAAATATTCAAAGCCAAGCTTCTAGAACTGGCTGCAGACCAAAGCAGATTTAAAGCA
Source organism: Darevskia nairensis (assembly GCA_034642065.1). Lineage (NCBI taxonomy): Eukaryota > Metazoa > Chordata > Lepidosauria > Squamata > Lacertidae > Darevskia > Darevskia nairensis. The sequence continues at coordinate 232,707 of JAWWNI010000488.1, forward strand.
CAAAACAGCAGGGGGGCAGAGTATCAATTTGAGCCATTCATGTGTCTCTTCCCTCCTTGCCCATCCCTGGCAAAATGCAATGTGGTTAAGAACACAATGTACTATCATTAGGGCTGCAATGTTTAGCTGATTAATTAATATCTGGCCCTGACATACACAGGTAAAGCAGTAGCTGCTGAACGCCAAGAAAACTTGCTTGAGGTGTAATATGTAGTTTTGCCCTCAGAAAGGCACAAACTGGGCGTCTTGGCAGTGGCTAAGCTTTGGATGGGGTGAGGGGTCTTATCCATTTTTGCACCCACAGTTTCACCTCCTCCCTCCCCTCTACTACCTCAGCTTCCAGTTTGCAACTGGAAGATGAGTCTGGAGGATACTTTCAACGGAAAACCAGAAGGCGAGAGAACAAATTAGTGGCTACATTTTTTAAGGCACACAAACTACCACAACTACTTCTGCCCTGATTCAGCCACATTTAAACCGAGGAGTGTGCAGCAACATCATCTGTGGAACGATGTGGAACCACTAACATTAGGCTTCCCCCTGTTTAGTAGATAAATAAATAACCCCTGACCAACAGTTTTCAAATTCTTTACCTTCTTCACGAAATGTTTTCTGCATTGGCTTGTCTGCTGTAAAAATATCTGCCACAGAACTGGTGAACCTTACATGCAAATTAGATAACAGAAAATTAGTTTGAAATCTTGATATGCTTCCAAGGAAACTCAAGATTCTCCAGAACATCCATTACAGTAGGTCACATTGTGGCAAACATATGGTGGAATTATAGCACATGAGAAGGGAGTACTGTGATCTATACTGACCCCAGCAGTAACCCATCCATTTGTATGGCAGGTCTAATTATGACACTTATAGCTCTGTTGGCTTTAACGTAAACTATTTTTTCTCCTCCGCAATTAACTGTCATTTAAGTCTACTGGGGTCTGACATACAGTAAATCTGTGCTATCAGGTAGATTGTTTCGCTTCCCCGACGGATTATAAATTAAGCTTTTGGAAACACAATAGTTTGCAAATGTTTCTATCAGCCTGCTTTGTTCACATTCAATTCTATTAATAAAAAATGAACCTGCAAAAAAAGCCTTGCTAACATTTATGAGAAAGCAGATCTTTTTATTATTGCGTGCCATGTCAAATCCTCTCTTTTTGTAACAAATGGATTTTTGTTGAACAAGCTGTTTGGTCTATCCATACTATTTGACGACATGAGTTGGTATGATATTATAGCAAGATAATGGGTTTATATTCCTGAGTGTGCAAAAGTCTACTATGACTCTAATATGAGTGCTAACCTTAATTATGATACTCAACATCAAGTTAAATCCCAGCCTTGCAGAGGTGGATTAATTCCTTCTCCAATACTCAAGGTTCTTTCTTCTCTCAGATCAACGTCTGTTGGAAAATAGAAACTTTTGAACTGGTGTGTGTGTGTGGGGGGGTAATAATCTAGCAAAGTTTTTACTTAATGTCTTTAGAAAGATTTCATAGAATCATAGAGTTGGAAGAGACCACAAGGGCCATCCAGTCCAACCCCCTGCCAAGCAGGAAACACCATCAAAGCATTGGACTGAATGGCCCTCGTGGTCTCTTCCAACTTTATGATTCTATGATTCCTGACAGGTGGCTGTCAAGCCTCTGCTTAAAGACCTCCAAAGAAGGAGACTCCACCACACTCCTTGGCAGCAAATTCCACTGTCGAACAGCTCTTACTGTCAGGAAGTTCTTCCTAATGTTTAGGTGGAATCTTCTTTCTTATAGTTTGAATCCATTGCTCCGTGTCCTCTTCTCAGGCGCAGCAGAAAACAGCTTTTCTCCTTCCTCTATATGACATCTTTTTATATATTTGAACATGGCTATCATATCACCCCTTAACCTTCTCTTCTCCAAGCTAAACATACCCAGCTCCCTAAGCCGTTCCTCATAAGGCATCGTTTCCAGGCCTTTGACCATTTTGGTTGCCCTCCTCTGGACACGTTCCAGCTTGTCAGTATCCTTCTTGAACTGTGGTGCCCAGAACTGGACACAGTATTCCAGGTGAGGTCTGACCAGAGCGGAATACAGTGGTACTATTACTTCCCTTGATCTAGATGCTATACTCCTATTGATGCAGCCTACTTAATCATAAAATTATAAGCAGGGTCCTAAAGATCACACCAACCTGAATGCATCATCAGCCACAGACCTGTCCCATCTGCAAACTATTAAAAACACAAGAAAAGCCATACTGGATCAGATAAAAGCTAACTTGATCCAGCATCCTGTCCCCAAAGTAGCCCATCAGATGCCTATGGGACACTCCAGCAGACTGAAGCTCAGTAGGTCACAGTATTATCAGGAGACTGCAATGGCCTGGGCGGACTGTATCAGAAAAGGTCAGTCTCTCTCCGATAATGTGGGAGACAGTATCTTAAGGCTTTATAAACTCAAACCATACACTCAGGATTTCCCCCCAAGGTACAGATTACACCGAGAGAGCCTATATCACAGGTGGAGAACCTGATTTGGCCAGCAAGCTTATCCTTACCTTCCATATCCAAATCTGGCAGGTGGGTGGGGCCTTCCCCTGCCAGTCACTTGACTTCCTAATGACACCAGGTGATGATTGTCAGGACTTCAGAGCACTTCAGAGCTTGCAATAAGTCCTGCACGAGGCATTGAAATAGCTGTGCCTGTGATATTCGCATGTTCTGTTGAACAGAATGTATTATTTAGAACTGATGAAGCAGTAAGTGCGAAACCTGAGCAATATCCGGAGGACAGGTTTTCTCCTTCGTTTTTTCGTCGCTTTTTCTTCCCAGATGCCATTTATATTGAGTTTGGATTGATGGTGACACCATTAGATTAAGACTATCTTTTTCTTCTATCATCGTGTCCAGCAACTGACATTGTCTTGTTCATCTGCTACAGTCCATTTACCATCAACCTTACAGGAACTTTTCGTTGGCACTGGGATTTTGTCATTACACCTATCTATTGCTGAATGGTTCTATTATATAAACTTGATACATTTTATTATACATGTGATATGTACATGGTTTCATTTATTATTCGGTTTTATTGTAAGATTATCGGTTCCTCATAAGAGTTTTGTATGCAATCTTCATTCTAGTGTCAGCCATTGTGTGGTGGTTTCTGTTGTTGTTTTCGATTGAAATAGGGGTGCCATACTTCCGGATTTCTAAGGGTTTTTTCCCCAAAAGGTGGCACTTTCTCCTTGTCCCTGGATCTTAGGCAAGTCAATGTTGCTGGGGTCTTTCTAAAAAAAACAAAACAAAAAACACTTTCGGGGTGTCCTGGTTTTTACTTTTTGAAAAATGGTCAGTCACGATCTATCACAGGGATGAGTTGTGAAATCAACTTCCCCACGGGGAACATGGACACTGAGCTGACCCAGTCACTTCTGCCCCACACTTGACATCACATACAACATAAGGCTGGGGTAAGGTGAGTATGGGGGAATGACTTCTCAGGCCAAATTGAGGACCTGTGGCACCGGGCCATATTTGGCCCCCACTCCAGAGGTTCCACCAGGGGACACGGGTGGCGCTGTGGGTTAAACCACAGAGCCTAGGGCTTGCTGATCAGAAGGCTGGCGGTTTGAATCCCCGCGATGGGGTGAGCTCCCGTTGTTCGGTCCCTGCTCCTGCCAACCTAGCAGTTCGAAAGCACGTCAAAGTGCAAGTAGATCAATAGGTACCGCTGCGGCGGGAAGGTAAACGGCATTTCTGTGCGCTGCTCTGGTTCGCCAGAAGCGGCTTAGTCATGCTGGCCACATGACCCGGAAGCTGTACGCCGGCTCCCTTGGCCAATAAAGCGAGATGAGCGCCGCAAACCCAGAGTGGTCCACGACTGGACCTAATGGTCAGGGGTCCCTTTACCTTTACCTTTTACCAGAGGTTCCACCCCTGGTCCACATGCACAATCCCCTATGCAAGGAGGTATGACTCCATTCCCTCTTCCTTGAATTGCTTGAGTGGCTGGGGAGACCCGGCCAGATGGGCGGGGTATAAATAATAAATTATTATTATTATTATTATTATTCATGTATGCACTAAAATACCGTTCGTACATCGTATGAGAGAAGGGGCGCACCCAGGTTTTTCAAGGATTCAGGTGTTCTTGGGAGAGAAGGCAAGTTGAGCCACAGCCTCCCTTGGTTTGCTCTGCTCTGTTCTGCTCTACACAGATGTTTTGCATTCTTTTAAAACTTGAGGATCAGGATCCGTTTCAGGACTCCTAAAAATAAGACACAACCAAACCCCACATTACAAAAAGAAACCACTGGGAGAGCCATTACAATATAAGGGCTGTGTCCTTGTTTGGGTTGTTTCAATGGTTAATTACTCCTGCTGTTAAGAAGTTGTAGTTTATGCCTCGACTCTAGCTTTATTGCCAACTCCCAGGGCTCCTTTCAACCTGGCCCTCCTACATTAGAAGCCGGCATTAAGGGGAAAGGCAATGCTTTCTGAGTGTTGTATTGAACTGTAATAGCTACTTTCCTGGTCATAAAATGCAACCAGCCTAGCCAATGTTCCATTATTACGCTGAACAAGAAACATAGCGGAGAAATGCTTCCCATCATTTGTATTTTACAGATCAACTCTGTGTAAAAAAACCCAAACCAAACCAAAAAATAGTGCTGTGGTGTTCTTAGTTTTAAAAATTGCCCTTTCAAAGGAAGTTTGTTTTTTATTACTTGGTCAAAAGCACTACTGACTTTGTTTTCTCACAAAAATACCCTGTTAGTTTCAATAATGTTGGATTTATATTTTGGAGTTTTGAAAGCTGGGTTGCTGCTGTTGCTTATGAGGATGATTCCATGGCATAGCTGTGACTTCCATAAATAAAGATGATGCTCAGTTCCATGCAGCAGGTAGGCTAGCATATTCAGTAATGTAGGAGTTATATGTGAGAAGCACACCGTACATTTAAAGCACCGTGCTACCACTTTAAACAGTCATGGTTTCCCCCAAGAATTCTGGGAGTTGTAGTTTGTGAAGGGTGCTGAGAATTCTTAGGAGACCCCCTGCAACGAACCTCCTTTCTCTTTCCTAGGTTCGCCTAGAAAACAAACCCCTCTTACTTTAAGGGTTTATTAGTAATGAGAGTCTGTATCCATCTTTCGTGGCCTGGTATCCTTAATGCTCTGGGTTACTTAGATGAACCACCTCTTGCCTACAGTAAAGGGCCTCCCTCAGCTCGGATCCCCACTGCAACAATTTGCCTCACAACTCTGGCAACTTTGTGGCACTTCAGGTTTTCACCTTCTAACCCTTTTCTGTGTGACTCTCAGACACAAACTAACACCCCCCTTTTCCTCTCAGGTAAGTTTTGCCCTTTTCCTGAGTACACACCCCTGTGAGATTTGATACCCTGCTGGACCAATAATGACGATCCTTCTCTGGCACAAAAGGAACTGAACTTTATTTTCCGGAGAACATAGTTGATTTAAAGATTCATGCATTCACAGTCTTAGTTACCATCATATAGGAACTCTTTCATTTTACAGTTTCACTACAAACTAATCCTAACCTATACCAACACTATCCTGGTCCCACACCCTTCTTCTCCCTGTCACCACACACACCCTCCCTCTTCTCAACTGTCAAAACGGCTGTCTCCTCCTTTTAAACCGGGGACCGCCCCGCCCCTAAAGGATGAGCTGCCAGTCAAGGTGAGGGTGGATTAACTCCTTCTGAACCGGGAGGTAAAAACTCTTTCACCTTAGGGCCAATCCGTCACACCCCCTATTCCCCTTCCCAAAGTAACAGTTCTCTGTGAAGAAGGATTGGTTGTTAAACCAGTCTAGGGACTGTAGCAAAAGTCGATTGCCACCAAACAGTAGCACAGTGGTTCCACACCCTCTCCTGCCCTTCAGATCTTCTCTGCTGAAAATCACTCCCACCCTGTTCTGTTATGGCTGCTTGCCCTTTAATGCTCTGCTGAGCTATGTGTGTTCATGACCTGGAGATCCCATGTCTCCTGGTAACAGGGGGGAAAGCACATTAGTTAACACAGACAAACAAATTCTATCTCTTTTTGAAGATTAAGCACCTGGAAATGTGTCAATCATGGCGCTTACCTTTTCTGGCTGTTTGATCCACAGTTATCTAAAATGCCACACTCCTCTAAGTTCAATTGAGGAAGCATATAGATCGGCACAGTCTGAATGGGACAAGTTGATGCTCTCAAATTCTGTGGGAGAAGATAGGGATTTGTGGAACTGGGGAGTGAAGTGAATCTGCATTCGATTGTGCTGAAGATTACCATGGCAGTATCAAAGGCACATCTGCACCGCAAAGGTAGGAAGAGAAAACTAATTCCAAGTTGCACGAGAAGGCATCTGAAATCAATTTAAAAAAATAAAAAAGATTTTTGAGATGGTGATGGGTTTCTTGAAATCTAAAACAGATATACTTGAAGGATATATTTGTTCATTTTATTCTAAATGTCCTGGGTCTTTTTGCAGCATGGGTGCTGAAAGTTGCTTGGTAGGCACCCGTCAGTCTTGGGAGGCAATGGATGAGTGTGTCAATGGGGGTGAAGTCAAATTGTTGGGAGGTTATAGCACCTGCTATGGTTGTAGAGGTGACGCTGTGTTCTAAACCACTGAGCCTAGGGCTTGCCGATCAAAAGGTTGGCGGTTCGAATCCCCACGACGGGGTGAGCTCCTGTTGCTCGGTCCCTGCTCCTGCCAACCTAGCAGTTTGAAAGCACACCAAAAAGTGCAAGTAGATAAATAGGTACCACTCCAGCGGGAAGATAAATGGCGTTTCCGTGTGCTGCTATGGTTCGCCAGATGCGGCTTAGTTATGCTGGCCACATGACCCGGAAGCTGTACGCCGGCTCTCGGCCAATAAAGCGAGATGAGCGCCGCAACCCCAGAGAAAAACTGTCTGCCGAACTGACCCGGAAAAACTGTCTGCAGAGCGGACAAACACCGGCTCCCTCGGCCTGTAAATTGAGATGAGCGCTGCAACCCCAGAGTCGTCCGTGACTGGACTTAACTGTCAGGGTTCCCTTTACCTTTATGGTTGTAGAGACCAATACGGGAGAGACAGGTTTTGTTGCAGCTGGGGCAGCTGTAAATGTATGGTTGTGCTGCTGCTGATGCACCATGGCGTTTCTTTTCTCTGCACTCCTCCCAGTGGTGATTTTCTCGTCTGGTCACTGCAATGCATGCACAACATGCCTGTCTCCAGGTGCTGTGGTCATTTGCAAGGGATTCTCACATGATGGGGTTAATGTTGCCAACCTTCATGTCATATTTGCAGACATCCTTCTAATGCAGAGGTACCCAGATGGCGCTAGGGACCCGGGTGGTGCTGTGGGTTAAACCACAGAGCCTAGGGCTTGCTGATCGGAAGGTCGGCGGTTCGAATCCCTGTGATGGGGTGAGCTCCCGTTGTTCGGTCCCAGCTCCTGCCCACCTAGCAGTTCGAAAGCACATCAAAGTGCAAGTAGATAAATAGGTACCACTCTGGCGGGAAGGTAAACGGCGTTTCCGTGCGCTGCTCTGGTTTGCCAGAAGCGGCTTTGTCCTGCTGGCCACATGACCCGGAAGCTGTACGCCGGCTCTCGGCCAATAAAGCGAGATGAGCGACGCAACCCCAGAGTCAGACACGACTGGACCTAATGGTCAGGGGTCCCTTTACCTTTACCTTCTAATGCAGAGTTAGTCTTCCAATGGGTCTGGTGCCTGAAGCCAGCGCCCCATAGGGCATGTCCTTAGCAATCCTGCCATTTTCCATTCTGTGGACAAGACCAAGCCAGCGTAGATGTCACTGAGATCTACAGATGTAGGGCGGTATAAGTAAGTAAGTAAGTAAGTAAGTAAGTGTGAACATTAGGGTGATGACTTTTTCGTTTTTTTTTCTCAAAAACTATTTCCTGTAGCACAAATGGATGAACTTTTGCCTATTAATGACTAAAACGAGGTATATTCCATTGAAATATTAAAAAAGGTCACGCACAAACCGTTTTTAAATTTTTAGTATGTCGTTTTACCATTTCATAAAATTTTATTAACAATTCTATATATATTAAAATGTTCAAGCTGGATGTTTGTTGGCAAAGGCCTTGCTCCATAACCAATGCTTGAAAACCAACTGGAAAACAAATAAATCTCCAATCAACATTGCCCGAAGCAAACAGTGCTGTGAGCGTACGATCAAAGTTATGCAAGACTTGCACGACTCCTGCCACAACAAGGACAACCTCCCACTGAGATTCATCCTGTCCAATGACATTATCGTGAATAATTGACTTCCTTGTGTGTTTGATGGCCCTATATAATGTTGTAGATATGTGACTCTAAAGCTTGGGTTCAGTTTTATATCTGCTTACAGTGACTTCAAAAAATGGTCAAAAAACTGATAAATAAAATTTTTAAAATCATTTTGTGCGTGAGGTTTTTTTTTTATCAAATCTCTTTGAAAGTAAGATTTTATCTAATCTTTAATGAAAGCTCATCAAATTATGATACAGGGAAATGAGGTTGTAAAAAAGTCACCACCCTAGTGAACATGCTGGGAATGTGGACTTGGGAGAGCACATCTTTGTTTAAGACTCTGTCCTGATACCCAAAATATTCCTGACACAACTCCCATAATCCCTGACCTTGCCAGCTGGAGAAAATATGAGTTGGACTCCATCAATATCTGGAGGACCACAGGTTCTCCATCCCTGAAACACAGGGAAAGGCTATTATTATTTAGTCCCTCAAATTGATTGAAAAAACCTATATGATTTTAAAGGGGGTGATAATAACAGGGAACCATTTTCTATTGAATTGTTAATTTCATATAGGTGTGGCAATTCGTTTTACTTTTATTTTGATGGGAACACTGATGTGTAGGCTGGTGGCCGTGTTTGGACAACAGAGTCCTCAGATATTTGAATATTTCCACCTGCTTGATTGTTTCACGGTTGATACAGCATTTACATTAATGTGGTCTTCTACTAATTTTTGAAAGTGCTTCTCTTTTGCTAACAGATTCATGCTTATGTTACGGCTGTCAACCACTTAAAGAATTTTAATGATAAATAAAGCTGCCTGACAGCAAACCCTCAATATAGGTGTCATTCTGAGATCCTCAAGGACAGTTATGTCACTTACAATTTAATAAACAAATGTTGCCAGTCATCATTGGAAGGAAGCCTCATTCTTAGTATATGCTTCCCCCCCACGTCCCCTGTTACATTAATACCCCAAAACAGGCATAAATCTTTTTAAAAAACATTAATCCAGTGGGCCCTTAATTTGCAGCCCCTCTAATTTAATTTTGTTCTCACCCATTAAGCAACAAAAGATTTACAGGGCAGGTCTATACATGTGCACTCAAAAGCAAGTCCCACAAAATTCAATGGGGCTGACTCTCATTTGCTAAGTGGGTAACCGGTAGGCAGTCCAAAATCTTACTTCAAAACGAAAGATGATATGATAGCAGGATAAAAGCACAGTGCTAAAATACCAAACCGTCACAGCAGGAAAAGGTAACACAAATACTAAACAATTTACAGAAATGCTTTTGTTGTTGTTTAGTCGTTTAGTTGTGTCCGACTCTTCATGACCCCATGGACCAGAGCACTCCAGGCACGCCTGTCTTCCACTGCCTCCCCCCGTTTGGTCAAACTCATGTTGGTAGCTTTGAGAACACTGTCCAACCATCTTGTCCTCTGTCGTCCCCTTCTCCTTGTGCCTTCCATCTTTCCCAACATCAGGGTCTTTTCCAGGGAGTCTTCTCTTCTCCTGAGGTGGCCAAAGTATTGGAGGCTCAGCTTCAGGATCTGTCCTTCCAGTGAGCACTCAGGGCTGATTTCCTTCAGAATGGATAGGTTTGATCTTCTTGCAGTCCATGGGACTCTCAAGAGTCTCCTCCAGCACCATAATTCAAAAGCATCAATTCTTTGGCGATCAGCCTTCTTTATGGTCCAGCTCTCACTTCCATACATCACTACTGGGAAACCCATAGCTTTAACTATATGGACCTTTGTCGGCAAGGTGATGTCTCTGCTTTTTAAGATGCTGTCTAGGTTTGTCATCGCTTTTCTCCCTAGAAGGCCCCCACATTTGGAGCCTCATTGCTCTTTCCATGTGTGACAACAAAACTATGGGCTCATCCGGATTGCCTTGTATGCCAGATTTATAGGCACAGGTCTGTGCTTTAAAGTTCTGTGTCCCCTGCCCATGGCACAAAGAGGACCCCATCTAACTTCTCTAGATAAGGAGTTCCAGAGTTTGGGAGCAGCCACCAAGTAGGCCCTGGTGACTAAGCCAGGAGGCAGACACAGTCTTACTTACACCACCACACATGTGTCAGGCCTCCCTTTTCTCTTTTGATGTGCATAAGCCTCCAAATGAAGATGGCTGGAACATGCTTAGAGCTCCAAAACCTGTGTTCCAGCCTTGATACGAGATGGAATCCACCTTGCTTATATATCCTCCTGTTAAATTAAACTCCAACCATTTGCATCACCAGCAGTCTATCTAGCTCAGGGGTAAGCAAACGTTTTCCGCAGGGGGCCGGTCCACTGTCCCTCCGTCCTTGTGGGGGGGCGGACTATATATTGAAAAAAATAAGTGATCGAATTCCTATGCCCCACAAATAACCCAGAGATGCATTTTAAATAAAAGGGCACATTCTACTCATGTAAAAACACGCTGATTCCCGGACCGTCCGTGGGTCGAATTTAGAAGACTATTGGGCCAGATCCGGCCCCCAGGCCTTAGTTTGCCTACCCATGATCTAGTTTGTCACTGCTATGGTCCACAAACCCCTGGAGTAAGAGATAAGAGACCTGGGGTTCATCCACAGACTATGATGAAGAATTCTTCTTCATAAAGATGGGGGGAAGTTTGTGGGGTTTTTTGGGGGGGGGCAAAACTCAAGGTGTCAAAGCACCTACTGTATATGGACCTACAAAGGGAGCAGGCTGTACCTAACAAATGAGCAATGCTTCCTGGGACTGCTGTTATTGTAAAACAGGTTTCACATAAGAAATCCTATATAATATAATTGATGATGATAATCACTATTATTATATAATTAATAATAAGTGCATGAGTCAGGTGGATGAAAGTCTTGGCTGCAGATATTTCTGGTCATCCCTGTCTTTCATCGCATGAACATCTCATATTTCCCTCCTTTTATTTGAAAATTACAGCATGCACTTGGCAATCAGCAATAGGGGTTATTTCACTGCCGTTCCCATTAGGGATTCTTCTTGCTTGTATGCTGCAACTTTTACTTCTCTCTCTCTCTCTCTCTCTCTCTCTCTCTCTATCCTTGGCATCAGGAGAGAGAGAGAGAGAGAGAGAGAATTACACAGGAAGAAAAGAAAAGCTCTGCAGTGCAAGATGTTCAGATACAATTTCCCTGGGGCTATGGCCAATAAGATTTTAATCTTGAAGAAACTCTGGACCCCCCAAGGCTCCTCTAATTTTGAATTCTTAAACTGAAACTTGAATAAGGATGCATGTAAACATCTTCTAATTTGAAAGGGTTATAGCAGAGTAATCTTAGAAAAAGAAAGTAAAAATATGTTTGTCTTTCCATCATTATCAAGTAATGCCTGAAAGGAATATAGGAAATTCCCAAGCTATGTTTAATAGCCCTTTGAACAAGTGCTTCTTGTTCAAATGGCTGAGTGGAAGACTTGGGCCAGAAAAATTGCTCCCACCAGACTTCCAGTCGAAGTGCCAGAGCGATCGGTCGGGGGAAATTTCGCTCCGAGATTCCCCGGCCCGACAGGGGGGAAGGGGAGACCGCGACAGTGCAGTGGCCCCCGAAAATCCCGGGTAGGGCGTCCCGGGACCTTGGCGATCCGGCAGAGCTCGGAACGCCTCCCCTGCTACCCAGTAAACCCTAGTAAGGGGTGCCGAGAGAGAGCGAGGTGGAGGTGGAGCTCATCGGATCCATTAAAGCTCCTGTCGGGCGAAGCTGCATGACCGGCTGCTTTGAGCGCTTTGATTCCTCCAATAAAAAAAGAAGATTTGAAACAATGAAACAGTGAGTAAAAAGACATTTGGACAGAATTACTAAGTTGCTTGGGACTCTAAAAACGGAGTTCGGTCCCTTGCCTTTGAAACTAAGAAACAGTGTTTCCAGTTACCCTATCTCCCATGGTTTCGGGGAAATTTAGCAAAGAAAAAGCATCGGATTATAATTTTGGACTGCTGAGACTGTTGCCTTTGGAATTTTAAAATGGAAGTGCTCTGATGAAAATGGACGTGGGAAAAATATTAGCTGCATTGCAGGAAATAAGAGACCTTATCTTCTTCTTCTTTTTTTAATAATTTTATTAGTTGTACAAAAAAAGAGATACATTATTAATTATACAAAGAAGAAATACAAAGAAGAAATACATACAAATACATTATTTTACATATGTTTCGTGAAGCAAAATTTTAAATAATAGATGAAGAAAATAGAAGAAAAAGAAAAGAGAGAGATAAGAGGAAGAAGAAAAAGAAAGCCTCTGCTTAAAGACCTCCAAAGAAGGAGACTCCACCACACTCCATGTCAGCAAACTCCATTGTCAAACAGCTCTTACTGTCAGGAAGTTCTTTCTAATGTTTAGGTGGAATCTTCTTTCTTGTAGTTTGAATCCATTGCTCCATGTCCTCTTCTCAGGAGCAGCAGAAAACAACTTTTCTCCTTCCTCTATATGACATCCTTTTATATATTTGAACATGGCTATCATATCACCCCTTAACCTTCTCTTCTCCAGGCTAAACGTACCCAGCTCCCTAAGCCGTTCCTCATAAGGCATCGTTTCCAGGCCTTTGACCATTTTGGTTGCCCTCCTCTGGAAGTGTGACTAGCCCAAGGTCCCTCAGCAGCTGCATGTGGAGGAGCGGAGATGCGAACCCGGTTCCCCAGATTACGAGTCTACCGCTCTCAACCACTACACCACACTGGCCCTAAAGGTTGTCTAGTGACTAGTCCAACTCCCTACTCAACTAAATCTCAACTAAAGCATCCCTGACAAATGGTCATCCAACCTCTGCTTAGAAACCTCCAAGGAAGGAGAGTCCACAACCTTTCGAGAGAGTCCATTCCACTGTCAAACAGCTCTTGCTGTCAGAAGCTCTTCCTGGTATTTAGTTGGAATCTCTTTTCTTGAAGTCATTGACTCGAGTCATACCCTCCAGAGCAGGCAAAAATAAGCTGGCTTCATTCTCTATGTGACAGCTTTTTAGGTATTTGAGGATGGCTATCATATCTCTTCTGAATCTAAATGTTCCTGGGAAGCCCATAAGTGCACTCAGTTTTGCCCCCAGCAGTTGGTATTCAAAGGTATACAGCCTTGGAACATGGAAGCTCTGAATATGGAAGGCTCATCCTATTTCACCACCTAAAGTGAAATAGGTCCTTCCTTCCTCACTGCCAAAGCCTCCTTTGGTCCGAAGTTAGGGCAAGATCTCACAAGGTTTCATGATATTTCAGTGAGATCTCACCAGAAGCCGCCAGTGCTTCTCTGCTGGTAGTGGACGTGCCCATGGGGACCCCACCTCTTGGAGGTCCAGCACCCTAAATGGCTGCCTCAGCCCGCCTCCATGAATTTGCCCAATCCCTCTTTAAATCAGCATCATGGTATTTGCCTTGTCTTTGGCGGTTGGAGGATGGATGGCGGCTAACAGATTGAGGTTGAATCCTGACAAGGCAGAAGTACTGTTTTGGGGGGACAGGAGGCGGACAGGTGTGGAGGACTCCCTGGTCCTGAATGGAGCAACTGTGCCCCTGAAGGACCAGGTGCGCAGCCTGGGAGTCATTTTGGACTCACAACTGTCCATGGAGGCGCAGGTGTCCAGGGCAGCTGTGTCCAGGGCAGCTGTCTACCAGCTCCATCTGGTACGCAGATTAAGACCCTACCTGCCCGCAGACTGTCTTGCCAGAGTGGTGCAAGCTCTGGTTATCTCCCACTTTGACTTCTGCCATGCGCTCTATGTGGGGCTACTTTTGAAGGTGACCCGGAAACTACAACTAATCCAGAATGCGGCAGCTAGACTAGTGACTGGGAGCAGCCACCGAGACCACATAACACCGGTCTTGAAAGACCTACATTGGTTCCCAGTAAGTTTCCGAGCACAATTCAACATGTTGGTGCTGACCTTTAAAGCCCTAAATGGCCTTGACCCAGTATACCTGAAGGAGTGTCTCCACCCCCATCGTTCTGCCCGGACAATGAGGTCCAGTGCCGAGGGACTTTTGGCATTTTCCTCACTGCGAGAAGTGAAGTTACAGGGAACCAGGCAGAGGGCCTTCTCGGTAGTGGCGCCTGCTCTGTGGAACACCCTACCACCAGATGTCAAAGGGGGAAAAACTACTAGACTTTTAGGAGACATTTGAAGGCAGCCCTGTTTAGGGAAGCTTTTAATATCTGAAGGACTATTGTATTTTAATTTTTTGTTGGAAGCCGCCCAGAGTGGCTGGGGAAACCCAGCCAGATGGGTGGGGTATGTATAAATAGATAGATAGATAGATGATAGATAGATAGATATAGATAGTGTTATGGTACCTGAGGTTGTCAGGCTGTAGGCCAGCAGGCAGCTGCCAGACGATTGTAGTGTCTCAACAGCAATGTGGTCAAGGAATCAAGGTCGAAGACAGTCCGAGTCAAAAGCCAGTCAGGAATCCAAAGTTCAAGGAACAATCAGGTTCCATGAACACAAGTTCTAGATAAGAGTCACGAATACAGGATCAAGGCAAGGGTCACGAACGCAGGAACAAGACAAGGGGTCAAAGGCAGGAATCAGAGATACAGGAACACACATGCAGAATGGGGCAGCCGGCTTCCCTTAAGTAGCCGGTTCACTCCCACGCTTCTTATGAGCTGCAGCTGTCTCTAACTGCCACCTTCGCTTCTCAGCTTGGCGTTCTACAACTGAGAAGGGAGGAGGAGAGGGGATCGGCTGATTCTCCTCCTGACTGGGGCCTGCTTCTGGCTCAACTTCTTCCTGTAGCTCTGATCTTCCCTCCTCCCTGTCAGCTTCCTCCTCTTCTGAGGAGTGCCGCCACCAGTCTTCCCCAGGTATGAATTCCTCAGATTCCTCTGTGGGTGCTGCCTTGTCAGGGGGGGGCTTGCCACCACTCCTCCTCATCTGTCTCGACCCTGACATCTAGATAGATAGACAGACAGACAGACAGACATCCAGGGCTGCACGACTTTAGAATGTGCTTTAAGATTCTAAGGGAAAGAACCTTTGAAAACATGACAAAGTGCTGACATTCACCACAAGGGTTGCCCAGTCAAGATACAAAACAGAATAAGACGAGAGAAATCGGGGCGGGGGGTAAACTATTACTGGTTTCCTTTGCCCATGATCACGTTGGGGTGATGGACGTTGGAGTCCCAACCTGGAACCTTCGGGTGAATGGTGGGTAAGAAAATCTAATGACAACATCTGGAGGACCACCCATGTTCCCCAGCTATATTTTATAGCAACTCTCACCCCATGACAGTCATTAACAGGTACATTTCACAGGCAGGTTTCCCATTACTATTTCCTCAGAAGCCACCTACCATTTTTTCCCTTGCTTATCAAGATCCAGCAATGCCTTCTGCAATGAGACGGAAGACAAATGTCTTACAGTTTTGGGTGATGTGTAGGCAGCCATGCTCTCTGCTGGCGGGGCTGCACTCCTTGCGCCTTCTCTTCATGAATTAAAATCTTTTGGAATCATACAACAAACGTAACCGGCTGATAAATGATAATTGTAATAGCACATAAATTATAAATACGGTAATAATCTCCAAAAACATGCACATGGACCAAATCCAATGTGTGATATAGCATAATCCCAAATCAATCAATATACATACAATATGTCCATACTAACACTCCAAATTATGTAAGAAAATTCATATATGGAGGTACAATGTGAGGATACAACAGTTCGGTGCCATCCATACAAGTCAATTGATAGTTCCAAAAGATGATAAAGCTTAATCCGGCGATAAAGAAGTGTCACACCAGTCCAAAACATAAACTTGATATTTCAACATAGAATCGGAGCACTCAGAAGAACAAGGATATCCGGATTATTGTCCCTGTTTCGCCTTTATGGCTTCATCAGCAGAGTGAATACTAAACATTATAAAGAAACATGAAATCAATAATCTAACATATATGTCCAATTTACAGAGGGATATTAATGTAGATACATACCAGTAGAAGATAATATAATATATAAGCAGAGACCGTGCAGGTACGCTAAAGACTTCAATACGAATTCTTTGTAAACAGAGAGTATTTTTATACAGGTGATACCACTAAAAATCACAGGTGTAACAAATTATCAAGCTCCTGTAGATGTTCTTAAAGGAACCATGGAGCCAGCAGTGAGGCGATCTGCATGGTGACATCAGAGTGACAGGTCCCAGGAATACCCTTAGCGCCTTACTAGAAATAATTCAGGGACAGAGTAAAAACAACAACAATACACCTTATTGTTTGTGGCTTCTGGTTTAATGGCTGCTGTTGCCCTTTTTTGTTTTTGTTATTGCCATCTTACTGTTTGTGCTACTTTTAATTTTTATCGACCGCACATCGCCTTGAGTGCTTTTAGTAGGAATGTGAATAATACATTTGAAAAATAAATGATTGCTATAACAAGATTAGGATGAAATTGGACAAGAGGAGCAAATAGTTTGTCTCCAAGTGGCCAGACTGGGGGGATGGACAGACGGATGGACAGACGGACACCAAGGAAAAAGCCTTAGTTGTGGAGCATTGTCTATAAGACGTGATGAAGTGAAAGTAAGGAGACCCAAGGAATTTAACCCTTGTAAATTATTATATAAAATGACCAGATTTCTGCTGCTCAGACTAATGTGTGGATCAGAACTTTGCTACCACGGGATTTCACACTTCTCAGAATGTTGCATAAATGTGCTTCTTGTCAGTTTAATTGTATCAATATATACATTTATTTGGAGGGAACATACATATTTAAATACATATTTTGAAAGCCAATGCACATTCCAGTATGTATTTTAAGAAAGAGTATGCATTTAAATACATATTTTGACAGGGTTTTCAGCAGAGGGGATAGCAGAGCAATGTAGGAACAGAATAAATTCTGAGCAAAGGCATGTGAAAACAGCACAGACCAGAAATAGATTAAACCACCTCAAAGTGAGTGACTTGTAAGCAGCCTGATTCATAGGCAGTGTTTATATCGTGATTTTGTGGGAGCATAATAAAACACAGAATGTGGTAGACAGCATGGAATCCAGATTCTTGAAAACCCCATTTTATTGTTTGAAAGGGCATATTTCTAGTTCCTACGGCTATAAATATGTGACTTGAAAGTGTGCGGTCAATGTTTGCTCAAAATGGTGGTGCAGCAGGGCTTCAGTATCCTTCCTCATCCCACTACTAGGAACCTGATGCTTCTAGGAGTCCAGCCTGATATAACTCCAGCATGTGTGAATCTAATTAGTGCATGAAGGGGCTAAACAATCGAGTAAGCTGTTCTGCTGGGCTTAACCTTTGTCATCACTTCCCATCTTGAGAGGAAATCAGTCACCAAGCCTTTTTTTATCCCTGTCTCCATGTGGACTTCAGTATGTAAGGAGCTCTGAACTGGTGTCTCTAGCCACATGGCTTTAACCAGCCTTTTTCATTTGTTTGTTTGTTTCAGACCAGACCAGAACAGAGTCTGAAACTAGCATTTTTTCTTTATCAATAGTTTAGAAACATTTACCCTTTGTAACTAAGCAACAATATAACTGCCTGTGCATCTTTTTTGACAGCTGAATGGAAAAGCATATTAATCTGACCTTTGAAGAGTTTTGTAAGTAAACCATTTTATGACTTACCCAACAGGGGGTCGATCTCTATGCTAGGGAACTGGGGTATGTTGGAAAGAACTTTTAAAAGGGGACATTTTGGCAGGGGCGTTCCAAGGGGGGGCTGTCCACCCCGGGTGCCATTCCAAAGGGGGTGTGTGTGTGACAAGATGCCGACCTCCGATCAGCGGCACCCCAGGGCGTGACCCGCTCGCCACGCACACCCCCCAGGATGCGCGCCATGCCCCTGGGGTGCATGCCACGGCCCCTGGGACGAGCACCGCTCTGGATACCAGAGCAGATTGCTTCGTCTCTGCATTTTGGGACTTACTGGAAGGGCACATTTTTAAGGTTTTGCAGTCTATATTCCCATGCTTTTCTCTGCTACATGTTTTCCTTTTATTTTCCTAATAAATTTTTATTGGTTTTAACCAAGTAATACAATAAAAAAACAAAAAAAACAAAAAAAAACAAAAAAAACATACCATACAATAATACAGATAAAAACATACATGAATCCTTTTAACCTGTCATTCTTTCTTATCTGTGGGTTGACTTCCTCCCGCCCTCTCTTCCTGAGTACCTTGCAAATCATCTTTAGTAATTTCTTTACATCATTGAAAACATTTTTTATTAATTAACCTTAGCATCTCTTCTTTTCTATTATCCATATCATTTATTCAAACAATCATAAACCTTAAATCTATTTTCTAACTCTACAGCCTCACTTATCTTTCAGCTTACTTCTACTCTTTAATCTTACAATACTTTTTAAAATATACTTTAAATTTCTTCCAGTCTTCTTCCACCGCTTCCTCCCTCTGGTCACGAAGTTTCCCGGTCAGCTCAGCAAGTTCCATATAGTCCATCATTTTCATCTGCCTACATGTTTTCCTGATGTTAAATCTCTGCTGGGGTTCTCTCACCAAAGAGTACTTGCCCTAAACCTGGGTCATGGATTCCAGGATTCTATCAGTCCTTAGGTTTTGCAAAAGTCAAAAGCGGGAGGAGGAGCATATATGGTGGTGCTGGGGCAGGGTAGTGACCTCATGATTCCCCTGACAGGAGCAGTCTTGCAGTCTCAGTGGTGCATCCACATAGTCCGAACCTCACTCCCAGCCATCCCCATCCAGCAACGTTTATGCCAGTGTTAGGATGGCAGTTCCACCCCACCAAGTGCTGCTGCTGGCAAATTGGTCAAGGTAATAGCCATGCTATTTTGACAGGGCTTGGCAATTATTTCAGGCATTTGTTGAACACTCACATGGATGTTACATTCAGGTGGGATTTGAGTTGCTAAAAATATCTGAAATTGGTGCCAATCCTTGCCACAAATATAGCAGGGCTATCTAGTCTATGTGGGACGCGGGTGGCCTGTGGGTTAAAACACAGAGCCTCTTGGGCTTGCTGATCAGAAGGTCGGCAGTTCAAATCCCCATGACGAGGTGAGCTCCTGTTGCTCAGTCCCTGCTCCTGCCAACCTAGCAGTTCGAAAGCACATCAAAGTGCAAGTAGATAAATAGGTACCGCTCCGGGGGGAAGTTAAACAGCATTTCCGTGCACTGCTCTGGTTCGCCAGAAGCGGCTTAGTCATGCTGGCCACATGACCCGGAAGCTGTACGCCAGCTCCCTCGGCCAATAATGCGAGATGAGTGCCACAACCCCAGAGTCGTTCGCGACTGGACCTAATGGTCAGCGGTACCTTTAACTTTATCTAGACTATGGCCTTTGTGGTGGACCATGGGAAGTTGGAGTCCTGCTCTGGGGTCTTCTGCTGAAGGGCAGGTAATAAAATTTAATGACATCATGGGCCACCCATGTTTACCACTCATCATATATAGCAAACTGTTACTTTGTGTCTGTCATTAACAAGTACATTTTGCAGGCAGGTTATTTCCCACTACTGTTTCCTAAGAAACCATCCACCATTTCCCCCTTCCTTATCAGGATCCAGCAATGTCTTTTGCAATGGGGCAGAAGACAAATGTCTTGCAAACATCCTGCAGGTACTTAAAAGATAAAATGCATATCTGCACTATTACTTGGGAATATAGATTTTCAACCACCTATAAAACCTGCATTCTAATGCCAAAGTCAATACCGACTGTTGGGTGAGCTGTATTATGGCACTGATTCTGATCAGAGCCAGAAAACAAATGAAGTATAAATCATAGCACAGAGCATACAAATTGGCAAATTCCAGCCTCAAACAACAAGACAAACAAACCACAACTATGTTGTGCACACGCAAACCAACAGCCTCTCCATCACCACAGAAACCCGAGGTAAGGACAGGCTGCATTCTTTGAAATCTGTCTATTGGCTGCAAGAGCTTTCACTTTATTCAAATGTGCCTCCCGCCCTCCTGGCCCACTAGCTGAGCTGCTGTGATGTCACGGAATACGCATAAGCATTTTATTGTTAAAGAGTAGATCTGAGAATAATGTTCGAAGGCAATTCCTCTCCCATCAGTTGACAATTACTGTTATTGTTATTTTTGTTACTATGTTATGCATTTTTGTGTTTTTTAATATTGTGAAGGGACCTGGGTGGCGCTGTGGTCTAAACCACTAAGCCTAAGGCTTGCCGATGAGAAGGTTGGTGGTTCAAATCCATGCAATGGGGTGAGCTCCTGTTGTTCTGTCCCAGCTCCTGCCCACCTAGCAGTTTGAAAGCACTTCAAAGTGCAAGCAGATAAATAGGTACCACTCTGGCGGGAAGGTAAACGGTGTTTCCGTACGCTGCTCTGGAAAGATGACCCACATGACCCGGAAGCTGTCTGTGGACAAACACCGGCTCACTTGGCCTATAGAGCGAGATAAGCACCGCAACCCCAGAGTTGTCCGTGACTGGACCTAACAGTCAGGGGTACCTTTACCTTTAAAGGTAAAGGTAAAGGAACCCCTGAGCATTAGGTTCAGTCATGTCCGACTCTGGGGTTGCGGCGCTCATCTCGCATTATTGGCCAAGGGAGCCAGCGTACAGCTTCCAGGTCATGTGGCCAGCATGACAAAGCTACTTCTGGTGAACCAAAGCAGTGCACGGAAACACCATTTACCATCCCACTCTACTTGCACTTTGACGTGCTTTCGAACTGCTAGGTTGGCAGGAGCAGGGACCGAGCATCGGGAGCTCACCCTGTCACAGGGATTCGAACCGCCGACCTTCTGATCGGCAAGCCCTAGGCTCTGTGGTTTAATCCACAGCGCCACCCGCATTCCACCCTTTACCTTTACCTAATACTGTGAACCCCAGACGAAGGCTGGTATAGAAAATAAATAAACAAATAAAATATTGAAATTACCCAAGTCATTTGCCTTTTAAATGGTGCCTGTTGCCTGGGTGATGTAACTTTCTCTATGCATGATCCAAAGCATCACTTTTTCTAGGGTACAGTTATCACATCGGTTTCTATACAAATGGCAGCATATGTGGAGGCTGGGGGCATGGCCAACAGGGGGCACTCTGATCTCCCTCTCTGTGCAGTCGTTTTTACACAGAACGGTCATTTGCACAGGTAATCTCTCTCAGTTATCTCATGTAACTGCTGGCCACCCCTCATTCTTCCTGAAAGCACTAGAGAGTTGGGGTCCAGTCTTGATTCTTCATTTTTAATGGATGAAAATCTGAGTCAGGTTTTCGTTGGGTTTTACCTCAAGATACTGGGAATTGAACCTTGTAACTTCCGAATGCAAGACAGATGCTCTACTGCTGAACCATGCGCCCTCCCCATCTTGAAGGGATATGTGTCCATCCTTCCCCCAGTACACCTCCGGCTACAGGTAAACATACTTCTCATCTTCCTTCCTGTTACTTCCACTGTAGTTACTAATTCACTCACGTTTGTCTTCATTAATTGAGGAGTTTCTTCTCTTAATACCACCAATCATTTTCTCACACAGCTTGTCGTCCGGCATGCTCAAAATGAATAATGTTCCACTGGCCTTCTCCTCATTTCTGCTACCCTCACTGCAACTTATCATCTTATAATGAGACTTGAGGTGTTTGGCAACAGTGGCTGGAACTGGTTTGTAGCAATGTATTGGTTTTTTCGGGTCCTAAAATTTTGCTTTCACCTCTTAAAAATAACAGGCAGCATATTATGAAGGAGAAAGTAGATTTTAATCTACGCGGGGCTGCCCTTGAAGCTGACCCAGAAACTCCAGTGGGTGCAGAATGCTGCGGCGAGGCTCCTTACGGGGTCCTTGCCGAGGGACCACATTCATCCAGTGCTCTACCAGTTGCACTGGCTCCCGGTGGAGTACAGGGTCAGGTTTAAGGTGCTGGTTTTGACCTTTAAAGCCCTATGCGGCCTATTTTAAGACACTGCCTTATATTTTTTCTTTTTCAAGAAAACGCACTATGGCTTATTTTGAGGGGATGTCTTATTTTTATTACGTAAGCACGCCTTGGCAAGGCCACGCTTGTGTTCTGGGGCTGCGAAGGACGGGATGGGCGTGGAGCTCTTTGCAGCGGGGGGAGAATCCAAACTGAGCTTTGAGGAAACAGGCACCAGAGAGACCCGCTTTCGCTGGGTGCTCTCTCCTGCTCCTCCGCTGCCTTTCCCTCCTTGAAACTCGACAGAAGCCTTGTTTTCCAAGGGGCCTCTTGGGTGATGTAGGGGGCGGCTCGGGGGATTTCGTTGTGGCGGCGAGAAAGAAAAGCCCGTGCCGCCTTCCCTCTCCACCACGGCGGCCACCTCATGCGCTCTGCACCGAGCGGAGTTGGGCGAGCGCGCAGGCGAAGAGACCTTCAGAGTGCCTTTGTCGCGCCTGCTGCCCCTTCCTGTGCGCCCTGCTCTGCAGAGTTCCTGAGTGCTGCTTCTGGGGCTGACTGGTTTTGGTGGCAGGACTGGTCGCCCAGCCCCGCCTTTTCCTTGGCACCCTCCAGAACTGCACCTATCACTATGGCTTATTTTCGGGGTACGGCTTATATTTCGCAAATGTGAAAAAATCCTGCTATGGCTTATTTTATGACTACGTCTTAAAATAGGGGAAACAGGGTAGCTCCCAACTGCTACTCAAACAGCGCAGGGTTCAAAACACCCTTGCAAAGGCACATATCGCAAATGCTTGCAAAAGAGTTGGGGTTTTTGCCTGGGGTGTTTACTTTGCATTGTAAGGCGAAATCATGCTAAACAGTCCATCAATTTTCCAAATGCTTCTTTTAAGCACTCTCTTGGTGCTTTATCACCCAGTTGACTTCCTTTTGGTTAATAAAGACCTCCAATAAGTGGGAGAAAAGACAGTATGGGTGGTGGTGGGGAATGGGGCTTGCCACAAAAGTGCTTCATGTTTAAAGTTTTGCTCATTCACCTTGGGCAAATCTGACACTGACAAATGGTTCATATATCAGAAAATACCCCGAATGGGAGAGGTTAGGCTATCACACTTTGTATACACAGTGTCCTACAGAGGTGACTGTAATGATGGTAATATATCAAGAGGTGATGCTGCTGCAGAAAACCAGGCGGTTGCAAATTCCACGAACAAAGGTTATTTATTTCTGCAGTTTTGATAGGAACCGCTGGAAACATTTTTTTCTCTTCCTAATGGGCCTAATGTGTCTCTGAAGGCTTTGCTTCTTGTCATATTTCTTATTCCGGCTAAAAATAAAAGTTAGCATTCATGTGGCTATAGAACGCGATAAATAGATTTATCGTGCAGTCAATAAACTACTTTGAAACACTTATTTCCTCCCTGAATAGACTAGCACATGTGCTAAAATACTGCCAGAGGTTATTCTGAAAGTGCTATGCTGACCTAATCCTCACTGTCATGGTCATCCCGTATGTCTGGGCAGCACCAGGGTGCGGATCAAGGCTCACATGTTTGAATACTCCTCTGTACCAAAAATACAGGGATGCGGGTGGTGCTGTGGTCTAAACCACTGAGCCTAGGGCTTGCTGATCGGAAAGTCGGTGGTTCAAATCCCCGCGACGGGGTGAGCTCCCGTTGCTTGGTCCCAGCTCCTGCCCACCTAGTCGTTCGAAAGCACATCAAAAGTGCAAGTAGATAAATAGGTAGCACTCCGGCGGGAAGGTAAACAGCGTTTCCGTGCGCTGCTCTGGTTTCACCAGAAGTGGCTTAGTCATGCTGGCCACATGACCCAGAAAAACTGTCTGCAGACAAACATCGGCTCCCTCGGCCTTTAAAGCGAGATGAGCGCCGCAACCCCAGAGTCGTTCGTGACCGGATTTAACTGTCAGGGGTCCTTTACCTTTACCTTACCATAAATACAATCACCCCACATTTCCCTCTTCTATATGGATACGAGCCTATCAGGGAGATAGGCTTATTATGTTGCATTTTCTTTATATTGTGGTTTTTATCATGGGATTGTGATATTTTAATTGTTTGTAAGCCACCCGGAGTCTTGCGAATGCGCCAGAAAGGTGAGATCTAAATCTTGGAATCAATAAATCACATAAACCCTTCTCCCTGAAATTTCATTTTCTGCGGGAAGAGATTTTTGCAGAGGCACATTCAGTTATCCAGGCCCTGTACTTGCCATTTACAGTGCTAGCAGTACAGTGTTATCACTTCCATGAGGACAAAGCCACAGACACGCAGCAAAGGCCAGCATTTTGCCTTATTCCTGTCGTAACTATGTGCACCAATTGCATACAGTCAGGAGCAAATGAAATTTGCAGTTTGCAGTAGAATACAAGCAGTTCCCAGTTATTTGAATGGGTTTAGGTTGATGATTCGTGGACTGTGTAGCCAGAGCTTGCCCCCACCTGGCTCCATTCTAAATGAGAGTTGGAATGTCCCCTGTGGCTCTTCCAAGACTCTGCACCCAGTGAAACCAAACCAGTCATGTTTCCCTAAACCCACCTCAGCACACGCTCCCACAGAGGTCTTCCCTGGCACCTGCAGAACCCATTGCGTCCCTAGGACGTGTGTGGCGCTGTGGTCTAAACCACTGCGCCTCTTGGGCTTGCCGATCGGAAGGTCGGCAGTTCAAATCCCCGCAACAGAGTGAGCTCCCGTTGCTCTTGCCAAGAGCTCTTGTCCAGCTCCTGCCAACCTAGTAGTTCGAAAGCACACCAGTGAAAGTAGATAAATAGGTACCACTGTGGCAGGAAGGGAAACAGCATTTCCTTGTGCTCTGGCTTCCATCACGATGTCCCGTTGCTCCAAAAGCGGTATAGTCCTGCTGGCCACATGACCCGGAAAGCTGTCTGTGAACAAACGCCAGCTCCCTCGGCCTGAAAGCGAGATGAGCGCCGCAACCCCATAGTCGCCTTTGACTGGACTTAACCATCCAGGGGTCCTTTACCTTTACCTCTTTACCTATTGCCTCTCCCTCCATTGCAATAAGACGTGTGTGTGTGTGTGTGTGTGTGTGTGTGTGTGTGTGTGTGTGTGTGAGAGAGAGAGAGAGAGAGAGAGAGAGAGAGAGAGAGAGAGACCTATGGTGGTGGTAGTAGATTTATTATTTATAAATTTTATATAAATTTATTTTCCCCCCAGTGTCAGGGACCTGCCCTCGCCCAAAGCTCAGCCGACGGGGGGGAGGCGGATGGAGAGGGAAAGAAGTCATGTCAGAGAGCAGTTCCCAGGAGAGCCAGGAAAGCAACAGTGGCGGGGAAGGGGAACTGCAGGCAGACATTGCATTGCAAAGGGTTGAAGATGCTAACAGAGACCTGGCAACACCAAGGGGAGGGGCTGAGAGTCTGACGGAGCAGCCCAGTGCCAGCCCGCGGGTGTGCAGGCATACTGAGCGGAAAGAGAAGAGGAGGTGCTTTGACTTTCCAAAACTTTTATGCTGGGGGCGGAGTCGGGAAATGCCACTCCCTGAATCTGCGACCGACTCAAGCGGTCATGAATCTTAGGAGCTCTGATGTGTACCTTTTGTAAAAAAAGACAATTAGTTTAGCAGACAACGTGGTCTGGCTGATTACTCTCGAGGAGACATCCCAGAGCCCTTACACCCAGTTTGTAGATGTGTCCATGGTCCCAAAAAGATTGACAGTCACCAGTCTACTCAATGCTTGAAAGGTAGCGGTGGTGGGGCAAGAGGGCACCTGAGAACAATGTGCACACCAGTTCTGGTTCCACAACGGATGTTGGATATAAATCTAAGGAAAGAAAAATCTGTGGCCCTTGGATTCTGCCGCCCGAGGCAGTTGCCTCACCTTGGCTCATGGATGGGCTGGCCCTGGGAGCAGCAAACATGTCCCTCCTCTAACAGTGCACTTGGAGGGGTGCTACATTGCTACATGGAATTCTTCAGCATCCACATTTTTGGGGAGTAGCCCAGTATTCAAGCAGGATTGCGGCCGCCGTTTCCCCACTATGACAAAAACAGGATTTTTTAAAAAAACAAACAAACAAAAAGTTTTTAAAAGAAGAAAACCCCCTCCTGTTTACAACTACAAATATAAGTCTCCTTCTTCGTTCCCCCCTAACTTATATTTTCTCAGCACCCACTAGTTTCTTCAAGCCTTTTGCACATCACAAAAGTGCTCGAAAAATGTCTCTAGGAACTTTTCAGCACTACTCAACAAGAAATCTGTCCTGGCTTCTGTCTGCTTGTGCAAAAGTTCATCCATAGTTTGAAGGGGGTGGGGGGAAGGAAGGAGATTTTTAAATTATTAGTTCTTCATCCCCTCCCCCCGCAAGTCATGTTGCAGGAAAACTATAACTAAATGACATCTTGTACTGAATTAGGCAAAAGCAAGAAAATGATTTTTTTTGGGGGGGGGGTGGAATTGGGACCTTCTTCTGATTTCTATGCTTGCACCTGGTAGCTAATTTCAGAAGGAAAACATTCCCCTAATGCAATGCTGAATGGGGGAACAATAGGCTAGATTTGTTAAATAGGCTGAACTCGTAGGGTGTGATAGTATAATTGTCTGTTACATGCAACAAACCACAATCTACAGTCTCATTTCATCCCATTTTGTTCAAACATAGCTAGCTGTCTTTTCTGTCTTTTTGCAAAGGAAACTACGAGGCGAAGTAATTATGTTTGATTTCTTGATCTGAGTTAAGCACACAGAGTATTAGCATCTATTATTTCAACAAGATGATAGTAGAAAGAAAAGGTGTTCATGATGCATACATATAATTTTTCTCTCCCTTCTCATGTTCAAGTCCTCTCGCCGCTATTGATTTGTCTATGTTAGCTATTAACTGCAGTGCTTTAGCCTTCGGTTTATCTACATCAAAAAAAATTTCTGGGAGGAGGGGACTTGAGGTTCATTTGTACATGAATACAGTGGTACCTCTGGTTACGAACACTTTGGATTACGAACTCCGCTAACCCGAAGTAGGTGCTCCTGGTTGCAAACTTTGCCCCAGGATGCGAATGGAAATTGTGCGCCGGAGGCGTGCGCACAGCGGGAGGCCCCATTAGTGAAAGCGCACCTCAGGATAAGAACGGTTTCAGCTTAAGAACGGACCTCCGGAATGAATTAAATTCGTAACCAGAGGTACCACTGCAACAATTTTCTTACATTTTCCAGACCCATGAATTGCATAACATAAATGGGTTTGGGGAACAGTTTTCTGCTCCAAGCTAAATTCCAATGTAACTTGGGTAGCAAAATGTTCCAAAACCTAACCACATGCGTTATGTCAGAAAGGGGGTCTTTAAGCCTGCTTCCCTGCATCAGTTTTTATTTGACAAAGCCATGGGGTATTTTTTTTTTAAATCCCACTACATTATAATAGGTTTGAGACAAAAATGGAGGGCAGTGGCAAAAATCCGTAGATTTTTTAAAGGCTATATTTTGTCCCAGCCTCTCTCGGTTTTTCAACAAAAACTATGTATGCACTCCTAAACTGGATCAAGATTTGTTTGGTTGAAATATTTTTGATCCCATCATAGGCTGGGACAAAAAGTGTCCTGCATGCAAAATGTAAACTTTGCGTGGCCAGGCGGATTCCCCCCCAACGCCGGGCAGCCCCTGAGGGAAATAACAACATATGACAACGTTCTATGGGATTAAATTGGCCACAACTTTATTAAGATTCAGATGTAGGGAGACCTTGGCTCAGGCATTGGGCGTTTATCCTTCCCAGCCCCCCAGCCAGGGTTCTGGGTAATTTTCAGGGTTATCCAGCATGTGTGGGGAGTGGGCTAGCTCTGGAGAACATGTGTTCAAGCAGATAGCCCGCCCCCCTGTTCGCCGCCGCTGGAGGGGGAGGGCAATGACGACCTCTGGGCGTATGGTCAATGCCTCCCCCTAAGACCCCTTTAATGGGAACCCTGGTATCGCTGCCGCAATGGGGGCGGGGGTCACCGCCCCACGCCCCCCCCTTTAGGTAGATGACTAAAGGATTCCGCCCAAGGCCTGCAGCCGCCAAAGTTGTGACGAATTGCTACGGGAAAGGCGAAACCTGCCAATACAGGGAAAGTCCTTTCCGGCCCTTCAACAGCGACTTTGTCATAGCAGCACCTGCGTGCCTGTGTGGCTGTGGAAAATAAAAGGTTAATCTGCATAATAAGCATTAATTGAGGGAGTGGAGGGTGGGGAAGCTCTGAATCTAATGGCCGCTTCCCAGGTATGACTAACTTCTGTTGTGTACTGTATGTTCCCTCCTTCTACCTGGCCAATCCCCCCGGCAACACCTCCCCAGCCGGGATTGGGCGGCTGCTGGAGTAGGTGGAGACCACAGGTATCCAACCTGGGAAGGCGGTGCCAGACCCAACTGCCAGGAGCTGCAACATGATCCCAGGGGGCTACTCGCGACCACGCAAAATGCGCACCCCCATTTGATGTGGGGGGAACGGTCATTCTTTGTTTTCTGGGATATTTTTTGTCCCATGTGCTTTTGGTGTACAAGCAGCTACCATTTTGTCTGGCGGTTCTGTTCCTTGCCACCATGCGCATCAGCCGAGTGGGCATAAGCCAGAGACTTGTTGAGGCTGCTCAGTCCATTGAAAATAATGGAAGTGATGGGAAAGGTTCGCTTGTAGTTTTTAGCTGTGGTAGTTCTTTCACCGAGGGGTTTTTTTTTTTTAAGAACTAGATAAATCAATGCTGGATGGTACAGCTGTGTGTGCATAGCTGTCAACTTTTTCCTTTTTTTGCAGGAAATTCCCTTATTCCGAATAGGATTCCTCGCAAAAAAAGGGAAAGGTATGCAGCTGTGCCCCATTCACACCTAGTTCCAGATATGGGAAAGGTTGAACATTGCATTTATGCCCTGCTCCTAATCTTCCCAGAGAGTTATGCATTTAGTCACTGCAGGAAGCAGGGATGCTGGACCAGATGGTGCCTTGGTCTGATCCTGAGCATCAAATATAATGACTGAATCTAACTTTAATGAATATATGTGTGTATGTATATGTGTGTGCATGAATTTTATTTTTTATTTTTTAATTCCAGACCATATTTTCATGTCAGTGTTTGAAATCCTCCTTCAGACAGATGTTTTGCCTTGCTCCCTTGTAACCTAACATAATCAGGTGGCGAAATGCTGAGGTCTGCAAATTTGGAAATGCAAACGATCTTCATTGAAGATAATTACTTTGAAGAGCCAGCTTGAAGTCTGACCTTTTGTAGACCAAGTTTGTCAAGCACTCGGCACCAGTAAGTGGGGACAGATTTTTCCAAAACTACTCTATTGGGAATGGCTCATGAGTCATTCATCCATTTTCCAGGGCGGGAGGAAAAGGCATTTTACCAGGGAGAGGATTGCCTGCCATTACAGATTCTGCAGCACCACCTAATGGTGTCAGCTCTGTCCTATAGCCATGTGCTGCAATTACATGCACAGAGGACATCCAAAGTAATTGCATCCAATTCTAGAATGCTTTAAAATGCTTTCCCAAGCCTAGTCCCACTGAATGGGAAAGCGTGTTCTCCTTCATAGAGAGCACGTGTTGCGGTGTGGGCCAGCAAATCACCCCTCTGGTGCTGGGTGGGATCGGATAGATGGCCACAGCTCCGATTGGGTCCTGGGTTGTTGTTGGGGAGATTTAGTTGTTGCAATTTGTGATGGACAGCCCAGCGGGTATATAACCCTTGGCACGCCCTGTGATGTTCCTCTTTGCTGCGTGCAACGGATCTCCCGCCCTTCCTCTCCCTTTTATTAGGCCTCTGTGCTGACCTTGCTATGCCTGTCATGGGGTCGTCTCCTGTTGAGGCAGGGGCCTGGTAGGAATTTTTCCACTTGGCTGATTGGCTGGTGCCATCTGGTTTTCGCCTACTGCGTAGCAATTAGTCACAACTTGTAAGGTTGGCGGTTAGGCATTGGTTATTGTATTCGTTGGTGGAGGGGTAAAGATTGGCTTTGTCTGCCCCTCCAATGCTGCTGCTGCGCGGGGAATTCCATTGAAGGAATCCAGGGGCTCGCCATGCTTTTGTCCATATCCCCTGGTAGGGGGCCAGGGCCACGCAAGAGCCTCTGGGAGCATTTGGGGAGAGACGTTGGGTTTCTCTCCCCTAAGTGTTTTCCCTTTACTGATGGTTGTCAGTCTAAACCAATGCCTATGCAACCACTCACATTTCATGTATTACAATAAAGGTGTGGCCAAAATTATGCCAAAAACCAAAACCTAAATTACTATCTGAGGTGTGAGTTATTTGAGGGGTGGTTTGGGGACCTCGACACGCAAAGGCATCCCACTGTTGAAATGGACCACCTCGGAAGAGCACATTTCTATGCTACAGTTTTAAATGGATTGAATCACTAGACCAGGGGTAAGCAAACTTTTTCAGCAGGGGGCCGGTCCACTGTCCGGGGCTACCTTTGAAGGTGACCTGGAAACTGCAATTAATCCAGAATGCGGCAGCTAGACTGGTGGCTGGGAGTGGCCGCCGGGACCACATAACACCAGTCCTGAGAGATCTACATTGGCTCCCAGTACGTTTCCGAGCACAATTCAAAGTGTTGGTGCTGACCTTGAAAGCCCTAAACAACCTCGGTCCTGTATACCTGAAGGAGCGTCTCCACCCCCACCGTTCTGCCCGGACACTGAGGTCCAGTGCTGAGGGCCTTCTGGCGGTTCCCTCACTGCGAGAAGCAAAGCTACAGGGAACCAGGCAGAGGGCCTTCTCGGTAGTGGCACCCGCCCTGTGGAACACCCTCCCAGCAGAGGTTAAAGGGATCAACAACTACATGACATTTAGAAAATACCTGAAGGCAGCCCTGTTTAGGGAAGTTTTTAATCTGTGATGTGTTAATGTATTTTAATGTTTGCTGGAAGCCGCCCAGAGTGGCTGGGGAGACCCAGTCAGATGCGTGGGGTACAAATAATAAATTATTATTATTATTGTTACAGGTAGATAGCCGTGTTGGTCTGTCATAGTCAAAACAAAATAAAAAAAATCCTTCCAGTAGCACCTTAGAGACCAACTAAGTTTGTTCTTGGTATGAGTTTTCGTGTGCATGCACACTTCTTCAGATACACTGAAACAGAAGTCACCAGACCCTTATATATAGTGAGAGGGTGGGGAGGGGTACTACTCAGAAGGGTGGTGGGAATGGGTGATAGGCTGATAGCTGTGGTAAACCTGTTGACGACTGTTAACGACTGCAATTAGTCTTACAGGAAAAAGCAAGGGGTGAGAAGGTTAAAAAAGCTTTGTCATGTATAATGAGATAAGAATCCAATGTCTTTGTTCAGACCAGGTCTCTCCATGGTTTTAAGCATGGCAATGAGTTGCAATTCAGCAACTTCTATTTCCAGTCTATTTCTGAAATTCCTTTGCAATAAGACAGCTACTTTGAGATCTTGTATAGAGTGCCCTGGGAGATTGAAGTGCTCTCCTACTGGTTTCTCTGTCTTGTGATTCCTGATGTCAGATTTATGTCCATTTATCCTTTGGCGTAGGGTTTGGCCTGTTTGTCCAATATAGAGAGCTGAAGGGCACTGTTGGCATTTGATGGCATACACAATGTAAGACGATGAGCAATTAAATAGTCCTGAGATGGTATGTTTGATGTTGTTGTTGTTGCTTCCATAGCACACACCATCTGTTTATGCCATACTGCACACAAGGCAGGCTTCTCCAACTGGTAGCCTACAGATGTCTTGATGGGAGATGAAGTTCAAAGGATCTGGACGGCACCAGATTGGAGGAGGCTGATATAGGGGCATCCACACAATTGGGAACCCTGATGATCACTGCTCCTCATGAAGAAGGCAGCCCTCTTGTCAAGCATGGAGAGTCCTCCTCTCCCTTCGGCAAATTCACAGATAAGAATTAACGAGCAGTTGATATATTTATAGTCCTTTTATTACAGCATCATGTTGCAAACACAAATACACAGCTCTCGGCAAGGAGGGCAGCTGGCTACTCTAAATCCTCTTTCTGACTTCTGCAGCATTTTAGCCGCCAACAGGAAGTTCCTCCCTCCCCCTGCCTCCTTTGCTGTCTGATAGGTTCGGACCTCCAAGACCGTGGTGATGGGGTGTGTGTGGTCCCCCACACTCTCAAGTGATGTCTCGACAAGCTGCCCCCTCCCTTCTGGTTCCCCTGTCATTATCTCGTAACTGGATAACTCCCCCCTAAGCTGTTAAACTTCTTTCTCTCTCTCTCTGCTTCTGAACACACTGTGGACAGGGGGGGGGGGGACAACTCTTCTCTCTCTAGCTCTCTACCGGAGAGAAGTTGGTCTGCCATAGAATGCATTCCCCAGTCCTCGTCTTCAGAACATTTCCTGACAACTATGCATGCTTCTTTTTAAGTGTGTAGAGCAGGGGTCGGCAAGGTTTACCTCGCCTGGGCTGGTTCATTCCCATGGAGATCGCTCCATGGGCCGGATAGCATCTGCACAGACTCAATTTCCGGTGTCTGCGCAGAGGCAATTTCTGGCGCCCCAGAAGTGAGTCCCTGCTCTGCGCTGCGCCGGTTTAGTGCAGCGTGTGGGGACTCGCCAAGTGGGCGGCTCAATTTGGGGGCAGCTCATGGGCCGTTTAAACGACCCCTGTGGGCCGCTTGTGGCCCATGGGCCGCAGGTTGCAGACCCCTGGTTTAGAGGCTACTTTCATGTCAGGCCCTTCCCTCTGTCTATGGCAAGTCCCAAGGGACCCTCTCCATCTCTGCTTCACTTTCTGCTCTTGTTCAGGGAGTGTGGGGAGGGCTGGCAGTCAGTCAACAGATAGACTTGCAGGGGGGGACTTTGTGGTGAAGCTACCAAGTCTGACTCCTGTCTTTGTTTTTGTTTTGTTTTTTAAATTATATTTATTGGGTTTTCAACAAAAAAACAGAAAAAAAACTTAACATAATACATAATACAAAATACAAAAAACCAAATACAAAAACACAAACATACATCATAACTTCCCTTTTCATCTTGTCTAATCATATTGGGGTGACTTCCTCGAGTCCCCCCTGCTGCGTTTCATTGTCAATCATCTTTAGTAATTTCCTCTCATCTTTCAATATTTTCTCTTATATTACTTATATTCTCAACTTATATTCGTTTTAACCATAAATCATACATATACATTACTTAATCCTATTTTTCTAATCTGTAAACTGTCAGTTCTTCCAACTTTTTTTCTATCTTTAAATCTTACAATAGTCTTTTAAATATACTTTAAATTTCTTCCAGTCTTTTCCCACCGTCTCCTCCCTCTGGTCGCATAGTTTCCCAGTCATCTCGGCGAGTTCCATATAGCCTATCATTTTCATCTGCCAGTCTTCTATCGTAGGTAGTTCCTGTGTCTTCCAGTTTCTTGCAATGAAAATCCTAGCTGCTGTTGTGGCATACATTTAAAAAGTTTGGTCTTTCTTGGGGACCTCCTGATTCACAATTCCAAGTAGAAAAGCTTCTGGTTTCTTAACAAATGTGTTTTTCAACACTTTTTTCATTTCATTATAAATCTTTTCCCAGAAAGCTTTTATTCTTGGGCAAGTCCACCACATATGATAAAATGTCCCTTCGACCTCTTTGCATTTCCAACACTTATTGTCCTGCAAATGATAGATTTTAGCAAGTTTGACTGGGGTTAGATACCATCTATATATCATTTTCATAATATTCTCTCTTAACAAATTACATGCAGTAAATTTGACTCCTTTCTTCCAAAGTCTCTCCCAGTCCTCCATCATGATGTTGTGCCCCAACATCCTTGGCCCAATCTACCATTGCAGATTTAACTAATTCATCTTGTGTATGCCACTCAAGCAACAAATTATACATTCTGGAGAAGTTTCCAACTTTGAGTTCTCTTTCTGAAAGCCCTGACTCCTGTCTTTGCTCTGTGCTGGGGCACCTAATTGTTCCTCCCTTTCCCCCATCTTCCGTGCTACCAGTCTCCAGTATCTCCCAGCTCCTTTCCTCCTCTGGGATTTGTCTGGTTGTCCACCACCAAGTTTCTGGCTCCAAATCTTCTCTTTCTGTGCTTTCCCCATGGGGGCTCTTGGTCAGGAAGTTTCCAGCACTCCTCCTCATCTCGCAAGTCCCAGACACAGGGCGGGTTGAAATTTAAAATGGAATTAAAAAAAAAAATAGAACCACCAAAAATCTAATAAAAAGCAACAAAATTCTATGGAGATCTGAGGCTGTGGGCAGAAAACTATGGTGGAAAAAAGGAGGTGTTTTTGCAGAGACCTCTTATCTACATATGCATACCAGAATAAGGAGAATAATGTTTTGTGCCTGTTTCCTGAGGTTAGATATAAATATAGCAACATATGAAACTGGGAAAATGGGTGCCGAACCCATTCAAAATCCCTTTGGAATCTCTGTCGCTTAAATTTGGTAGATAACGAGAAAGAAAATGGAGTAACAGCCCTGCTTGAATCAGAACCCATTAATCGGATTCAATTGCTTCCTCAGCCCAAATTAAAACATTATTCAGTATAAAGGACCAGCCTGCTAAATTATACAAATGGGAAAGAATTACAAATAGATTTGCTTGCTAAGCTGGTGATGGTCGTCTTGTTTTATTGTTTTACCAATTAACAAAGGCCAAGAGCCTTTGAAATATCAGCTATGATTAGCTATGTTTGACACAGCACTGTCAGGTTCCATCATTTCCAATGGAAAGTGACAGTCCCGAGATTAAACTATTATTTCTTTATAAAGACGAGAAGTCACATTTACTTATAATTAGTATGCAAGCGTTGAAGGGCCAGGCATTTGTATCGCCATTTCAAATTACCGCCTGAAAATGACTTATTAACTATGAATTAATATTTATGAGTCGAACAGGGGACTGAATTTGGAATTTATGAGATGGGAATTTCATTAAGGAGTGTGTGAATCAACATCTTTCAAGAAAGATGATCTCCTTTTCCATGTGTACCTTGCGTTAGAACCAGGTGCACATTTCCAAAACAACATGAAGTCTTTAGTTTTTGTTATTCTCTCTGCTCTGAGCGCAGTCTGCTGGGAGGAATTCTTCTGCCCCTGTGTAAAAATTCCCCAGGCATGGGACCTGCCCTATCATTAGGTAGCAGGGGCTGCGGATCCAGAACAACAGCAAGGCATTGGGAGACATGGGCGTAGCCAGGGGGGGCAGACGGGGGCAATTGCCCCCCCTAGAAGGCAGCTGCCCCCACCCCTAGCTGCCACCACCCCCCCGTGCGCTGTTCCCAAAAGCCTATTCCTTCCTTCTGGGTGGAGCCGCGGAGGCGAGGCTCCGCCCAGCAGCCGGAAGAAAGAAGGAGGAGTGCACGGGGCGGCCGAGCGAGCAAGCCGAGGTGAAGCTTTTAACCGTGAGTCTGGAGGCTGACGGTGAAAAGCGTCCCCTCCCGCACAGCTTGCCCCTCTCCTGGGTCTGGCTGCAAAAGCAGCGCTGCTACCGTTGCTAAGACTGAGCGAAGAGGGAGTTTGCTGGGTAAAAACGTCTGGAGAGGAGACGTTGAGATCTCCTTGATTTACCCCCCCCCCCAAGTTTCCTTATCAGTCTCCATTTGAGACTGCTTGATAAGAAGCAGGCTACTCTGTGAACTATTAACGCCTAATCCCAGTTGATCCTCGGGAGGTTTTGGTCGCTAAAACTGCCTCCTGCCCCTCCCCCTCGTCCCACCTTTCATTGTATGATCTATGGAAGGGAAGAACGAGCTTTCTCTGCTGCTGTTTTGATCCACAGCAATCTTTTTGTGAGTGACTTTACCCCTTTGTCCTTTGCCTTTAACCCCCCCAGCCTTTTTTTAACCCCTAAAAAACGTGTTTGCTTGGGTGATTTTTCAAATCTTTCGTGTGCTGAAGAAGTGCACATGAAAGCTCATACCAAGAACAAACTTATTTGGTCTCTAGGGTGCTACTGGAAAGATTTTTATTTATTTATTTATTTTGTTTTGACTATGGCAGACCAACACGGCTATCTACCTGTAACTTGCTTGCAAGTAATTAAAGTAAATTATAAGCTATTTAGCCATAAAGTGTTAGTGTTCTGATATGCTGCTGCATGGAAGAGGTGTGAGTTGCCATGTCTCCTTGCTTTCAGATTCTTATAAAGCGGTTGAGAAGTAAAGGAATATTAAAGAGATGCCAACTTATGTGACCAACATCTGTGCAGACTGCACCTGTGAAACTTATATTATTGTTCCTAGTAATTTCACTGCTTGAGTTCTGAAATTGTCAAAACCTCATAGGAAACGCCTGTGTGGATAAAGATTGGTTTAATTATCCTAACAGGAGTTATAATTTTTTTACTGTTTGATATTTTGTTTTGAGGTGGAATGTGCTGCTGCTTGTGAGACCAAAAATATTTTTTTGGGTGGGTGGGGGCCTGCTTTAAATAAGAGTTACCTTAAAAGGCTAACACATTTAGTATGGTGTAAGCCAGTGGTGTCCAAACTTTTCAAAGAGGGCCAGATTTGATGAAGCAAAGGGCCGTGAGGGCTGACCAAAGTTGTTAACCTTTTTTTTTAGGGTTGAAGTTGTTGAGGTTTTTTTTAAGGATTTTACCCCAGGAAATAACTGCCACAGGGGCTGGATTAAACCAACTGGTGGGCCGAATTAGGCCCCCGAAATGGATTTTGGACATGCCTGGCTGAAATATCAATTCAATGGAGCTGAATAAATAAATAGCTGCTGTGGTGTTTTTTTGTTTTGTTTTTTATTTTGGTAAACCACTTTGCAGGTTTTTAAAAATAATTTTATTAAATAAATAAACAATACAGTGGTACCTCTGGTTACGTACTTAATCCGTTCCGGAGGTCCGTTCTTAACCTGAGGTACCACTTTAGCTAATGGGGCCTCCCCCTGCCGCTGTGCCGCCAGAGCAGAATTTCTGTTCTTATCCTGAAGCAAAGTTCTTAACCTGAAGCGTTATTTCTGGGTTAGCGGAGTATGTAACCTGATGCGTATGTAACCCGAGGTACCACTGTAAATATAAATAAAATAACACAAGCCAAAACAGTCCATCCTGTAGATTTAAGTATCTGTCCATAGTCACCTACTTGTTATCAGAGTCCCAGAATCCACATTCGTTTGTAAGAAAATATGAAATAATGTAAAACTTTTTTTGCAGGCAAAAAACAACACCACACAATGTTGGGGGGGGGATGACAAGAAATTTCCGCACCGGGTACCACCTGACCTTCCTACGCCTCTGTGCCGAGCAGAGCGCGGCGCCCGGGGGAGCTTTGCGCACCGCTTGGAGTGAAAGGCGCCGCCGCGCATAAAGTTGCCCTTGCGCCCGCCCAGGCTTGCCCAGGGAAAAGGCTTCCCAGGGATCGGGAGAGATGCGTCCCTATTTTGGGGGGTGAGGCTGCGCCCCTATTTTTTTTTTAGGGGGTCCGTTTCCTTCGCCTTTGGAAACACCTGCACCAACTCCTCGGGGATTGAAACGAAAGTTTTGAACAAGTTTTCTTCAAAC
This sequence comes from Darevskia nairensis, assembly GCA_034642065.1. Taxonomy (NCBI): domain Eukaryota; kingdom Metazoa; phylum Chordata; class Lepidosauria; order Squamata; family Lacertidae; genus Darevskia; species Darevskia nairensis. The sequence goes on from JAWWNI010000488.1 coordinate 270,263, forward strand.
CCAATAAAAATGATATTAGCATAAGACATGTAACTAGAATAAAATTAAAAATTAAAAATTAAAAAAAATTCAAGCAAATAATTGTAATAACTACCGTAATAAAGCACTGCTATAATTATATATAATTTTCTTAAAATTTTGGTTTCATTCACCTTTTCCATGCTGAAATGTCACAACCTGAACGACCATGGCTTGCCCCCCCCCCCTAGTTTTGATCCTGGCTACGCCCCTGTTGGGAGACAGAGCTGGATGTCTGTTGGCTTCCTGCCCTCAGGTACATAGGATGATGCTGGCCTGTTATCAGCGCTGAAGGAAGATTCAGCTGCCAGTTTGACTGGCTTTTGTAAGTGGAATGGGAATGTCCTTTTCCTCAGCCTGAAAAATGTCTTTGCACAGTCTTTGCAATAGCTTCGTAACAATAAGATGGTGTGAGCTTCCATAGCCTCTCGTTGACGTGTTTTACAAGCTATGGAGCTTGTTTTCGAACTTGAGTTTAGGTTTTTAACCTTTTGGGTGAAGCAAAATTAGAATTTCTAGTTTGGATAATTACCACTTACTGTTTGGGAGCGTTCTTCTTTTCTGAAGTTTCTTTAATCCTCCCCCTAGATTTAATATCAAACAAGCTATTTTGAGTTATATAAAGTCATTAACTTTACTCCTTCTGAGGAAACTGATAGATCATAACAGTGAAACGAGAATCTTAGCCAGCAGCTCATTAAGGTTATTTGTTAGTTTATCTTGAGTTATTTTTGTTATTTGGAGTTATTTGGAAGGTTTTCTTGAGTTACTTATATTTCTTTGAATTAGTTTATAACGTTTTTGAGTATTTGTGCTCTTGAGCAATTCTGCTCTTGAATCATTAAACATATTGTTTGTTTGAGTATCACTATATAAATATACGTTCAACTCGTTTCAGGGATCTTTCACGGTGTAGACTTCCTTTGTTGTAATTGAAAAATGTCTTGGACTGGCCCTGAGTAGACAACAGCTGGGCTAGAACTTTTCATGCCACTGTGCCACAGAGCCTAGGGCATGTCGATCAGAAGGTCGGCAGTTTGAATCCCCGCGACGGGGTGAGCTCCCGTTGTTCGGTCCCTGCTCCTGCCAACCTAGCAGTTCGAAAGCACGTCAAAGTGCAAGTAGATAAATAGGTACCACTCCGGCGGGAAGGTAAATGGCGTTTTCATGCGCTGCTCTGGTTCGCCAGAAGTGGCTTAGTCATGCTGGCCACATGACCCAGAAGCTGTACGCCAGCTCCTTCGGCCAATAAAGTGAGATGAGCGCCGCAACCCCAGAGTCATCCACAACTGGACCTAATGGTCAGGGGTCCCTTTACCTTTACCTTGGCGTTGTTGGTGGTTTTAACTTGGGAAAGGGGAATCCAGATTATGATCCCAAATCTGAAGCGATACAATACACTCCACCAGGTCAGGACTCTCCCATCGCATTCTGCTATTGGTGTAGATCTGGCCAGCTTCAGCTTCTTAACAATCAAATCAAACAGTGAGTATATCCAATTCACCTTGGGTGTGTAAGAGCCTACTTTCAAACAGGGGCTAAGTTCAGATATTTCATCTTAATAAACTGAGATGTATGAGTCTTGTACCATCACACTCCATCCTGGTTCTACCCTTCCCTTCTTCCCTTCTTAGCACACCACAATTATCCTGAAAATATAGTCTTCCACAATTATCCTGAAACTATAGTTATCTCCCGCTTGGACTACTGCAATGCGCTCTACGTGGGGCTACCTTTGAAGGTGACCCGGAAACTACAACTAATCCAGAATGTGGCAGCTGGACTGGTGACTGGGAGCGGCCACCGAGACCGTATAACACCGGCTTCTGGAAGACTACATATTTGGGAATGATCAAAATTCAGCCTGATGTATGTTGCATTTCTAATTTGTAGGTAGATTTTTATTTTATTTTTTGCTTTTTTATTCATTGCAAAGAGTGTACCTTTGAGAACAAGTGAAAACTCTTCAGACAGCACACTGTTCATATTATAGCAAGGCCTTTATTAATTTTCCTAACTCCTGAACCTGCTTAAAATTACCGACGTGTCAGTTGTCCATTTAAATTACATTGACCATGTCCATTTACTAATAACACTTGTAGAAATAGGCTTCAAAGGAGCACAGGTGGCACTAATTAATTCTTAATTTCTGTCCTTCAACAATACGACCTGGGATGAAGAAAATGATATTCGGTATAAAATAATAGCATTAATGATGTCCCCCCCCCCATGCTACACACACATCTAAATTTCATTTTGCTAACCAGATTTAGAAATTCACCTCAAAAGGAATATGATGGAACTTTTAATTAATAAAACTATGTACATATTAGTTTTCTGCTTAGAAATGTTGGGAAGACATGTACCGTATTTTTCGCTCCATAAGATGCACCTGACCATAAGACACACCTAGTTTTTAGAGGAGGAAAGGGGGAAAGCCCTGTTTTTTGGGGGATCAGCTTACAGTTGTGCAGCTTCTTTTGCAAAGGGGAAAAGCCCCCCCCCCTTTTTAGGATCAGCTCAAAGTTGTTGAGCTTACTTTGCAATGGGAAAAAATCCTGTTTTTATGGGGTTCAACTCACAGTTCTGCAGCTTCTTTAGGAAAGGAAAGGGAGCCGTTTCTACAGTTTCCAGACAGATAATCTAATCAGCCAGTCACATGTCGCTGGGGAAACAAACAGCCTCCGTCTGCAGAAGATTCAACAATGGAGGCCTGGGCAAGGGGCTGGGGCCGGAAAGGGAGCCAGAGATCGACCACACATTCGCTCCATAAGATGCACAGACATTTCCCCTTACTTTTTAGGAGGAAAAAAGTGTGTCTTATGGAGCAAAAATATGGTATGTTGTGTAAAACTGACAATATTTGGGGTATAGTTGTGGGGCAGCAGATATGCATCCATGTGGAAGTGTACGCTTTAGCTGTATATTTGTAAGTAAAGCAAATGTTACCAAAACGAGCAACCAACCAACCAATGGAAAGTGCTCTCTCCTCAGATCAGAACTTGATCAGGACTGTCACTATGACTTCTCTCTCTTTGGGAAAGTGAGGAGCACTCCTTTTTCATTTGCTTATTTGCTAGCACAAATGAAGTGGCTGTTCCAACAGCAAATGGAGGCCTTGAAGCAGCTCCGCACAGGTTTGGCACGCACTGAATACATTGCAATATAATTCCATTGGCTGCCGCCTCACATGGCACTGATTGAAAAATATCTAACTTAAGGAAAGACCTACAGGAGTGATTCAAAGCCAGAAAATAATACAAAAGGATAAGTGTTTACAACTGACACCAAAGACGTCAGATATGGGAATGGATGCTCAGCATCTTGGAAAATTGAGTCATTTATTTAAGATGAAATTTTCAAAAGTACTTAAGTGGCTTAATGGCTCGTGTCTTATGACTTCCAATGGGAAATGTCATACTAAATCATCTGGATACCTGCATACAGGGATCTATCTGACCAAGGTGTGCCTGAAATAAATATCTGTTTGTAATGGGCTCTCCTTAGAGGCAAGAAGCAGCCAAGTGAGAGGCATTCGCAACACCGATAAACAAATATTTCAAATTTAGAATGAACAGAAATGATGCAATGGTACCAAGGTGACACTGGGATAGCCAAATATTTGAATGAGGAGCAAAGAATGCCCTAGGCTGAAATATGGTTGCAGTAAGTATTTGCTGAATAATTTACAATAATGAATAAAAATCTAGCACAACAATCCAAATGTTTGTGCACAGGGCGGCATAAAACAAATACGACAGGCTGGAAGGTAGACTATATGATTACATGGATCAACTACTTTATTCATTTCAATTCGTACAACATTATAGGTTATAACTGCATTCCAGGAGCTTCTCAGGTTGAATGGAATTTGATGATGAGGGCACAAAGAGTGCAATCCTAAAACAGTTATTTAGAGAAGTCCTATTGGAATGCAATGGGACTTACTGCCAGGTAAGTAGGGTAAGGATTGCAGCTTTACTCAAAAAAGCATAGCTGAAACTTTCTTCCACATCACTTGTTTTGTTTACTGACGTGGTTGTTTGTCTAATTTGCATCCTGACTTTCCCCAGTGCTGCACAACAATCATACAAATTCAGTAATATATAATACAGTACAATAAGGCAGCAATGCAACATAAAGTCCAAACAGACAAACAAAGACAGATAAATAAAAGCAAGCAGTTAAAGCCTATTTCAACATACTTATAAATCAGCTTAGGGCTAAAGGAAAGGTAAAGGTAAAGGGACCCCTGACCGTTAGGTCCAGTCGCGGACGACTGGAGCCAGAAAACAAATGAAGTATAAATCATAGCACAGAGCATACAAATTGGCAAATTCCAGCCTCAAACAACAAGACAAGCAAACCACAACTATGTTGTGCACACGCAAACCAACAGCCTCTCCATCACCACAGAAACCCGAGGTAAGGACAGGCTGCATTCTTTGAAATCTGTCTATTGGCTGCAAGAGCTTTCACTTTATTCAAATGAGCCTCCCGCCCTCCAGCCCACTAGCTGAGCTGCTGTGATGTCACGGAATACGCATAAGCATTTTATTGTTAAAGAGTAGATCTGAGAATAATGTTCGAAGGCAATTCCTCTCCCATCAGTTGACAATTACCGTTATTGTTATTTTTGTTACTATGTTATGCATTTTTGAGTTTTTTAATATTGGGAAGGGACGTGGGTGGCACTGTGGTCTAAACCACTAAGCCTAGGGCTTGCCGATCAGAAGGTTGGCGGTTCAAATCCCCGCAATGGGGTGAGCTCCCGTTGTTCTGTCCCAGCTCCTGCCCACCTAGCAGTTTGAAAGCACGTCAAAGTGCAAGTAGATAAATAGGTATCACTCTGGCGGAAGGTAAACGGTGTTTCCGTGCGCTGCTTTGGTTCTCCAGAAGTGGCTTAGTCATGCTGGCTACATGACCCGGAAGCTGTACGCCGGCTCCCTCGGCCAGAAAAGCGAGATGAGCGCCGCAACCCCAGAGTCGGACACGACTGGACCTAATGGTCAGGGGTCCCTTTACCTTTACCTTTACCTAAAAGGTCTGAACACGCAAAAGTCCATAGCAGCTGTTACTCAGGTCTTACTGACAGATCCACATGTCGACGAGTTGTGGATGTGTTTTTAAATTCATGATGTGTTTATTTATTAGTGTGATTTAGTTTTATTTTCTCTGTTGTGCTGTTCTGGAGTTTTGAAGATCACTCTTGAAGAAATTCAAAGTCTATTCCCCAAATCCCCCTTTAGGCCTCCATATTGGTGCACCAGCTGCTATGTTATGGTCTTCTTGGGAGTACTGTGAAATATAAAGTGGTGGGGAAATGTTTAATAATACAGTTTTCATATTATATATGTTTTACAGCTCTCTCTGGAAAACTGCAACATAACAGTTAGCGTAGCATTATGTGGGTCTAAAATAGATTCGGAATTACCTTTCGGGTGATCTTCAAAAGTCCACAACTGGAGTTGTGATAAGGGAAACAAAAATAAAAGTCAATACAACAACATAGAATCATAGGATTGTAGAGTTGGGAGGGATCCTGAGGGTCATCTAGTCCAACCCTGGGCAATGCAGGAATCACAACATGAATATAATAAATATATATAATAAATAAAAATAAAAGTCTTTCCCCATAAGCTGAAAAGTTTAGCTATTCTGCTGCTGTAAAAGTAGACCTCATTTAGTCATGTTCATTCATTTCAATGGGTCTACTCTGAGTAAAACCTACTTGAAAGCCTATGCTATTAGGTCAAATAAAGAGTTAACATCATGTTAATAAATTCAGATAAAGGAGAGCACTACTGCACCATCAGGGTCTCAGCATGTGGTGTAGTGGTTAGAGCGTTGGACCAAGCCCTGGGAGACCAGGATTCGAATCCCCACTCAGCCATTAAGCTCACTGGGTGGTCTTGGGCCAGTCACTGCCTCTCAGACCAACTCACCTCACAGAGTTGTGGAGGGGGAGAACTTACATCAGCACCTTGAGCTACTCGGAGAAAAGCTGGGATATAAGTGCAATAAATAAAATAAAGGAATAAAATTGGAGACCTAAACACTAATTTTGGAGCCGGAGTAAATTACCAGTTGTGTATGGTAATAAGATCTCAGAAAAACAGATGAGTTCAACACCAAGGGAGTGTTGCTAATGCTTCACTATTCTCTTGTGCTTGTCTTTACTTTCTCTGTGCTACAGTTATGCCCTTCTGCCAGGCTTTGGGGAATTGGCTTCCTCCCCCCCTTGGCAGTAGATAAGTAGAACAAAGGAAAATGAGTCTTCTTACCAGTTAGAATCTTCAATAATCACAGCAAGAGAACATAGAACACATCTCCTAGAAATGGCGGTGCTCCCAATTGTGGGATACTGCCCCCTCCATCCCTATCACTCTGTCTTGTGATCTGAGCTTGTACCCTCTGTGATTTCTGTTCTGACACTTTCTGTGCTCTCTGTGACTTTGGAGAAGGGGTAATGGTGGATGCTGTCCAGAGACTGTGACTCTGTTAACTCTCTTCTAGTGTTTCTTCTGTTAGCTGTTCCCCATCCAATATTTCCCAGCTTCTGCCTTCTGAACTATGCCCCTCTGCAAACCATTGCTCCAAATCTATGCTGTCCTCCTGCTCCTGGGAAGATTCAGAATCAGGATCAGGGAGAGGGGGTGGCTCCTACCAGTCTTCCTCAGTGCAGCCCTCCTCCCTGACACCTCCATACTGCTCAGGGTTGGGATTTGTGGTCTGCATATCCTCACACTTAGGGCTGTGTACTCAGACCAGAATGGAGTCTGAAACAAGCACACACTCCCACCATATCAATAGTTCATTAACTTTTATATTTTCTAACTAAGCAATGCTTTACTGCCTGTGCATCTTTTCTGACTGCTGTATGGAAAAGCACATGAAACTGGCCTTTGAAGAGTTTTGTAAGTAAACCATTTTATGACTTCCCAAATGTGTGGTCTAGCTCTGTGCTAGTGAATTGTGACATGTCTGGGATTCATTGGAAAGGCACATTTCAAAGGTTTTGCATACTATATCCCCTTGCTTTCCATTGCTGCATGTTTTGTGATGTTGAATCTCTACAGGGGTTCTCTCACCAAAGAGTACATGACAACAAATTTGGGTCTTGGCTTCCAGGATTCCAACACAATTTCTGCTTTTGGTGAAATTCAGTGGCAGTTCTACGGTCTGTACCTAGTGACGGGCCAGCTGGAACCAAGAAATGCACGCAATCAAATGCTCTTATGAACTGAACTCTCTCTGTTTGTGTGTTTGTACAGATCAGTAGGATAATTCTATTCCACAGAAGAGCTCCTGCTGAAGCATAAACAGACTGATAAGAGCAAAGACTATTTTTGTGATGTCATTTATTATCCTACACTGTTTGATACAGTGAAATATATTGTACCAATAAATCAGCTGCAACAAATTATTTAATGATACATTAACTGGTGTGTGTGTGTGTGTGTGTGTGTGTGTGTGTGTGTGATAACAGTAACTGTAGACTCGAGCAAACTCATCCATCACTGGGACATGCAGAATTTTTGTGTTTCTTCTTTGTATTATATTAAAGCCCTCAATCTATATGCACATAGCACTAAATTAAAACCCCTAAGTGTTTTTCTAAACAGCATTCTCAGCCTTCAGTAGGGTCGCCTTGCAGAACGTGTCTACATTTCTGCTAGCCCCATGCCTAGAAAGCATGGGTTGGAGCGGTTTTCCACTTATCCCACCCTTTCTAGGCACAAAACTGAGTGGTTTCCCCCCACTCCTTTCCAAGGGAAAACTCCCTCTTTGGTGCTAAATCAGAGCAAATGCCAATCTGAAGAAAACCCAAATTGCCGTTTGCTCTGATTGTGCACTAGAGAGCAGTTTTCCCTGGGGCAAAGCAGTGGGACAAGACAAAGTGTGGACAATCTTTCTTCCTGCAACTTTTCATTTTGCAGAAAGAAAAGAAGTTCATCTTATAACAGGAGAAAATAGGCAGGGTTGACTCTGAACATATATGAGCTTGTCTCATCTGGAGTCTGACCCTTCAGTAGTTCTATTGTCTCTGACAGTTGCTTTCTGAAGTCTGGAAGCAAAGCATAGCCTAGTATCCAAGGACATAAGAAGGTGCCTGCTGGATCAAGCCGAGGGCCTTCTGGCGGTTCCCTCACTGCGAGAAGCAAAGCTACAGGGAACCAGGCAGAGGGCCTTCTCGGTAGTGGCGCCCGCCTGTGGAATGCCCTCCCATCAGATGTCAAAGAGATAAACAACTACCTGACATTTAGAAGACATCTGAAGGCAGCCCTGTTTAGGGAAGTTTTTAATGTGTGAAATTTTAATTTATTTTAATCTTTGTTGGAAGCCGCCCATAGTGGCTGGGGAAACCCAGGCGGATGGGCGGGGTACAAATAATAATAATAAATAATAATAATAATAATAATAATAATAATAATAATAATAATAATTTATTATTTTTACCCCGCCCATCTAGCCGAGTTTCCTCAGCCGCTCTGGGCAGTTTCCAGTCAAATGTTAAAACCATACAGCATTAAATATTAAAAACTTCCCTAAACAGGGCTGCCTTAAGATGTCTTTTAAAAATAGGATAGTTGCTTATTTCCTTGACATCTGCTGGAAGGGCGTTCCACAGGGAGGGCGCCACTACCGAGAAGGCCCTCTGTCTGGTTCCCTGTAACCTCACTTCTCGCAATGAGGGAACCGCCAGAAGGCCCTCGGCGCTGGACCTCAGTGTCCGGGCTGAACGATGGGGGTGGAGACGCTCCTTCAGGTAGCCGTTTAGGGCTTTAAAGGTCATCACCAACACTTTGAATTGTGCTCGGAAACGTACTGGGAGCCAATGTAGATCTCTCAGGACCGGTGTTATGTGGTCCCAGCGGCCACTCCCAGTCACCAGTCTAGCCGCCGCATTCTGGATTAATTGCAGTTTCCGGGTCACCTTCAAAGGTAGCCCCACATAGAGCGCATTGCAGTAGTCCAAGCGGGAGATAACTAGGGCATGTACCACTCTTGCGAGACAGTCCGCGGGCAGGTAGGGTCTCAGCCTGCGTACCAGATGGAGCTGGTAGACAGCCGTCCTGGACACAGAATTGATCTGCGCCTCCATGGACAGCTGTGAGTCCAAAATGACTCCCAGGCTGCGCACCTGGTCCTTCAGGGGCACAGTAACCCCATTCAGGACCAGGGAGTCCCCCACACCCGCCCGCCCCCTGTCCCCCAAAAACAGTACTTCTGTCTTGTCAGGATTCAACCTCAATCTGTTAGCCGCCATCCATCCTCCAACAGCCTCCAGGCACTCACACAGGACATTCACCGCCTTCACTGGTTCTGATTTGAAAGAGAGGTAGAGCTGGGTGTCATCTGCATACTGATGAACACCCAGCCCAAACCCCCTGATGATCTCTCCCAGCGGCTTCATATAGATATTAAAAAGCATGGGGGAGAGGACGGAACCCTGAGGCACCCCACAAGTGAGAGCCCAGGGGTCTGAACACTCATCCCCCACCACCACTTTCTGAACACGGCCCAGGAGGAAGGAGCGGAACCACTGTATAACAGTGCCCCCAGCTCCCAAACCCTCTAGACGGTCCAGAAGGATGTTATGGTCAATGGTGTCAAAGGCCTCTGAGAGATCCAGCAGAACTAGGAAACAGCTCTCACCTTTGTCCCTAGCCCGCCGGAGATCATCAACCAGTGCGACCAAGGCAGTTTCAGTCCCATGATGAGGCCTGAACCCCGACTGGAAGGGATCCAAATGGTCCGCATCCTCCAGGCGTGCTTGGAGTTGTTCAGCAACCACCCGCTCAATCACCTTGCCCAAGAATGGTAGATTTGAGACTGGGCGATAGTTGGCCATAATGGCCGGGTCTAAAGATGTTTTTTTAAGAAGCGGTTTAATGACCGCCTCTTTCAGCAGGTCTGGGAATACTCCCTCGCAGAGGGAAGCATTCACCACCCCGCGAAGCCCATCGCCCAGCCCTTCCCGGCTCGCTTTTATTAGCCAGGATGGGCAAGGATCAAGAAGACAGGTGGTCGGTTTCACTCGTCCAAGCAGCCTGTCCACATCCTCGGAAGTAACAGATTGGAATTGATCCCATAAAACATGACTAGACAGGGCTCTAGCACTCTCCCGCCCCGGCCCTGCTCCCACGGTGGAGTCTACCTCCTTCCGAATCTGAGCGACTTTATCTGCAAAAAACTTTACAAAAGCATTGCAGGAGATCTTGGGGTCCCTACCGGACCCCGATGACGAAGGTGGTTCTGCTAAATTGCGAACCACCTGGAAGAGTCTCCTGCTGCTGTTTTCTGCAGATGCAATAGAAACGGTGAAGAAGGTCCTCTTCGCCGTCACCATTGCCACTTGGTAGGCTCGAAGTTGAGCTCTAACCCGTGTCCGGTCTGATTCAGAATGAGTTTTCCGCCACTGGCGCTCTAGCCGTCTCAGCGACTGTTTCATCGCCCTCAGCTCCGGGGAAAACCACGGGGCTGTCCGGGCTCCATGCAATCGGAGAGGGCGCTTCGGAGCCAGACAGTCAATAGCCCTGGTTAACTCCACATTCCAGCGGGCCACCAGGGAATCAGCTGAAAGGCCATCAACATGGGATAAAACATCCCCTACCACTCTCTGGAAGCCAGTTGGATCCATTAAGTGGCGGGGGCGGATAATAATAATTATTACCCATGTTCTTAGAAAGTTGAGGCCATTTTAATCCATTTTAGTATTTTAACTGTTGTATGTTTCAATGTCTGGTTGTGAATTTTTCTCAGTTTTATTGTTTTATCTTCATTTTTTTGTAAACCACTTGAGCGGTGAATCAATTTTATGAAATAAATAAACAAATCCTGGTTGCCCAAACTATTGCTTGCCAGCCAATAGTAAGGGGTTGATGTTACACACATCATGTTCTTGAGGAATACTCCCCCAGGTCATTCACTAGGCTTATTTATAGCCTCTGAATCTTAGAAGATGGTGCTATGAAAGGGGTTTCTCAAGACCCAGAATTCAGTTATCACAATTTTGCTGAGCACTTTGCAAGACCCGCGTTGGCAAAAAAAGACCACCTGACATCATTGGGACATCGTGGGATTGGCCACCAGTCACTCAGTCACCCCCTCTGCCCACCTGTCAGACCTGAATGATCTGGCCTGCTCACCAGATCCAGTCCCTTTCCTGCTCTAAAGTAATGTTCTCCGTTCAGGCTCATGAATCTCTGCCACCCTTCCTTCAGTTCTGCCATGGGAGCAGTATGCAGTCGGTTTATATTGTGTGTGGCTTGCAGGGATTGGCTCAGTTTATTGAGCGCATCCGATTCCTGAGAAAATATTTCATTTGTGCAAATTCAGAAATGAGTTCATGCCCAACATGTTGAGTCTTGTGCTATCCAATATTTTCTTAAATACAGCTGTCTCTTTGAATCATCACTTTTCATTCTGCATGTGTCTCTGCAGGAAACTCAGCCAGCTTTGCAGAGTTAGGAAGAAAATAAACAAAGCGATGCTTGGATTGGGAAACAGAATTGATTCATTAGGATTATGCAGTAACACAGACTTTTCCATGGATTTTCATGGAAAGAGGAGTGGACAATGAGCTGGATTGTAAGTTTGATCTTCAAATCCTTCCTGTCGTCGACAACTGTCATTGACATCACACACTGACACATGTACACACATCTCTCGGTAAGCCCATTTTACCCAGAGAAACGTATGAAGAGCCTTATCAGATCAGATTGGAGGTCGCTCTGGTCCAGCACTGTATTTCTCATTGTTGCCTGCCAGATGTTCTCAGGAAGCTCATAAGTAAGGAATGAATGCCAAAGCCAATCCCTGGTGCTTATCATTAGCATGTGATCTTGTGATATGTACAGAGCTATACTCAACATTTGAATTATGGTGCTGGAGGAGACTCTTGAGAGTCCCATGGACTGCAAGAAGATCAAACCTATCCATTCTGAAGGAAATCAGCCCTGAGTGCTCACTGGAAGGACAGATCCTGAAGCTGAGGCTCCAATACTTTGGCTACCACATGAGAAGAGAAGACTCCCTAGAAAAGACCCTGATGTTGGGAAAGATTGAGAGCACAAGGAGAAGGGGACGACAGAGGACGAGATGGTTGGACAGTGTTCATTGACCAAACTGCGGGAGGCAGTGGAAGACAGGAGTGCCTGGTGTGCTCTGGTCCATGGGGTCACGAAGAGTCGGACACGACTAAACAACAACAACAACAAATACTCAACTATTCACTAGAGCTGGGAGATATGTTGGTAAATTGTCTGAAACCTGCATGGCATTCAGGTCGCAATACAGTAGTACCTCGGGTTACAGACACTTCAGGTTGCAGACACTTCAGGTTACAGACTCTTCTAACCCAGAAATAGTACCTCGGGTTTAGAACTTTGCTTCAGGATGAGAACAGAAAACGCACAGTGGCGGCAACGGGAGGCCCCGTTAGCCAAAGTGGTACCTCAGGTTAAGAACAGTTTCAGGTTAAGACCGAACCTCCAGAACAAATTAGTTCTTAACCCGAGGTACCACTGTACTGGTTTCAGACATTTTGAGCTGGCAATATATCATACCATTTCAGATCCACTTCATTCTGTTCCATGAGCAAACAGCATTGAGTTCGAAGCATTATGAGGAGATGTGAAAGTTCCTTCAATCCCACATGCAAGTAATCATAGTTACTTGATGTGACTGTCTTCAAGGAATAAACATTCATGAGTGAACTCACCTGATTGCTCAAAGTTTCATGAGCCCTCTGAACCGAAAGCATCGTCTGACTGCCTTGAGAAGCATTCTGGGGTGAAGTGGACGGCGGCTTTTGATGTGTGTTGGCTCATTCATACACCCCAGTCAACACTTGATGCTGCAGTCATCCCATGGCAAGCATACTGATGTGAAGCACCCTGAGGTGTCATTTGCTACGCCAGCATGGTGTAGTGGTTAAGAGCAGTAGACTCATAATCTGGGGAACCAGGTTCGTGTCTCCGCTCCTCCACATGCAGCTGCTGGGTGACCTTGGGCTAGTCACACTTCTCTGAAGTCTCTCAGCTCCACTCACCTCACAGAGTGTTTGTTGTGGGGGAGGAAGGGAAAGGAGAATTTTAGCCGCTTTGAGACTCCTTCAGGTAGTGATAAAGAGGGATATCCAAACTCTTCCTCTTCTTCTTTAAAGCTGAATGCCATTTGGCTGCACGTGAAGAAAGTTCACGTGAATGCTCAGAGCGGAGGCATGCTTGCATTTGTTCGGTTGGTTCACCATGTTTATTAATATGAAGCAGGGCTGGGTGACTTGTTCCAGTTTCCTTCTTTTCTTTAAGGTGAGGAGTTGATAAGATTCTGGATGCATTTGATCACCCCCTTGTTGTCAAAGGCAGAAGAGAAAGAAAGAAAGAAAGAAAGAAAGAAAGAAAGAAAGAAAGAAAGAAAGAAAGAAAGAAAAGAAAGAAAGAGGCCATGATGAATATGCATTGAGTAAGTGTCCTTGCTTACTGGAGCACATCGAAGTCCCAGAGTTAGCATTCGCATCTTGATTTATGACTACCGTCACCAACCTTATCAAGTTCAGCCACTGGAAAGGGGAACCATAACAACCTTGCCTTGCCTCACTGTTTTGAAGTGATCTCCCTCCCTTTGTTTTGGTGTCTCTCTGCATTCTCAGTAACATTTACGGAAAGCATTTATGTGGTTTCCAAAGCGTAATGGCTGCTCCAGACTGCTTATGCCTCCTCTAGGAGGCTCCATCCTAGCCACTTGACGTTAAAGTGACCTTAGCTTCATTAGTATTCTGTGAAGATCTGAGCTGTGCCTCCCTTCGCTGCCTGGGTGTGGGTGAGCAGGTGGGGAAATGACCAGCAGAAAATGAATTGTTAAGACCGCTACAGAGAAAAGATTGATGCAATTAATTTTTCATTATGTACAGTGTCTGTGGATTGTAATCAGTTTGGATTGTTCCTCCTCTGAGACACAAGTAAAATGCAAATAGGGTTGGAATGAAAGGAAATGGTCTTTTATGATGCATGGTGCTATTCGGGGCTGCGAAAAACAACTTCAAATCAATAGGAATGGTGACAAATACTTTATTAATATATGCAGAGGTGAGGCTGATGTAAATTGCATGTGTATGAGTTGTGCTGGACTCCCAGGCCCCAGAGCAAACACCTTAATTAGCAAGCGACCAGCAACAAGCCAGAGTGCAAAGTGATAAATCCTGATGAATTAAGGGAGAAGATGGTTTGGGATCAGGAACTCCACCACCCCATGCAGACCCAGGTTTCCAACCAGTCTTTTTCTTTTTCTTGCACACAGGTAGAATGAATTCTGATCATACTACGTTCAAGTTCCTTTATAAATATGTTAGAAAAGGCTTGTTTGGAAGCTCACATCTCCAGTGACTCAGGTGATAAAGACAGCAGATCTGAAGCTATTCACTTCTTTTTGTCCCCCCCCCCAAAAAAATCCAGATTAAAATAATAAACATTAACAAATCCTATTAACATCAAATACAAGACCTTGTGATAAAATAAAAAAAATAGCTTTTGAAACAAAGGTTCGAATGATAACCTTCATCCCCACCCATTTGGATGGAAACAGCTTGGGGTCCTTCTTCTTCTTCTTCTTCTTTTTCTTCTTCTTCTTCTTCTTCTTCTTCTTCTTCTTCCTCTTCGTCTTCTTCCTCTTCCTCTTCTTCTTCTTCTTCTTCTTCTTCCTCTTCTTCTTTGGCGACCACTCGTAGCTGAGTAAGATTGTCATCCATAAACACGGTTTTGAAAGTGAGTCCATAAGTGACTGTGGAGGCCAATTCTGGATGCACACGTCCTTCCACAGTGGGGACATAGATTTCCGGGTGGGAGTTGATCATGGTGAGGGTTTGCCAAGCGTGCCTTCCTCTCATAGCTGTCAACTTTCGGATTTGAAAATAAGGGATGCCGCGAGGGCGGTGCAATGGCACCATGTAGCCTCGCCACCCTGCGCTCCAGAGGCTGCGCACAAACGGGTGAGCGAAAGAGCGAGCGCGTAGATGGCAGGCAGGCTGTCTGTCTGGTTGGGCGTGAGGGTCTGACTGCACAAGGCATGCAAGCTCCGTCCCCAGTCGGTCTCAGACTCCTTATTGGCAGCCGAGCAACGCAGCTGAGGAGCCTCCCTGGCCGGCAGGGAGGGAGAGGAGCTGCTTCCTTTGAAATCCGGGAAATTTAAGGGATATCAACAATTTGGGATAGCAGCGGGAAATGGCATTGGAATAAGGGAGTTTCCCGCCAAAAAAGGGAGGGTTGACAGCTATGGTTCTGCCGTTGAGGACTTTTTTTAAAAAAATCATCTTTATTGAATTAAATTACAAATATATATACATACATAAAGATAAAAAAGAAAAGATTAAGACAAGAAAAGAAAGAAGAAAAACACACACACATAAAACAAGAATTTGCATACAATCGTTCATTGAATTTCTAAATAAAGGACTTCCAATTCTTCTCATTGTACTTGTATTGTCATTTATGTTTAACACACAGCCTTCTATTACCCTAATTTGTTTTTGTGTACTCTAACAAATTAACATTTGCACATTGTATTTTACAAGGATCCGTTTAATTCCGCAAGGAGATTGTTATTTGGACAATATGTTTTTAGGTAATCTTTGAATATTTTCCATTCTTTGTATACTTTCTGGTTAGAACCACCTAACCAGCCGTTGAGGACTTTTTGGATCATTCTTTGTGTAGCTCCTCCCCTTTGACCTTACTGCCTTGGGTGACCCTGCTGGGAGTACGAGACTCCCAATGGCTTTGCTCACAAGGGTCATAGGAACATGCAAGCCCACTCACCACGACAAGGTGATGATCACCAGACCAGGTATATCAGCATTGCTATTGGATTGTTGAAGTAACATCATACATATACCAATGTCTGTGCTGTATGAAATTTTGATTTCTGGTACTGCCCACATGATGTGAGATTCAGTGGTATGAGTCATCCTCTCAAGTATCATCTGGTGGTCTCGTTCTGTCTCTTGTATGCAGTCCTGCTGGCTGTGCTGAGCCACTCTGGAAATAATTCATGGAAGCTGTTGAAGACAGCAGCAGCATGCCCCCAAAATAAAATAAAATAAAAATCCCTGTGACCCCTGCAACCCCAGTAATGGTTTGATGAAAACACAGGAAGTGGACCCTTTTACAAAAAAATCTGTGAGACTTTGATGGAGCATTATGGGTGACTTTAAATGCTAAGATGGCGTCCTTCTCCCTCTTGTCCTTAAAACAACTCTGAGAAGTACTTTAGGCTCCAAAATAGCTTCTTGGAATTAGTGGAGATTTGAACCCAGGTATAGCCAGTCTCTCCAACACTGTAACCACTACACCACACTATCTGTTGCTAACACATGGCCATGCGTGTCATAGCTATGTGGTACAGCATCAGCTTGGCATGAAGATATTCCCAGGTTCAATCCCCCAAGCAAGTTCTCCTTCATGGAGAGCACGTGTTGCCGTGGGGGCCAACAAGACACCCATCTGTTGCTGGGCGGGATCGTTTAGATGGCCAAGGACTGTGATTGGGTTCTGTGGGTTGTTGGGGAGAATTTAATGTTGCAAGTTTTGATGGACAGCCCAGAGGCTATATATGTTTCTGGCACGCAGCGTGAGCCCCTCTTTGCTGCTTGCATCGGATCACCCTCCATCCCTATAATTTAGGCTTCTGCGTTGACCTTGCTATGCCTGTCATGGGGTCGTCTGCTTTTGGGGCAGGGGCCTGGTAGGAATTTTCCCATGTGGCTGATTGGCTGGTGCCATCTGGTTTTCGCCTACTGTGTAGCAATTAGTCACCACTTGTAAGGTTGCGGTTAGGCATTGGTTATTAAATTGGTTGGTGGAGGGGTAAGGACTGGCTGTGCCTGCCCCTCCAATGCTGCTGCTGTGTGGGGAATTCCGTTCAAGGAATCCAGGGGCTCACTATGCTTTTTCCGTACCCCCTGCTCAGGGGCTAGGGCCATGCAAGAGCCCATGGGAACATTAGGGGAGGGGAGAGGGCACGATCCCCGGGCCCCCATTCTCTCCCCAAAGTGTTTTCCCTTTACTGACTTCCACAAAACGGGTGGATTTCAGTCTGTCTCCAGGAGGGGACAGCTAGTCGGAACCAATGCCTAAGCAACCAGTCACATTTTGTATTTTAATAAAGTTGTGGCCAAAATTATGCCAAAAACCTTAAACTTAAATTTCTGTGTGAAGTGTGTGTTATTTGTTGTTGTTGTTTTAAATAATTTTTATTGGTTTTTACAATTTTATAAGCACATAACATAACGGTTAAATTTTCATACTTCCCACCTCTCACTGTGGGAAGCCAAGATCCATCCCCCCCCCCCTCTCACAGGGTATACATATTCATTGTACATTTAACCTTGTTAATATTTTTCAATAACATTGTGTGAAGTGTGTGTTATTTGAGGGGTGGCTTGGGGACCTCGATATGCAACACCTCCCGGTAGGGCTGAGATAAATTCTGGAAACCCTGGAGATCTGATGCTGTTCATTGCAGACAAAACTTACCTAGCTGGACCATTGATCTGATTCAGTATAAAGCAGTTTCTTATTCTGCTATGATCCTAGTTACATCAAGATTAGATTGCACTATCTACATAGAAAGATAAACTAGTTTTGCGGGTTTCTGGCCTGCACCACACCCCTTCATATTGACAGAGTTTTGCGTTAAAACTGTACTCCAGTGGGAGAAGTCTGAACTAAGGGGAGCCAAGATGTCTCCCGAAGTCAAGACTGAAGAAAAATGACAAAATGAGACTTTGAAGGACAAAAGGAGGGCAGCAGAGAAAGGGGGGAAATGCTCAGGCGAGGTGAAAGGTGTGCTTTAAAAACATGAAAATCACACCATAAAGAAAAGAGGCTGTTGTAGCACTGATAGACTGATAGCTTTGAAGGGCAGAGGTGAGACTGTTACACTTCACAGCCCTGGGTCGACTTAAATTGCCTAACAGCCTTTCGTCCCAATTTTCCAACCATTAATGATTTCATTTGGTCCAGTGCTGCCCTTATTCTCCTTCGGACACCTCTCTCTTCCCATTTCACCGTAACCTGCCAATGGGGTAGGAAACCTCTCTCTGAACATATTCTTTGCAATTACGTCGAGTCTCTGGTCATCAGACGCCTTTTCTTCTCCTTCTTCTTCATTCAGATGCTCACACTGATGCAAAGTTGGGTTGAATAGTATACAGTAGTTATAAGGGGCCTTTCTCTCCAAAACATGAGATAGAAATAAACTCTAACAATAGTAAACTCTAATAAGTACTTATTTGGCAATTTTACAAAGCTAAGAATTGTTAAGTAATAATGATTTTGAAGTACAACACCCATAATCAGTAGATGGTTCTTAAACGGGTTCATTTTAAATAATATATATGCAGCAGCTTCTTATATGCCTGATGATGGTGGTGATGATGACCGCTGAGCATTTTAAAGGCAAATTTTCATTCACTAATTCCCATTCTAGGATAACTTTTTTTCAAATAAATACAATTAAAGCTCAGCTTCTGCTTAGCCTCAATCTAGGCATCTTGGATAGTACATAATTTAACAAACTCATTGTTTCTACTGCAGCAAAACAACCGTTCAGTTTGTTGGATAATATTTGGAATTTAATATTTAGACAAAATCAATTGCATGAGTGTAAAAAGTTAGATAAAGGGCTTTACCCTAGTTTGCCCAGTTTGCCCAGAGGTAAGTGGCATTGTGTTCAGTTGGGCCTACTCACTTGTGTGTTTCAGATTGCAATCTTACACAGGGACGCGGGTGGTGCTGTGGTCTAAACCACTGAGCCTATTGGGCTTGCTGATCGGAAGGTCGGCGGTTCGAATCCCCACGATGGGGTGAGCTCCCGTTGCTCTGTCCCAGCTCCTGCCAACTTGGAGCGTCTGCTTTATTGTTGATTATTAGGGAGCGGGTAACACTGTGGTCTAAACCACTGAGCCTCTTGGGCATGGGTAGGCAAACCAAGGCCCAGGGGCCGGATCTGGCCCAATCGCCTTCTAAATCCGGCCCGAGGATGGTCCGGGAATCAGCGTGTTTTTACATGAGTAGAATGTGCCCTTTTATTTAAAATGCATCTCTGGGTTATTTGTGGGGCATAGGAATTCGTTCTCCCCCCCCCCAAAAAAAATAGTCCGCCCCCCCACACGCTCTGAGGGGCAGTGGACCGGCCCCCTGCTGAAAATGTTTGCCGACCCCTGCTCTTGGGCTTGCTGATTGGCAGTTCAAATCTGCGTGACGGGGTGAGCTCCCACTGCTCTGTCCCAGCTTCTGCCAACCTAGCAGTTCAAAAGCACGCCAGTGCAAGTAGATAAATAGGTACCGCTGTGGCGGGAAGGTAAACGGTGTTTCCATGTGCTCTGGCACTCGTCATGGTGTTCCATTGAGCCAGTAGTGGTTTAGTCATGTTGGCCACATGGCCCGAAAAGCTGCCAACACCATCTCCCTTGGCCTGAAAGTGAGATGAGTGCTGCAACCCAATAGTGGCCTTTGACTGGACTTAACCATCCAGGGGTCTTTTACCTTTACCTTTTACTTTATAGTACAATGGTATGTATGTCTACTTGGAATGTAGCTTAGGGCAGAGTTGACTGCATACTTTTACGACATACTTTTACTTAGTGCTTTGCAATATTGGATATATTCACACATACCTACATAGAACTAAAAGTGAACAGTGACGCCAACTGGTCAAGAAACGAGCAAGTCTGATGTTTTCATTAACTGGTACTAATCCCACATTTCTAGCTTTTGCAAGCCTATTAGGTTCGGATTGGATAGAATTAAATTTACTGATAGATTCTAGTTCAACAATTTAATCCAGGAGTCTCTTTGTTGGCTACTTTGAGGTCAGCAGCAGAGTCCTCGGAGGTTGGAAATTACAATGCTCTCAGTTAAAGATGAATAAGATAACTCGGTTCGAAATAGGATTGATTTATGGGACTTGCTGACTAGATTGGGGGACTTGTGGACCAGAGGAGGAGACAGCGATTTAAGATTAAATAATAGGTTAATAAATATATGATGTTATATGGATATTAGGATACATGGATAGTGTTAGAAGGGAGAGGAGGTAGTAGGGAAGGTATTGTTAGATTAGTAATGTGTAAATTTAATTATTGGATTATAAAAAAATTAAGATTAGTATTTTCTGTATGATTATGTGGGGAAAAATGATTTAGGAATGTAAGAAGATAATGGTTGGGTATATTTTATTTTAATATGTTAATACCTTTGATACGGAAAATTGCCAGAGATGATATAAAATGAAAATCAGAAAGGAGGGACTTTGGGGAAGTCCATTTAAGATGAATACTAAAATAAGGATTAAGAAACTTATAATTATATGTGTTGTGTTGTGTTGTGTTGTGTTGTATGTTTTTAAAATCAGAAAATGAATAAAAATTTTTTTGGGGGGAAAGGAAATTACCATGCTCTCTCTCTCTCTCTCTCTCTCTCTCTCTCTCTCTCTCTCTCTCTCCAATTCCAGGATGAAAAATGAAGACTATTTGTACATATTAGTGGATATAATGGTCTTGTTTACAGATCACATTAAACCAGTGGTTCTCAAAGGGTGTAGTGTGCCACACTGGTGTGGCAGGAGAGGATGGCGAATGTGGTGGGAATTTTCAAGGACAAAAACACACACAAAAAAACACATTTAAACATTACAGTGTAGTATGGTATAGTATTGAAATATATATTTTTAATTAGCAGAATATGGATAGATGTCTTTTCAAAGAGAGAACAAGAGAATCAAGTGATACTGACAACACTCCTTGTTGTGATCCATAATCGCCATTCAAACAGAGTGCTGGACTCGTTCGGTTTAACAATTAACCCAAGTCTCAGTTTCACATAATTATATTATAAAATGGTTGTGCTTTATGTTATAATTCAAGAACTGCTAGGAGTTGCTTCTTTTTGTTTTCCAATGTATTTCTTATCAATAAAAAAAATGGTGTGGTGCGAGCAAATTTTTATACTGACAGTGTAGCCCAGAGAAAAATATTTGAGGCCCATTGCTTTAAACCAATGGTAGGGAATCTCAGGCCAAATGCAGTCTCCAAGCCTCTCTGTGAAGAAGGAGGAGGAGGAGGAGGAGTTTGGATTTGATATCCCGCTTTATCACTAGCCGAAGGAGTCTCCAAGCAGCTAACATTCTCCTTTCCCTTCCTCCCCCACAACAAACACTCTGTGAGGTGAGTGGGGCTGATAGACTTCAGAGAAGTGTGACTAGCCCAAGGTCACCCAGCAGCTGCATGTGGAGGAGCGGAGACGCGAACCCAGTTCCCCAGATTACGAGTCTACCTCTCTTAACCACTGCACCACACTGGCTCTAGCCCTTGGCACTTTCCCCAGGCCACATCCCCCTCCCTAGGCCATACCCCTTACTGTTTTTGTACCCTCCTTGAGTGTTTTTGCATGGCTGGAATGTGTCCTGGAACTCTGATAGTTCCTCTTGCTTTCCCGGGGAAACAAGAAAGTAGAAAGCAGCCTACCATATAAAGGTAAAATTGGCATTTACTACTCTGCAAACTTTTACCTCTGGCCCTGCCAAGGGGTTGCTCAGAAGGCGATGTAGGTCTCAGGCTGAGAAAGTTTATCCACTTCTGCTTTGAACCGCAGCTATGCTTACCTTTTGGTTTTAAGGTAAACGTGCCGTGAGCTGAAGCATAGGAGGAAAATTATGCCCACTTTGTTCCTCCCCTGTCGCTGTACTACCAGGAGCTAAGCCATGGTTTGGTTTAGATTTTCATCCAAACCTGAGGTTGTGGTTTGCCTCCTACAAACAAACCAAGAGCAGCAGCCAAGAAGAAAGCTTGGCTGAAACTCCTGGCTTGTTTGGAGAGAGATGAACCACAAACCTAGTTTTGAATGTAGCACTAGTTTAACTCCTGGCAGTGCAGCTTTAAACTGTGGCTTAAGGTGAGATGTGAACCAGGCCACAATGGAGTGGATGTGACAGGTAACAAACAACAGAGGCTGATGGATCCTGATAGATTCCGTCAGGCCTTGCGGGACCCTGCTCCCCCTGGTGGCTCACTTGATAAGCTTGTCGAGAACTGGAATAACCGGCTCTTGGCGGCCATCGATGAGATCGCACCTAAGCGCCCTCTGTGACCCCGCCGAAACTGGGCCCCATGGTTTACCAAGGAGCTCCGGAAAATGAAGCGGGACCTCAGACGGCTAGAACGAGTATGGCGGCGCGCTCGCGATGGAGCATCAAGAACATCTTACAGGACATTTATGAAAGCCTATGAGATGGCAGTGAAGGCTGCAAAGAAGTCCTACTTCTCAGTCTCCATTGCATCCGCTAGCTCTCGCCCAGCACAACTTTTTAGAATAATTAGGTCTTTAACAACCTTAAAGGATCAGCCAAATTTAAATACTAATTCGATTCATAGCTGTGAGGCATTTGCAAGCTTTTTTGCGGAGAAAGTCTTGCTGCTCCGCCACGACCTCTCTGCCAATTTGGATACAATAACAGAACTAGAGGCCCCTCGTCTGTCTTCGGGTCCAGTATTGGACCACTTCGACCGGATACTCCCTGCTGATGTAGACAGATTCCTCCGAGCTGGAAGGCCCACCACCTGCCCCCTAGACCCATGTCTGTCTTGGCTGATTAGAGCGTGTCCAGACGAGGTGTGGGCCCCCCTGGGTGAGATCATCAATTTGTCCCTTGGCACGGGGATTTTCCCAGGGGAGTTGAAGGAAGCAGTGGTGCGCCCGCTCTTAAAGAAAACATCTCTAGATCCTTTAGATCTATCCAATTACCGCCCGGTTTCGAATCTTTCGTTCCTCGGCAAGGTAATTGAAAGAGCGGTTGCTGAACAGCTTGGTAGGTTTCTGGATGAGACATCGACCCTGGACCCCTTCCAGTCCGGTTTCCACCCTGGTTATGGGACCGAGACGGCTTTGGTCGCCCTAACGGATGATCTCCGTAGACAGCTGGACCAAGGTGGGTCGGGACTGCTGATTCTTTTAGATCTATCAGCAGCCTTCGATATGGTCGATCACGAACTTTTGGACCACCACCTTGCCGACGTGGGGATTCAGGGCACAGTCCGACAATGGCTGTGTTCCTTTATCTCAGGTCGGGGACAGAGGGTGGCGTTAGGGGGGGAGCTGTCGTCGCGGCACTCCTTGGTGTGTGGAGTCCCGCAGGGCGCAATCCTCTCCCCGATGCTTTTTAACATCTTTATGCGCCCCCTCGCCCAGATTGTCCGGAGCTTTGGGCTGGGCTGCCATCAATATGCTGATGACACCCAGCTCTATCTGTTGATGGACGGCCGTCCTGACTCGGCCCCAGACACACTGACCAGATGCTTGGAGGCTGTGGCTGGATGGATGCGTGGGAGCCGGTTGAAGTTAAACCCTTCGAAGACAGAGGTCCTCTGGCTGGGCCGGGACGATATGGGGTTGGGGGGCCAACTCCCATCTCTTGCGGGGGCTCAATTAGTGCCAGCGCCCTCTGTCAGGAGTTTGGGTGTAACCCTCGATGCCTCCCTCTCTATGGAGGCGCAGGTTGCAGCCACAGTAAAGGCGGCATTTTTCCATCTCCGCCGCATTAAGCAGTTGGTCCCTTACCTTTCTCGCCCTGATCTGGCCACAGTGATCCATGCGATGGTCACCTCCAGACTAGACTATTGTAACTCGCTCTACGCAGGGTTGCCCTTAAAACTGACCCTGAAACTCCAACGGGTGCAGAATGCCGCGGCGAGGCTCCTTACGGGATCGTTGCCGTGGGATCATATTCATCCAGTACTTTACCAGCTTCACTGGCTCCCGGTGGAATACAGGATCAGGTTTAAGGTGCTGGTTCTGAACTTTAAAGCCCTACGCGGCTTAGGACCCTCGTACCTACGGGACCGCCTCTCCTGGTATGCCCCGCGGAGGACCTTAAGGTCCACGAATAATAATACGCTGGAGGTTCCAACCCATAAGGTGGCTAGGTTGGTGTCAACCAGGGCCAGAGCTTTCTCAGTTTTGGCCCCAATCTGGTGGAACGCACTGCCTCAAGAGACTAGGGCCCTGCGGGATCTGATAGCCTTCCGCAGGGCCTGCAAGATGGAGCTGTTCCACCTAGCTTTCTGTTAGTTCGACCCAACCTGACCCTCGTGCTATAATATAATACTGTAAATAAGACTCTCTCCTATTCTTTCATATTCATGGGCTGCTACGTTAAGATGGTTGTAATTTTTAATCTTTTAATCTGTACAGTTAATTAATTGTTTTTCTTTTTATGCTTGATGTTTTATTGTGATTTTAGTGATGTGAGCCGCCCTGAGCCCGGCGTTGCTGGGGAGGGCGGGGTATAAATAAAAATTATTATTATTATTATTATAACAATGATGTCACCATAATGTTGTTGGTTTATAACAGCGAGGGGAAACCTGTGTCCTTCCCAATGTTGTTGGACTCCAACTCCCATCAGTCTCAGCCAGCATGGCCAGGGCACAGGGATTATGGGAGTTGTAGGTCAGTAAGGACCCAGGTGGCGCTGTGGGTTAAACCACAGAGCCTAGGGCTTGCCGATCAGTAGGTCGGCGGTTCGAATCCCTGCGATGGGGTGAGCTCCCGTTGCTAGGTCCCAGCTCCTGCCCACCTAGCAATTCAAAAGCACGTCAAAGTGCAAGTAGATAAATAGGTACCACTCCGGCGGGAAGGTAAACAGTGTTTCCGTGCGCTGCTCTGGTTTGCCAGAAGCGGCTTTGTCATGCTGGCCACATGACCCGGAAGCTGTACAACGGCTCTCGGCCAATAAGCGAGATGAGCGCCGCAACCCCAGAGTCGGACACGACTGGACCTACTGATCAGGGGTCCCTTTACCTTTACCTTTAGGTCAGTAAGATTCAGAGAACCACAGTTCCCCCACTTCTGATTTGTAACCAATGCATGGGTCCTTGTTGCTCTTTGGGTGGGTGTGATCCTGCTGCCCCATCACACTTGCAGTATCCTTTTTATGCAGTGTAAGTGTGAGCAGGTTGGAGCCCTGGAAGCAATGGTAGGGTGGAGGTGCAGGTTCAACCACGGTGTAAGGGAGAAGGCACTCGTACTTTATTAGGAAGCAGCCAGGCTGCCATTTGGTCATGTTATGACCTTTCTGTGATTGTTTGTTTCTGTCTGCTGCTTGCACGGCTCGGTTTCTGTGTCACGTAGAAGTCACATAAATAATGTCAAGGCACATCAAATCAAAGAGCACTGCTGCAAAGAATAAGTGCCCTATAAAGTCATTCAGGCTTCAATTAGAACGGCGTGGAACAGTAATAGGTTTAGGGCACTATCAGCAGAATGAGGCTGGCTAGGTAGATTTCCAACCACCCATCCCCTTCATGGGAAGATGATAATCTGTCAAGTGTTTCCACGACGTATAAAGGAAGCAACAGACAACACAAAGTGAATGGGTGCAATTTTAGTGTGTGTGTGTGTCTCTCTCTGTGTGTGTGCTTTGTAGCTGGAGCACAATATCATTTTGGGGGGTGGGGATTTGCCTTTGTTCCATGAGCTGAAATTGCTCACATCCCTGGTAAATGTCCACCAGGAGCCATGTTGCTCATGCCTCTTTGGTGATGATGCAGCCTGACCAGATAAAAACATAGGTGGTCATGAAGAACTGAAGCACTTTGTACTCAATGTGCCAGAAATATTTAACCAGTCCCCCAGGAAGAACAAAGGGGGATAATGAAGAAGTGGAGCGATGGCAGCAGAAGGAGCTTCCATGAATCAGCAGAGCTCCATATCTCCCTCCCAGAAGAGACACATTTTTAATAGTTTAATAGTTTTTACCAGGTGTTTTTCAACAGTGTATCTGAGGTTATGCAGAGCATGTAGTATGGGTGGCCTGGTTCTTTAAGAGGCACGCTTGTTCTATAAAATGAAACTTCTCTGGGTGAGGTTCCCTCTGTAGCTCAGTGGGAACCAGTTGGAAACTTCAAACCACAGAATCATAGAATTGTACAGTTGGAAGGGACCCCAAGGGTCATCTAGTCCAACCCTGTGCAATATTGGAATCTCAACTAAAGCATTTATGACAGATGACCATCCAACCTCTGCTTAAAAACCTCCAGTAAAGGAGATTCCACACCCTCCGAGGGAGTCCTTTCTACTGTCGAACAGCTCTTACTGTCATAAAGTTCTTCCTGAAGTTTAGTCGGAATCTCCTTTCTTGCCACTTGAAACCATTGGTTCAGATCCTACATTCTGGAGTGGGAGAAAACAAGCTTGCTCCATCTTCCGTGTGATAGCCCTTGAGATGTTTGAAGATGGCTATCATATCTCCTCTCAGTCTTCTCTTTTCCAAGCTCAGTTCCCTCAACCATTCCTCATAAGGCTTTGATTCCAGACCTTTGATATTCTTGGTCGCCTTCCTCTTGCCCACGTACCAGCTTGTCAATAACTTCCTTAAATTGTTACAGGTAGATAGCCGTGTTGGTCTGTCATAGTCAAAACAAAAAAAAAAAAAAATTTTTTTTCTTCCAGTAGCACCTTAGAGACCAACTAAGTTTGTTCTTGGTATGAGCTTTCGTGTGTATCTGAAGAAGTGTGCATGCACACGAAAGCTCATACCAAGAACAAACTTAGTTGGTCTCTAAGGTGCTAATGGAAGAATTTTTTTTTTTTAAAAAATTGTTCCTTAAATTGTGGCACCCTGAACTGATCACAGTACTCCAGGTGTGGTCTGATCAAGGCAGAATAGAGCGAGACTATCACTTCCCTTGATCGGAACACTGAACTTCTCTCGCTGTGTTGTTTCTTGGTGTTGAGTCCTAACTGCTATGCTGAGTTGCTGCTCTGTTGCGCATAAAAAAGCACAACTACAGTGGCGCCTCGAGTTACAAACACCTTAGGTTACAAACAATTCAGGTTACAAACCCCGCTAACCTGGAAGAGTTGCCTCAAGTTGAGAACTTTGCCCCAGGATGAGAACGGAAATCGTGTGCCGGCGGCGCAGCAAGAGGCCCCATTAATGAAAGTACACCTCTAGTTAAGAACAGTTTCAGGTTAAGAACAGACCTCCGGAATGAATTAAGTTTGTAACTAGAGGTACTACTGTACTCAACTTCTCTTGACTCCAGCTGCTTCCTGTTATTAGGGCAGTTCCATTGCAAGGTTTCCTCATATAGTAAAGGTAAAGGGACCCCTGACCATTAGGTCCAGTTGCGGACGACTCTGGGGTTGCGGCGCTCATCTCGCTTTACTAGCCGAGGGATCCGGCGTACAGGTTCCGGGTCATGTGGCCAGCATGACTAAGCTGCTTCTGGCGAACCAGAGCAGCGCACAGAAATGCCGTTTAGCTTCCCACCATAGCGGTACCTATTTATCTACTTGCACTTTGACGTGCTTTTGAACTGCTAGGTTGGCAGGAGCAGGGACCGAGCAACGGGAGCTCACCCCGTCACGGGGATTTGAACCACCGACCTCCTGATCAGCAAGCCCTAGGCTCTGTGGTTTAACCCACAGCGCCACCTGCGTCCCTCTCCTCATATAGTGCCCTCCCCCAATCCCACAGGATGCTACAGAGAGTATTGCATCAATACAGTGGGACCTCAACTTAAGAGTGCCCCAACTTACGTGTTTTTCGACTTCCGAATGACTTCCGGAAGAAAAAAAATGGCCGCCGCATCCGAATTTTTCGACTTCCAAAAGGAAGTCGCGGCCGCTTTGAATAGGGTTTCTTCGACTCACGAATTTTTTCCGCTCAATGCATCCCTATGGGGACTCGACTTACGAGTGTTTTCGACTACTGAAGATCACGTCGGAACGCATTATCTTCGTAACTCGAGGTCCCACTGTAGTTGGCCACCACTGGTGAGGCAGCCAATTTGTTCTGTCAAGGGAATCAGCTTCCCAACCTAGAAAATAGTTCAATAATTTGTGTACTGGGTTGCTTCAAACAGCATTGGGAACTCCAAAAGTCCAGCAAGACTCTTTTGCCTTATAGTAAGACGCCTGTTTTATGCCCTGCTTTTTCCTATGCAAAAATCACGAACAGAATTGTTCTCTTGCTCTGCATGTACGTGGTTGACTTCATGAAAATGGTTCATTCTTACACAGCCTCATCACACCCAACGATCTTCATAATATATTGAAGGCAAATGGGACCCCATGTCTCCTTTGCCTATTCCTCAGCCCCTTAATGGATACCGTTCACGCGAATGCTCCTTGACGTTTGCTCATTTACCATTGTACTTGACTTTATTAAAAGCTATGCTTCTGTCAGCTTGTCAAAACAGTTCCTCATCAACCCTTTGGATGGTGACAAAATTGAACAGCAAATTGGCCCAAGACAAGTGTAAGCATCTCTTCAAACATCTCTTGTTCTCCTGCGTTTTGTGATTTGATAACGCCGGCAACTTTAGCCATGGTATTTAGCAGGAGGATTTTCCGGCTTTTCCCAGTAAAAATATAAAAGTAAATCACGGGCATACCCAATTATCTTACTTATTGAGTTTTCTCACATCTTGGGCAAATGCTATATTTGCCTTTTCTTAGAAGGATGTCTACAAAGCTTCTTAGTGAAGTGGCATTTCTGGGGATGTGAGAAGAAGAGATACAACAAGGCAATTTCCATTTCCTGCTAATTTGTAAGTGAGCCAGAAGCACCGCTGGTATCTAGAAGAGCTCAGCACCTGAAAAAATGGCCACATATTGTTACAGATGTCCATCATGGTGTTTGACATAAAGTTGACAGGTGAATGCAAGGAAGGAAGGCACTGCACACTGCACACAGGGGGAAGGCCCATGAAGCAGACGAAATGTTATTCGTATGACAGTTTTGAAGGGGAGCAGAATAAGGATGCCACTAATATTGATATTGTAGCTCAGTGGGGGTGCCAATGCAGCTTTGAGCATTTTGCATTTCAACTAGGGGTTGTTGTTGATAACAACCTCAGATATGCAGATAACACAACGTCGATGGCAGAAAGTGAGGAGGAATTAAAGAACCTTTTAATGAGGGTGAAAGAGGAGAGTGCAAAATATGGCCTGAAGCTCAACATCAAAGAAAACTAAGATCATGGCCACTGGTCCCATCACCTCCTGGCAAATAGAAGGGGAAGAAATGGAGGCAGTGAGAGATTTTACTTTATTGGGCTCTATGATCACTGCAGATGGTGACAGCAGCCACGAAATTAAAAGACGCCTGCTTCTTGGGAGAAAAGCAATGACAAACCTAGACAGCATCTTAAAAAGCAGGGACATCACCTTGCCAACAAAGGTCCATATAGTTAAAGCTATGGGTTTCCTAGTAGTGATGTATGGAAGTGAGAGCTGGACCAAAAAGAAGGCTGATCGTTGAAGAATTGATGCTTTTGAATTATGGTGCTGGAGGAGACTCTTGAGAGTCCCATGGACTGCAGGAAGATCAAACCTATCCATTCTGAAGGAAATCAGCCCTGAGTGCTCACTGGAAGGACAGATCCTGAAGCTGAGGCTCCAATACTTTGGCCACCTCGTGAAAAGGGAAGACTCCCTGGAAAAGACCCTGATGTTGGGAAAGATTGAGGGCACAAGGAGAAGGGGACGACAGAGGACGAGATGGTTGGACAGTGTTCTCGAAGCTACCAACATGAGTCTGACCAAACTGCGGGAGGCAGTGGAAGACAGGAGTGCCTGGCGTGCTCTGGCCCATGGGGTCACGAAGAGTCGGACACTACTAAACGACTAAACAACAACAACTTCTCTATTGCCAATATTGAAGCTGAAGATCTGGCACACAGTACTGCGTAATGTCCTTCATCTAATGTCACGAGAGTATAGTATTTGGGTCACATTTTAAGAAGATCTATAAAGAGGTCAGCCTAAGAGACTACAATCTATCTGCTGTATGGAAATGAGAGATACACAATTGTGAAGACCATATCTTTTCTCACTGATGTTACTGAATTATTATTATTATTATTTTTAAAAAAGGAGAATACTGTTTACTGTCATGGAGATTTCAAGTTTGTCTATGTCTTTTACATAATTGCATTCTGGTTTCTTGTTCATTTTATTTATGTTAACTCGTTATGTCTTTATATAGCTCTGTGCAATCTATTTGGTTTGCAAAGTGTTTGTTTTGTAATGGGCTGATGATCAAATAAATAAATCTGAATCTGATGCCTGTTACAAGATAAATTATGAAATGAAATTGATAGGATGGAGTTCAAAAGGTCTGTGCTGTGGTTTCTGTTGCCTGTGCGAATATTGCACTCCAGTGGAATTCAGAGAAATTGCAAGCTCTTTTTTATATACTGAATTCTAACCTTCTATTATATATATATATATATATATATATATATATATATATATATATATATATAACAGCTCTTTGCATTGTTAAATTATATCTAGCATTTTCCTCACCCCACTAATTCACCAGAAGTCAGCATCAAAAATAGGTGGATAGACTGGCAGCTCTATCTTTAAATCCACTTTAAAATACATTTGATGTATATATTATAAAGATGTGATCTGAACAGTGAGTTTGCTTTGTAATCAGCTCCTGCAATAAAAGATATTGTAAGATAGGAAAAGGTTAAAATGAAAGAAAAGTAACAATAATGTAAACAAACAAAAGTAGAAAGTGTAATGTTTAATATTATAGAAAAAGAATATAGTGGGGAAAGGTGGGGCGACAAAAGAGGGAAGTCAAAGAATGTGGAGAAAAAAATGTAAAGCAATATAATAATGATGAATTGTGATCGACCATAACATCCTTCTGGACCGTCTAGAGGGGTTGGGAGCTGGGGGCACTGTTATACAGTGGTTCCACTCCTTCCTCCTGGGCCGTGTTCAGAAAGTGGTGGTGGGGGATGAGTGTTCAGACCCCTGGGCTCTCACTTGTGGGGTGCCTCAGGGTTCCGTCCTCTCCCCCATGCTTTTTAATATCTATATGAAGCCGCTGGGAGAGATCATCAGGGGGTTTGGGCTGGGTGTTCATCAGTATGCAGATGATACCCAGCTCTACCTCTCTTTTAAATCAGAACCAGTGAAGGCGGTGAAGGTCCTATGTGAGTGCCTGGAGGCGGTTGGAGGATGGATGGCGGCTAACAGATTGAGGTTGAATCCTGACAAGACAGAAGTACTGTTTTTGGGGGACAGGGTGCGAGCAGGTGTGGGGGACTCCCTGGTCCTGAATGGGGTAACTGTGCCCCTGAAGGACCAGGTGCGCAGCCTGGGAGTCATATTGGACTCACAGCTGTCCATGGAGGCGCAGGTTAATTCTGTGTCCAGGGCGGCTGTCTACCAGCTCCATCTGGTACGCAGGCTGAGACCCTACCTGTCCGCAGACTGTCTCGCCAGAGTGGTGCATGCTCTGGTTATCTCCCGCTTGGACTACTGCAATGCGCTCTACGTGGGGCTACCTTTGAAGGTGACACGGAAACTGCAATTAATCCAGAATGCGGCGGCTAGACTGGTGACTGGGAGTGGCCGCTGGGACCACATAACACCGGTCCTGAAAGAACTACATTGGCTCCCAGTACGTTTCCGAGCACAATTCAAAGTGTTGGTGCTGACCTTTAAAGCCCTAAACGGCCTCGGTCCTGTATACCTGAAGGAGCGTCTCCACCCCCACCGTTCAGCCCGGACACTGAGATCCAGCGCCGAGGGCCTTCTGGCGGTTCCCTCATTGCGAGAAGCAAAGCTACAGGGAACCAGGCAGAGGGCCTTCTCGGTAGTGGCGCCCGCCCTGTGGAACGCCCTCCCATCAGAAGTCAAAGGTACTAACAACTATCTGACATTTAGAAGATGCCTGAAGACAGCCCTGTTTAGGGAAGTTTTTAATCTGTAACATGTGTATGTATTTTAATGTATGTTGGAAGCCGCCTAGAGTGGCCGGGGAGACCCGGCCAGATGGGCGGGATATAAATAATAAATTATTATTATTATTATTATTATGTGTGTTTGGGGTGGGTGGTATAGGGGAGCATATGTTAATATATGAATATTGTATAAGCTTACGATTTTCTGTATCGTGCTCTGAGAAGAAAAAGTGCCTGTTAATAATCTGTTGATGGGGTTGAGCTGTATGTAAGATAAATGATGTGTGTTTGGTGTGTGGTATAGGGGAGCATATGTTAATATATGAACATTGTATAAGCATACGGCTATCATTATTGTGCCCTGAGAAGAAAAGTATTAGTTAATAATGTGTAGGTGTGTAAGCTGTATGTAAGATAAAAAAAGGGAAAACTAATTTAAAAAAAAATACATTTGATGTAAATATTGGCTTGCATGTTATCATATTGGCATCCACTTAATTAAGCCCCCAAAAGCTGCTCAGCTTTGCTTAAAGGTGTCCTAGTATGAGGCAAGGTAAGTGTGATGGATTATGGGTGGCATTAAGAGTAGCAGAGTAGGATAAAGACAGATCTAAGCTGTGGAGACCAATCTACTGGAAAATCCCCCTTCATTCATCAGTACTGTGCTAAATGACTTGTGCATTTTACCTGGAGAGATGCAATTTCAAGCTGCTAGATCTCAAGATCTTTTACTCCTTACCTGAGCTCCCTCGCTGCTCGCAAACCCATTGCTAAGGTTTTGTCAAACAAGCACTTTCCTGGAAGCAATTTGCACAGAAGTGAGTGCTAAACATCTGCTTCATCCTGCTGGATTTCCAGAAGATGCTCTTACATCGTGTGAAAGATCACAGAAAACATGAAAATGACGAGGTAAAATGGGGGGAATGGAATAAAGTAGTGCCTGGATGCAGCCCAGGAGTGTGACCTTGGGCTCAAAGTGGGTAGATCGAAGAAGATGTTAATTCTGTGTGTGGCAGGCAGCTGTGAAAAAGGCAAATTCTATGCTAGGAATAATTAAGAAATGAATGAAAAATAAAACTGCTGATATCATATTATACATGGTGTGAAGGCAGTAGATATCAAGATGAAGAAAATTCACCAATACGTGTGTGTGTGTGTGTGTGTGTGTGTGTGTAAGAGAGAGAGAGAGAGAGAGAGAGAGAGAGACCTACAAACAAATTAGATGCTGTCCAACCAAATACTAAACTATCGCATTGAAGTATGATATTTGCTCAAACAAATTCATCCCCGGTTCACAGCTTGTAATTAAATCAGGACTTTTTGTGTGGATAAAACAATCCCAAGAATATTATAAGAATTTAATAAATTGAGGGGAAAAATAATTACAGGGAAAAACAGAAATATGGCAGAAAAGAAAGTGTTAGAGTACAAGGCACATCTATTGTTACGGAGAACAAACAACAACAACCTTAGAACTGTATAGCATGACACAGCTTATTCATACAAGTTGTCTAAGCTGGAAGATGACTAAACATTTAGTTTTCTATGTACAGGTGGTGTTTTTAAACAACAGAAAATGAGGGTGCAGTCAAGTCATGGGGACTCCTACCAGTCCAAGAAATGTCTTACTCCCTTTGTCACTGGTATAGTCCTCAAACAGGGACTGGACCTTCGCATATTTCATAAGTTGCTTTTTTGAAAGGACTGTTGTGTTTGAAAACCATGCCAGAGAGATGGCCAACATTCAGGACTTCCCCTTTGTGTGATTTCCTTATTCTCCTTCCTTCCTTCCTTCCTTCCTTCCTTCCTTCCTTCCTTCCTTCCTTCCTTCCTTCCTTCCTTCCTTCCTTCCTTCCTTCCTTCCTTCCTTCCTTCCTTCCTTCCTTCCTTCCTTCTTCTTCTCTTTCTTTCTTTCTTTCTTTCTTTCTTTCTTTCTTTCTTTCTTTCTTTCTTTCTTTCTTTCTTTCCTATGACTTTCATACTGGTGTAATGTTCACAACTGCTGCTTAGATATGCAGATTAAAAGAATAAAGTAGCCATATAGTAGCAAAGACTTTTTTTTATCCCAAATTTCTCCCATTGGATGGATTCAATTCAGCAGTTAAGCCTTTTCTCTTACATTGTGAAAAATTGGCCTTATTTGATGCCTAATGAGGCTACCCACTAAGCCGGTTCATTGGAGCTATTCAAAGCTATCTTTCAAAGGAGGAGATCATCCTTTTTGTGATCCAAACACAGGAAACATATGGGGGCGTCTTCAGAAGTTGACTTTTTCTCTCCCACGACTGTTCCCTTGGATGTTTGTTTAAAACAGGCAGTTAACTATACTTCCACGTTGCAAATTTAGGGTGGAAGTGGAGGGGGGGGTTCAACTTTTTGTCCCACTGTGATCCTGATCACCTCCTTTGCCCCCCCCCCATGGCTGATATTTACTTAATTCAATGCAGCTGCTAAATGCATGAGCATCAAATCTAGTTCTGCTCTATCGCTAGGACCGAAGGCCTGTTAAGGTCAGCCGGAAAGGCCCTTGCAATCTTTCATAGCATTCAAATATGCAATTCCAAAGCCTGAAACTGACAGGGAAAGTGCATACTGTCATACCTTGGTTTTCAAATTTAATCCGTTCTGGGAGTTGAACAGTCGAACAGTTCAAAACCCAAGGTGTGGCTTCCGATTGGCCAATCGGAAGCCGCTGAAGCCGTGCCGGATGTTCAGCTTCCGAAAATCGTTCGAAAACTGGAACAATAACTTCCGGTTTTCGATCGATCAGGAGCCGAAACGTTCGAGTTCAAAGGCGTTTGGCTTCCGAGGTTCCACTGTACTAAGTAGTTAATTCTGTGTGTGCCCTGTGGCACTTAATTGCAATCCCCATGTGCTTTAGCCTATTTATATTTAGCATTCAGGTACATGCGGGTGGCGCTGTGGTCTAAACCACAGAGCCTAGGGCTTGCCGATCAGAAGGTTGGTGGTTCGAATCCCCGCGACGGGGTGAGCTCCCATTCCTCAGTCCCTGCTCCTGCCAACCTAGCAGTTCGAAAGCACATCAAAGTGCAAGTAGATAAATAGGTACTGCTCCGGCGGGAAGGTAAACGGCGTTTCCGTGCGCTGCTCTGGTTCGCCAGAAGCGGCTTAGTCATGCTGGGCACATGACCCGGAAACTGTACGCTAGCTCCCTCAGCCAATAAAAGAATTACAAAAAAGTAAGTCTACACTGTGAAAGATCCCTGAAACGAGATGAACGTATATTTATATAGTGATACTCAAATAAACAATATGTTTATTGATTCAAGAGCAGAATTGCTCAAGAGCAAAAATATTCGAAAACGTTATAAACTAATTCAAGGAAATATGAATAACTCAAGAAAACCTTCCAAATAACAAAAAATAACTCAAGATAAACTTCCAAATAACAAAAAATAACTCAAGATAAACTTCCAAATAACCTTAACGAGTTGCCGGCTAAGATTCTCCTTTCACTGTTATGATCTATCAGTTTCCTCAGAAGGAAAAAAGTTAATGCATTTATATAACTCAAAGTAGGCTATTTGCTATTAAATCTAGGGGGATGATTAAAGAAACTTCAGAAAAACACTCCCAAACAGTAAGTGGTAATTATCCAAACTAGGAATTCTAATTTTGCTTCATCCAAAAGGTTAAAAACCTAAACTCAAGTTCAAAAACAAGCTCCATAGCTTGTAAAACACCTCAACAAGGGGCTATGTAAGCTCACACGATCTTATTGTTACGAAGCTATTGCAAAGACTGTCAAGCCAATAAAGCAAGATGAGCGCCGCAACCCCGGAGTCGTCCGCAACTGGACCTAACAGTCAGGGGTCCCTTTACCTTTACACGAGCCATGCACCCTCCTTGACTGCTGGTTGTTGGTGTAGTAATGCTACAGGCATATGAGCCAGTGGACGTGGTAGCCGCATTTCAACTTGACGCTGTGGGTTTGTAATGCTTGCATTGGCATGCAGTTTGCCTGTGGCCCACGTCACAACCATGCATGCCAGCCCTAAACTCTTGCCCACAAGCGACAGAGTTTACTTCGTCTCGGAAGGAATGAAACAGCTGCAGTCAATTGGCAAGGGGCGGGGATGTGCAGGGACGATCCCAAATGATATTCAGATTTTAAATAGGCTTATTTGCCAGATGCTGGGTTGAAGGTGGACCCCACTTAGCGCAGCTGCCATATTGTTCTGTAATCATCATTCCTGGTGCTCTTTTTCTCCCAGGCCCACATTGTTTAAGAGGAACGATAGAAACATTTCCATACCGTGATAATAATTAGCAGATGTTATTAATTTATAGTAAAGACAATAATAAGCCAGCCCGCGCCGTGAAAGACTTCATTATGAAATTAATTACTCCGATTGGGGTCAACATGAGAGGTGAGGCTTGCACAGCATTTAAGGAACAATTGCTTTTTATGGGTATTCTGCAGCCAAAGACGTGAAATTTGAAGGATGTGTTTTGCATTTATCGGCCCCTGTCTTTGCATTCATATGCTAAGTCCCCTGATAAACACCACTTGTCTCAAAGAAAATTGAAATCACTGAATTGAAGCAGATCTGGATAATGAGGTATTATAGATATATTCGGTAAATGTTCCAATTATTCTTTAGAAATTTCATTGAAATAAACAGCAGCCGCAGGGGGAAGGGTGTGTGTGTGTTACAAAGTCAGTTTTAATCTTTCAATGGCTGTTGTTTTTCTCCTTCCCCCACCCTTAATAGACACGAATGGGGTTTGATTATAGTTCTTTTTGTGAATTCAGGGCTGCTCCCTTTGTCTCATCCCTCTTCAGCATTCATCTCTCTTTCGGAGGTTGCTTCCCCTCTATGTAGCAGACACCTGCTTCCAATTCATTGCCTCTAAATAGATCTTAATGTGGTTTTGTATCACTGTGCCTCCAATGTTTATATATCCTTTCGCAGCAAGTGCTGAATTCATAAAAAGGAGCAG
Source organism: Darevskia nairensis (assembly GCA_034642065.1). Classification (NCBI taxonomy): domain Eukaryota; kingdom Metazoa; phylum Chordata; class Lepidosauria; order Squamata; family Lacertidae; genus Darevskia; species Darevskia nairensis. The sequence goes on from JAWWNI010000488.1 coordinate 307,020, forward strand.
CAGGGAGGGCAGGGCAGGAGGGAGGCTGCTGTCTGAATTGCTGCCGATGCAGAAGGGGTGTTGCAGATGCCTGAAGGCAAACTTGGCTCCAGCTTTAACTGGGAGACCATTGGCCCAGGCAAGAAGCCCCAGACCCAGTGGACACACGAGCATCTTGTGCTACCTAGGCCTAGCGCTCACTAGAATCATAGAATCATAGAATTGGAAGAGACCACAAGGGCCATCCAGTCCAACCCCCTGCCAAGCAGGAAACACCATCAGAGCATTCCTGACAGGTGGCTGTCAAGCCTCTGCTTAAAAACCTCCAAAGAAGGAGACTCCACCACACTCCTTGGCAGCAAATTCCACTGTCGAACAGCTCTTACTGTCAGGAAGTTCTTCCTAATGTTTAGGTGGAATCTTCTTTCTTGTAGTTTGAATCCATTGCTCCGTGTCCTCTTCTCAGGAGCAGCAGAAAACAATCTTTCTCCCTCCTCTATATGACATCCTTTTATATATTTGAACATGGCTATCATATCACTCCTTAACCTTCTCTTCTCCAGGCTAAACATACCCAGCTCCCTAAGCCGTTCCTCATAAGGCATCATTTCCAGGCCTTTGACCATTTTGGTTGCCCTCTCTGGTCACGTTCCAGCTTGTCAGTATCCTTCTTGAACTGTGGTGCCCAGAACTGGACACAGTCTTCCAGGTGAGGTCTGACCAGAGCGGAATACAGTGGTACAATTACTTCCCTTGATCTAGATGCTATACTCCTATTGATGCAGCCCAGAATTGCATTGGCTTTTTTAGCTGCTGCATCACACTGTTGACTCATGTCAAGTTTGTGGTCTACCAAGACTCCTAGATCCTTTTCACATGTACTGCTCTCAAGCCAGGTGTCACCCATCCTGTATTTGTGCCTTTCATTTTTTTTGCCCAAGTGTAGTACTTTACATTTCTCCCTGTTAAAATTCATCCTGTTTGCCTTGGCCCAGTTCTCTAATCTGTTAAGGTCATTTTGAAGTGTGATCCTGTCCTCTGGGGTATTAACCACCCCTCCCAATTTGGTGTCATCTGCAAACTTGATCACTAAGATGTCTCCAGGCTGTTTCCCCTCTCCCTCTTGATGCCATAGGCCCAGCGGGGCAGTAATGGAGAGAGAGGAAAGAGCCTTAATGTGCCTAGCATGCTGTGCTTGTGTGCATTGCGTATGAAAACTAGTGGAGGTCTGCATTTGCAGAATGCCTGTGTGACGGTACCGGTATGTGAGGCTAACATATGGGAGTGCTGGAAGGGAAATAGTTAAACAGGTTACCCAATCAGAACCCAGAGGGTTATTCATAATGGGAAGTGGTACATGTTCACCGCTGAATCTTGGTTTATGGCTTACACCGCAGATTCCAGCTTACCTGTCATCTCTATCAGTAGCGGCCCATAGATTTGCTTTTACTAAAGCTAGATTTAACGTCTTTCCATCCAACGTCATGGGTAATAGGTTTACCAAAGGACAAATTTCAGCACTATGTGCATGTGATAATAAAACTATAGAATCCCTCCATCATATACTGTTGTCCCTTGCACATAGTTGCCCGGACCAGATTTTTATTCCCTTTAATTTCAGAAAGCTTGGCTGAGACCCTGGAGTCTCAGTTAATATATCTGCTACAAGACAATGACCCGTGCAGATCACTGCTCGTAGCAAGATTTTTGATTACAGTTCTTTCGTATAAAAGGAAAAACGGTTTACTTTATGACTACTGATATCTCACCCTATTACCTGATTTATAGTGGAGATCTCCTGAATTAAAATGTACTGTTGCATCTATTGTAGTTAAGGAATTTACATAAATCACAATCGTATATATATATTGTATTTTAGCTTATTTATATATTTTTGCCTTGTTCTATTTTACTCTGTTGTATCCAGTGTAGATGTACACTGTTTTGCATATGGTTTTATATGATGGGCCTCTGGCCGTAAAAATAATAAAGAAAGAACCCAGAGGGAGGGGGAAGGTGGAGTCAGAGGGAATATAAAAGCCCACTCTGGGGAAGTTGTGGGGGTTGCTGTTGAGGTGTTGAGGGAGGTTCAAAGTGGGTGGGTGGTTGGCAGTTGGAAGTTTGTTGGTCGGTGTGGGGGGCAAGGTGTGGAAGGCCAGTTGAGTTAGTGAAGTAGGCTCAGCTGAGGCAGGAACAGTTAGGAACAAAGAAGACAAGCACATAACTGTAATCAATTGTGAACGTTTATGAAACCACATACTTGTTAAACTGCATGTCAGGGATCTGCCTTTGCCCAGAAACCAGCTGACGGGGGAGGGCAGCTGGAGGGAACCGGAACCCATGGCAGAAAGCAGCTCCCAATCCAGCCAAGAGGGAAGTAGTGGTAAGGAAGCGGAACTACAGGAGAAGCAGGGTCTTGAAGATCCAGCCAGAGCCCTGGCACCAACAAGGGGAAGTCCAGGAAGTGTCAGTGTACAGCCAAGGGTTAGCACACAGGGGTGCAGAGGTGTAAAGCGGAAGGAGAAGAGGAGGCGCTTCGGGTTCTCCAAGCTTTTATGCTGGCGGAGGAGCAGGGACTTTCCAATCCCGGAATCTGCCACGGACTCAAGCGGACATGAGTCCTGAGAGCTCTGATGTGTTTGATATGTAAATAAAGCCAATAAGTTCAGAAGACCTCGTGTGGGGCTGGTTACTCTTGAGGAGACTTCCCAGAGACCTTACACTGCACTAAATAAACATAAGTTTCATGTTCAAGTTAACTCTGACTGGATTCCGTGTGTTACCAGGTAGGGGCCTGGGTGGTGGCAGCGAGAAATAAAGTGGTGGCACAGGGATCAATAGACGGTGAAACGTCCAGGGAACCTGTGTGATCACCACAGCCTGTTCCGCAAAAAACTGTAGCAAGTGCAGAAGGTGCTTAAGCAGCTGAAGCTGGGGGAGAAAGAGAGAGTGGGGTCTTTGTTTCAATGTTTCTTTCTCTTTTTTATAAATGTATTTTTATTAAAGATTTTCTTGATTTACAAAAGTATGTGCAAGGTCTCTCTTGTATTTTCCCCCCATGTAACATTTTTACAAATCAGTTTCATTTGTTGAGACATTAGGAAGACAAGGGGGAAAGAGGTGGAGGGGGGGAGATGGGTGGGGGTGGGGTCGGGTGACGATGTTTCTATTTTATTTAATATACGTAGGGTTTGGTGTCAGCGTTGCTTGGGTAGGTTATCTGCTGTTTGCTTGTGTTCCTTTGGTGGTGAGAGAGGTTGGGGTTGGTTTAGGGTGTTGTTGTTCGTTTGTGGTTGGCTGTGGTGGTCTTTGTTTTCATGTGTGAGTGGGGTGTGTGTGTGTGTGTTTTGGATCAGGTTAGCCATATTGATTTGTATGCTGTTGGTGGATTTTTGTCATTGTCTTGTTGGGCTGTGTGTGTGATAACAGGGAGCCATACCGGGCTTCTATTTGTCCCCGTGTCAGTTTCATACTCCACAGGCACATACCTCCACATGTGGTGGGAGTGCCCCAAAATCCAACTATTCTATACAACAACCATATGAGAAATATGTAAAATAACCAAGCAAGACAACAGCCATATGAGAAATATGTAAAATAACCAAGCAAGGCCAGAATTGGCCTTACTAAACATCTTCCAAGACAATAATGCCCACTTACACCACAAAGAACTCATAACCCACCTACTTTCAGCAGCCAGAAACATCGTAACCAGACACTGGAGAGTCCTGTCAGGAGTAAGCATGGACCAATGGTACCAAATAGTATGGGAAACAGCCTTACTAGAAAAATCCAATGTTTCTTTTAATGACAGACTCATCTCTGGGAGTCTTGGTATCTCTCTGAAGCTGCCAGCATATTGAGGAAGCAACAGGCTTATCCGAGTCTCTCTCTGGGATCAGAGAGAGAATAGTTCTTGGACTATGCTAAAATGTAAGAATCTAAAGAAAACTGGACCGCATTGCTAGTTGCTTAAGAGCTATGTGTTGATTCCTGCATTGCCTGGCGTTGGACAGTTCTGTGATTCCATGATTTGAATTTACAACAGGCTTTTTGTAATAAGTTAAAGTCAGTTCGCAGTAAATCTATGGAACTCTTTCTTGTGGTGGAGAGCTTATCGATTCATACTCAGCACAAGGCATAACACACAACAATCTTATATATCACTTCTCAGCATCTCCAATGGGCACCACAAATGTGAACTCCAAGAGATGATGGTGATGATGGTTTGTTGTTATTGTTGTGAGGCTTCCCTGCACATCCATATTGAGTGAAAGACACATACCGGTAAGTGTGATCCTGTTGATCAATCACAATTTCTTTCAGAAAACTGAATTCTGGAAAGTGTTGCACTTTGGATAATGACAAAAAGCAGCACAAACATCACCATCCCAACAACAACAAACAAACACAACTAATCTTTTTTTCATATTTGTTAAAGGGATTTAACTAGATAGCGATTTCTCGGGGAAGAAGTCATGAAAAAGATCACAGTGGAAAGCTTATCACAAGTATTGATTTATTGTGTGGCTGCAGAAACCCCCCCTCTCAAAAAATAAATAAATCTCGGTGTTAGGAATCATTAGGAGAGGGGATCAAACAAACAAGAATCACGATTTCACTTTATAAGCTGCAACCACTTCAGAAAAGAAAAAGGAATTGCTTTTTCAGTATGGTTTAGAAATTTGGACAATTTTCAATGGTGTGGGAGAATGAATAGATCTGTCTCTCTCTCTCTCTCTCTCTCTCTCTCTCTCTCTCTCTCTCTCTCTCTCTTATTAATTGGGGTCACTCAACAATATTGATTGGGAATAGTTCCAAGACAGATGAAAGGAGGTATTTGTTCTCATAACACATAATTAACTAGAAAAAAATTAATTGCCACAGGATGTAATCTTGACCACTGCCTAAGGGTGCGAATACATGATCACATTAGAGAGTATTGATCAATACTTACCATGCACAGCAGCAGTTGTGTAATTACTTTGGCACACACAAAATATAGTGTTAAATGTGTAAATTGATTTGGACATAAAGTGGGTTAGGGGTATGCAATCCAGTCATGTTGTGCGTTACATCAGAGGATACCACGCATTGAAATTGAACTCTAGGGAGAAATTTGAACAAAAAATTTCAGAAGTATCCCTATTCAACATACAACCCACACTGTTGTTCAAGCCTCCCAGGAAAAAAAAGCAGTCTGTTATTCTTAACTTGAAGCACACTCTTTCCTCTAAAGCTAATGTGGCCAAGCTATCAGACTTTTCTAATGCATATGAAGTTGAATTTGCATTAGACAATGTAGTGGGGGTTGAAGAGGCTGATCCTATTGGATACTGATGAAGGAGACCGAGCAGAACAGCCATGTTCCAGTAAGATTCCCCCCCCCCATGCTTTGAACAATGAGGTTTTCGAACAAAATCTTTAAGCATAAGTGCAATTTTTGCAACATTTCGGGGAGCATTTTATTACCTGCTCCATCATACATTAAGGCACACGTAATTATAATTTATAATGTCAACTTGCAAACAAAAGCCCCTTTATGCAGAAGTTGGTGCTAAAAGAATAGAATAGAAGAATAGAATAAATCTTTATTGTTATTGTCCCCCTGCGGGAAACAACAAAATTCCTCATGAGAAGAACAACAAAGCGAGTTCTCCCATGCAAAGAGAGCTCGTGTTGTGGTGCTGGCAGAATAAGCCACCCCCCTGTGGGTTTGGCTAGCTGGCCACACCTAGCAGTGACCAGTGCTGTTGCTGGGCAAAAGCACATGTATCTTGTTTTGATGGACAGCCCAGCGTCCTATAAATTGGTTAACACGTGGTGCGACCTTCCTCTTGCTGCGAACTTCGGATCTCCCACCCCCCCTCCCTGGTATAGGCTTCTGCATTGACCTTGCTGTTGCCTGTCATGGGGTCGTCTGCTTTTGAGGCAGGGGACTAGTAGGAACTTTTCCATCTGGCTGATTGACTGTGCCATTTGGTTTTCGCCTACTACGTAGCAACTAGTCACAACTTGTAAGGTTGGCGGTTAGGCATTGGTTGTGTTGGTTATTGGAGCGCGGAAGCCCTCCAAAAGTGATCATGGTGCATGGGAATTCCGTTAAAGGAATCCAGCGGCTCAATATATGCTTGTTCAAACCCGGTAGGGTTGCAGGGCTGTGCATGTGCCCCTGGGACCTCTGGGGAAGGGGGAGGTCTCTGCAGCCCAGCCTCCATTCAACTCTCCCCAGACTGGTTTCCCCCCGCTGACAAGTGGTCAGCTCTGTCCCACCGGACAGCTAGTCTTCACTGACAAGTGGTCAGCTCTGTCCCGTTGGACAGGTGAACCAATGCCTACGCAACCACTCACGTGTTTTGTATTTTAATAAAGTTGTGGTCAAAACTATGCCAAAAACCCAAACAAAAATTACGTCTCATGTGTGAATTTATTGGTGGGGGTGGCTTGGTGACCTCTACACGCAACCAGCTACTGCGTCTGCACGCGCCGCCATCTTGGAAAGGGAACAATGGATTAGATAAATTCATGGACAACAGGTTTGTTACTGGCTATAGCCGTAATAGCTAAACTTCCTGGATAAGAGGCATTTTATCTCAGCCTTGTTTCTAAGACCTAACAGTTACTACACACACAAAAAGAGAGAGAGTAAAAAGCAGGCTGTTACAAAGTTCTGCAGGCTACAAGTGTGCTCTGGCAAACGAGAAAGAGAAAGCTTTGTATCTCCTTTGCCAATCTGGCATGTTTCCACAGCACCATGGAAATGTCCACAGTGCAATCTCTTCAGAAGAGCATGATAAAATGTAAATGTAAAAGGGAACACTGTGGATGTAGCCTATCTTGATTTCAGCAAGGCCTTTGACAAGGTGCCCCATGATATTCTTGTAAAGAAGCTGGTAAAATGCCGGCTAGACAATGCTACCATTCAGTGGATTTGTAACTGGCTGACTGACCAAACCCAAAGGGTGCTCATCAATGGCTCCTCTTCATCCTGGAGAGAAGTGACTAGTGGGGTGCCACAGGGTTCTGTCTTGGGCCCAGTCTTATTCAACATCTTTATCAATGACTTGGATGATGGGCTTGAGGGCATCCTGATCAAGTTTGCAGATGACACCAAATTGGGAGGGGTGGCTAATACCCCAGAGGACAGGATCACGCTTCAAAATGACCTTAACAGATTAGAGAATTGGGCCAAAGCAAACAAGATGAATTTTAACAGGGAGAAATGTAAAGTACTACACTTGGGCAAAAAAAAATTAAAGGCACAAATACAGGATGGGTGACACCTGGCTTGAGAGCAGTACATGTGAAAAGGATCTAGGAGTCTTGGTAGACCACAAACTTGACATGAGTCAACAGTGTGATGCAGCGGCTCAAAAAGCCAATGCAATTCTGGGCTGCATCAATAGGAGTATAGCATCTAGATCAAGGGAAGTAATAGTACCACTGTAGTCCGCTCTGGTCAGACCTCACCTGGAATACTGTGTCCCGTTCTGGCCACCACAGTTCAAGAAGGATACTGACAAGCTGGAACGTGTCCAGAGGAGGGCAACTAAAATGGTCAAAGGCCTGGAAACGATGCCTTATGAGGAACGGCTTAGGGAGCTGGGTATGTTTAGCCTGGAGAAGAGAAGGTTAAGGGGTGATATGATAGCCATGTTCAAATATATAAAAGGATGTCATATAGAGGAGGGAGAAAGGTTGTTTTCTGCTGCTCCAGAGAAGCGGACACGGAGCAATGGATTCAAACTACAAGAAAGAAGATTCCACCTAAACATTAGAAAGAACTTCCTGACAGTAAGAGCTGTTCGACAGTGGAATTTGCTGCCAAGGAGTGTGGTGGAGTCTCCTTCTTTAGAGGTCTTTAAGCAGACGCTTGACAGCCACCTGTCAGGAATGTTTTGATGGTGTTTCTTGCTTGGCAGGGGGTTGGACTGGATGGCCCTTGTGGTCTCTTCCAACTCTATGATTCTATGATTCTATGAAATTATTGAGCACTGGAGGGCAATCCCAGCAGACACTATCAATTGGCCAAGCGAAGTTTGACCTTTGGTTTAGCTCACCTGCATGGCATACTTTGATTCTGCCTTTCTTTGTGACAAGATATCTCAGTTGAACATGGAAATACCAATGTGAGAATTGGCATTTGCGTTCAGGATTCAATTCTGTGTTTCATGTTTAAAGACACAGACTTGCATCCATTTTCATGGCAGCCACACAATATGCAAGTACTCTGCATTATAGTATTACCCTACTGGTGGAGAGATATAAAATATAGTGTAATGTTATATATAGCCCCTTGTGATTTACTAGGTTAGATTTGCCCTAGCTACAGGGAACCAGGCAGAGGGCCTTCTCGGTAGTGGCGCCTGCCCTGTGGAACGGCCTCCCATCAGAGGTCTAAGCGATAAACAGCTACCTGACATTTAGAAAATACCTGAAGGCAGCCCTGTTTAGGGAAGTTTTTAATCTGTGATATTTTAATGTATTTTGATATTTGTTGGAAGCCGCCCAGAGTGGCTGGGGAGACCCGGCCAGATGGGCGGGGTACAAATAATAAATTATTATTATTATTATTATTATTATTATTATTATTATTATTATTATTATTGCCCCAGGACTGCAGGAGTAGCCCTGATTTATATATCTCTACACACACACACACACACACGGGACTTAAGGATCATCCAATAAAAAACCAGGTAGATTTATTATTATGGGTTAGTGACAAGAAAAATCCAGAGAGATTATATAACAGCAGGAAACAAGACAGCTCAATATCTAGGTAATACAAATCAATTGGATGATCAATAGGTGTTCCTGTCCACTAGGGCTTTGAAGCCTCTGCTGTCATGCTTTCTGCCATAATTAGCACTCAATGAACTTGAAATGTTTAATGACTGTGAAATTGCATTTCTACAGAGACAATGCACATCTGGAATGACAGCATGCAATTCAGGCGCCTGCAGAGTCTCATGCCGGCAAGCGCACGCAAACTTCAAATAGAGTTTTCCTAGTCAAAAATTAACTTGCTGCTTTGACATGCTAATGCCTTGGACTAGGCTGCGATTGCACTCCAGACTGACTGGCCTAATAGGAAAACTTCAAAGTGCCCAGAAGGAACTTGAAAGGTATTGTAGCATTTGCTCATATCAGGGGGAAGTCTATACTCATACCAGGAAAGTGGAGCTGGAGACCACCCCTGACTCACTCGTAAGCTTTTTTTCATGTTCCAGGAGAGTAGGGAATACTGCTAGAAACTCTCCAAGTAACAGCACCTGAGATCAAATGAAAATTTAGTTTGATTACCCTAATGTTTGAACAAGCAGGCTGCCACAGCAACTGTGTTACATCTATATTAGAGAGTCACAGGAGAGATTAATTTTCTCCTACTGATAAAATGCTTAAATTAGAGTTACGGGACACCGGATTAAACGTTTTATTTTCCCGAGACTGTATTTCATTATTTGTCTTGTATCACGTTCAAGAGAATTCCCCCCTGTCTGCAGGAACGCACTTAAGCCTTGCAGAAATATTTATAGTCATATAGAGCAGGAAGGCAACAAAGAGCAAAGAATAATTAAACGGATAACAGCCTTGGTTTGGCTCTTTGGAACACGGCACTATGAACAGTAAAATGCCCCAATCCACAGCTATAGCACATGATCCAAGAACCAGACCCCCGTCTGAACATACCATGCCATGACAGCCTGGCTGCTAGATGAACAACGTACATTTCTCTGAATAATAAATTACTTATTTGGATTACAGGACAGTTCTGTCCTGCAAAGTGGGTTCTCCTTCATGGAGAGCACGTGTTGCGGTGGGGGCCAGCAAGTCACCCCTCTGTTGCTGGGCGGGATCGTATAGATGGCCACTGCTGTGATTGGGTCCTGGGTGTTGTTGGGGAGATTTCTATGTTGCAATTTGTTGATGGACAGCCCAGTGACTATATACTGCTTGGCTCGCAGCGTGATATTCCTCTTCGCTGCGAGCATCAGATCTCCCCCCCCCCCTTTCCTTTATTAGGCCTCTGTGTTTGAACTTGCTATGCCTGTCATGGGGTCGTCTACTTTTGGGGCAGGGGCCTGGTAGGATTTTTTCCCCATTTGACTGATTTGCTGGTGCCATTTGGTTTTTGCCTACTGCGTAGCAATTAGTCACAACTTGTAAGGTTGGCGGTTAGGCATTGGTTATTAATTTGGTTGGTGGAGGGGTCAGGATTGCCTGTGGCTGCCCCTCCAATGCTGCTGCTGCGTGGGGAATTCCATTAAAGGAATCCAGGGGCTCGCCATGCTTTTGTCCGTATCCCCCGGTCGGGGGCCAGGGCCACGCAAGAGCCCCTGGGAACATTTGGGGAGAGGCGAGGGTCAGACCCCCAGCTCCCATTCTCTCCCCAAAGTGTTTTCCCTTTACTGACAAATGTCAGTTCTGTCCCCAGTGGGACAGATAGTCTGAACCAATGCCTAAGCAACCACTCACATATTTTGTATTTTAATAAAGTTGTGGCCAAAATCATGCCAAAAACTTAAATTTCTGTCTGAAGTGTGTTTCATTTGAGAGGTGGTTTGGGACCTCGACACACAACAAAGATGTCCACTGCTAACACTGGAGTTTACATAGGATCATGATTCATAGGAAGCTGTTTTCTACCTATTGTGACCATTGGATCCTCTAGCCTGCTACTGTCTAGGCCAGGCATCCCCAAACTTCGGCCCTCCAGATGTTTTGGCCTACAATTCCCATCATCCCTGACCACTGGTCCTGTTAGCTAGGGATCATGGGAGTTGTAGGCCAAAACATCTGGAGGGCCGCAGTTTGGGGGTGCCTGGTCTAGGCTAACTGGCAGTGTCTATCCAAGTGTCCATTCTGACCCTAATTAGAAAAAGCAAGGGTTGAACCTGATAGCTATGTCAGTGTAGCTTGCCCAATATCCATGGCATGGAGAAGATGGCTAGAGAAGAGCTGTTCTCTCTCTCTTATAACACCAGAACTCATGGACGTCTAAGGAAGCTGAACATTGGAAGATTTAGGACAGATTGTCAGGCGGCAGAGCAACCAACCCCCAGAGCAGGCTGCCAGGAACGAACAAGACAAGGAAACATCCTTACCATCTGCTTTTATTCAATATTCACAGAGAGAGGCTTAGGAATGTGGCCTCTCGGAATAGTGGCGTTGCTCCGAATGAAACTCCGCCCCCTCCATCTCTCCCACTTCCTTATGAGTCATCACTACGGATGCTGGAAAGTGCCCTCTGCCTTTGAGCTCTTTGCTCTCCTGCTTTCAAGGCCCGCCAGGTTCTGGGAGAAGTTGGGGTCTGGAATGCTTTCTATAGACACTGAGTCCATCAGCTGTTGCTCCCCTAGTGCTTCTTCTTCTTCCTCCTCTCCCATTATTTCCCAGTTTCCCCCCTCATCTGCCTCTGAGGTGTGACCTTCCTCAACCCCCTGTTGTAATTCTGAACTGTCTCCTTCTTCTCTGGGAGGGTCAGGCCGGGGAGGCGGTCTCCACCATTCTTCCTCTGCCCAATTCCTGACACAGATAAAATAAAGTACTTACTCGCACAGTGCATAGTCAAACCATGGAATTTTCTCCCCCAGGTGGCAATGATGGCCACCAACCTTGATTAAACAAAGATGATTTGAAAAAGTCATAGAGGAGAGGGCTGTCAATGGCTACTAGCCAGGATGGCTGAGCTCTATCTCCACAGTTGGAGGCAGCAATTCTTCTTAATTCCAGTTGTTGGAAACCACTGGAGGGAGAGTTTTGCTTCTGTGCTCATGGTTTCCTACAGGAATCTGGTTGGCCACTCTGGGAACAGGATGCTGGACTAGGTGGGTCACTGGCCTGATCCAGCAGAGCTCTTATTATATTCTTATCTTTCAATATTGTGAAGAGGAGCCAAGTAAGATGGGAAGCCATCTATCGATGAATCTTGGAACATATGGTTGCACACCACGCCAATCTATGAGTGGTGTGAGATTCCAATTCCAGGGGTCCAGGGATCGTGTTTCCTTTGAAAATGAGGCACACCAGAGGCTGTGGTGTCTTTATGATACATGGTTTATGTTTACTCAAATATACATCCTGAGCCTACAACAGAGGGGCTCCCACATCCGAATAGGGTTTTGCTTCTGCCATTGCTGCAGCTTCATCTTCATCATCATTCTTTTATTCGACCGTCAGTCAGAAGAATACATTTGTACAGAATTAAAAGCATCTGAGAGAACTTTTAAAAAAGGAAACATAATCCACAATAGAATGGAACTAAGCAAATAGCCCCATATCGATACAATCAATTAAAATCTTGCGGCGCTTAGAAGCTAAAAAAAGAAATTTAGCCACCAGGGAGGCTGTATTTCTAGTAATATTATTCAGTAAATATAAAACCTGTCTTTCTCTGGGTAGAAAGCTAGATTGACGTAAAAGTGGAGTTATAAGATTTTGCCTAAGTTCTGCATAGAGAGGACAAGACAGAAGGATATGTTCGGTAGACTCAACCACGCCCATAGTACAATGACAGGTTCTCTGGGCTTCAGAATCAAACAGAAATCAAACATGCTCCAAAATGTGGCTCTGACCAGCTTGCTGGAACAGGTCTGGGGACAGTGTGGGGCATGAACAGTGAGGGAAGTCTTGTTGAATAAGCGGAAGTCACTGCTATTTTTCTAGATAAAGAGGTGCCGGAGTTCACCACAAACTTATTCCTTCTAGTGGCAATGGCACTCACCTGAGAGGTGCTGGAGCTGAGCTCCGGTGAGCTCCAGCTTGGGGGGGGGGGGAAGCCCTGGCAGAAGTTATTCTATTCTCACAGTTATTATCTTGAATATCGTCCTAAGTCCCCAAGCATATAGCTTTATGCTACCTTCAAATAAACACCTTGGGTCAGAGCAGAGCCTGCCCCGACCTGTGTGTGCTCATTCAGGATGTGGACCGAATATCCTTCTGAGATCGGCTTCAGAAGAACACTCTGGAAAGGGAAGTGTTAGCTCAAAACACTGAAGCAAGAGGTTTAAGCATCCCTGATTCCCCTCCTCCTCTCTCTCTTAAGCAGCTATCTAGGGCATTGCCACAATAAACATAAATAGCACTGTATTGTCCTGTAAAATGGTTCAGCCAAACTTAATGTGACCTAGAAACCACACATTCCCCCAATAATCCCAGCAGCCCTAATTAAGCTGGAGAAGCCGAGCATATCCCCCACATAACCTTCAAATAATCTCTTTGAATTCGCTCTTTGCTTCCAAATCGCCTGGGTTCCCCCAGTGTTTAGCTTGTCTCATTTCATACAGTTAATAATGAAACAACTCAATCAAAAAAGCGGCGCTAGTTTTTGTGCGCGAGCTGAGTTTTTGCTTCGATTCCAGGAAGCTGGTATTTCAAACAACTCTTTGCCTTGATAGGTTGTGTATAGCTCTCCACATAGGATCTGGGTATCCTTTCTTCTTTGGGGCGGACCTCTCTCCACCCTCCCTGCTTTCTGCTTAGGGCTGGGATGCAGGAGTGTGGCAGAGCTCCTTCAGAGATTGCTTCGCTTTATTTTGCTCTGCAGTTTCATATGCTCCAACATTTCCCAAGAAGAAATCGGGACACCTTTCCCCATCTCACTGCCGCTGCTTGCAGGCTCAACCACCTGCCCACCATCTTACTGGTTTGTGTGTGTGCCCACCACTGCGTGCCACCGCACACCACTGCCAAACACAAACACTCACACGGAGGGCTGCAGTGGCATACTTCCAGAAGCAGTGGTTCTCCTCCTGCATGTGGGGCATGTGGCAGTCAGCCAGCAAGGTGCGGAACCCAAAGATGTGTGCGGAACCAAAAGACGTGGTTTTTTTTGGTCCCGCACACTTTAGGTCCCCCTTGGCTGAAAACCCGGGACGTCCTGGGATGGAATCAGAAGCCAGGGTGGGTTCTGTAATTCCAGGATGTGCCAGTAAAAATTAGACAGTTGGAGGGTCCACATTTTCCTCTTCAGCGATCCCCTCTTGAGAGCCAGTGTGGTGTAGTGGTTAAGAGTGATAGACTCGTAATCTGGGGAACTGGGTTCGCGTCCCCTCTCCTCCACATGCAGCTGCTGGGTGACCTTGGGCTAGTCACTCTTCTCTGAAGTCTCTCAGCCCCACTCACCTCACAGAGTGTTTGTTGTGGGGGAGGAAGGGAAAGGAGAATGTGAGCCGCTTTGAGACTCCTTCGGGTAGTGATAAAGCGGGATATCAAATCCAAACTCCTCCTCCTCCTCCTCTTCTTCTTCTTCTTCTTCTTCTTCTTCTTCTCTTCCCAACATGGTTTAGGGAGGAGCCTCTTTCTTCTCTTCTCTTCCCAACATGGTTTAGGTAGGGGCATGTCAGGATGCCCAGTGGTTGCCCAGTGTGTGAATTACACGGCTTTGCTGGAATATGGTGCAAACCAGTGTCTTGCCATGCGATCCATTCCTAGCCAGGACTGGCCCAATACCTTTTGCTGCCTGAGGGGAACGACAACATGATGTGCTCCCCTCATTCCATGTACACAGAAGCCGACTTGGAAGATCTGCACCCTGCCTTACTGTCCCTTTCCGATCTGGCCTGGGAGAATGGAGTGCTGACTGACTCCAGCTACAAAAGCTGAGGCTGTTGAACAGATTCTTGGGCTGGAGTATGGTTTATGAGGGGTTGAGAGAGCTGCTGCTGTTATTGATATTATTGCTGTATCTTTAGTTTTAGATCATGGGTAGGCAAACTAAGGCCCGGGGGCCAGATCCGGCCCAATCGCCTTCTAAATCCAGCCCGTGAACGGTTGTGTTTTTACATGAGTAGAATGTGTCATTTTATTTAAAATGCATCTCTGGGTTATTTGTGGGGCCTGCCTGGTGTTTTTACATGAGTAGAATGTGTGCTTTTATTTAAAATGCATCTCTGGGTTATTTGTGGGGCATAGGAATCCGTTCATTATTTTTTTCCAAAATATAGTCCACCCTCCCCACAAGGTCTGAGGGACGGTGGACCAGCCCCCCGCTGAAAAAGTTTGCTGACCCCTGTTTTAGATCTTATGATTTATGTGGGAAATGTTTCCATTAGGTTGTGTACTTTTTTGATGTGTTTTATTTATTGTTTATGACTTCTGTTATGTTTGTAATTATGTAAATCTTGTCATGTTGTAAGCCGCCTTGAGCATAGTTTCAACTATGGAAAGGCAGCACATGAATGTTATTATCTGAAATAACTTGAATGTTATTTCAGATAATGGAAGAGGAATAAAGTTCAATGGGTGGGGGGATCGCTTCACATTAAGAAGGCATCTCTTTCGCTGGCTGTGGTGATATTTAAACTGTTTCTCACAAATCAGATTGTTGTCGTGTATCAGCACTGCCATCTAGTGATTCCGAAAAGCTTTTGCAACTTCAAGCGGGTTAGTGAGTGGAAGAGAATCATGAGTTTGCCTACTTTGTTTCAGTTTTCCGATTGATTTTATTTTTTTTAATATGGCCAAATTGTTGGAGCTGGACTGATGTGAGGGTGGGGGTGGGCTGAAAAGGATATATTTGAATCTGATTTTCTTTCTGGCTTAAAGGACTATGATGTTCAGATATGGTTACTGGCATAAATGATTATATGTTTAAATTAGGAGTTAAGTAGGAGGAAATTTAGCTAAAATTTCCGAGACCAGAGGGAGGTAAGGGTGTAAAAAGTACAAAATTAGGAGTTTGAAATTAGGTTAAAGTAAGGGAATTGGATAAGAGTATAGGAAAAGAGCAGAAGTACCAAGATGCTGAGGTTTGGAAAAAGGAGTGTTTTAAGCAAAATGATTCTTGTATTTTATGATGTTTTAAAATTTAGGAGTAGGTAAACTGTTAGAGAGGAATGATAATGAATTCAACAGAGGGGGACTTGAGGAAGTCAACCAAAATATGAAATTAAGGAAAGAAGGAATACCTGGCCCACAGAATTGGGCCAGGCCTAAGCAATGATAATAAATAATGTTAGCAAGGTTAAATGTACGATGACTGTGACTACCCTTGTGAGAGAAGGGGGTGAATGTTGCTTCCCACAGTGAGAGGGGGGAAGTATGAAAATTGAACTGTTATGGTATGTGCTTAAAATTGTAAAATCAATTAAAAAAATTGACCAAAAAAAAAACCTTTTGAAAGAGATTATGCATTAAATTAATGTGATTCATGCTTGTTGCCAGAGGTGTAGCAATAATAATATAAAATAGACCCACTACAGCAGACTAGAGTTTCTCTTGTTCCTGTGTCACCCGTTGTTGGAATAGGGAACTTCAACAATACTGTGTGACAGAATGTAAATTTCCAACATTTTCCCAGGAGGCAGGACATCCGCATTTCCTTAAAAACCTTTTATTCCAAAGTGACTGCTTTAAAAAAAAAATAGTTCAGGTAGGATGTACTCCCTTGTTTCCTGGTTGTTCCTAGTCAGGGGCAGAGGAAGCCTCCTCACCACATGGGGCGGCGAACGGAGGCTTCCCCCTGGGGGCGGGGCGCCGTGACGTCACGACGGAGTGTGCATGTGTGAAATGCCGCATGTGCGCACTCCGTCACCGGGCCGCTGCTGCTCCCACGGTGCCCTTGGGAGGCGCTGCGCAAAAAGCAGCAGCGGCGGCACCACTACGAGCCGCCGCATGCGATCGGTGGCTCGTGGGGGTGCCCCGCCGCTGCTGCTTTTGGCGTGGCGGCTCGCAAGGATGCCGCAGGAGCAGCGGCAGAGGCGGGCAGGCCCCACACAGGGCGGGGCCAGCCAAAGTGTCACCCCCATCCTGCTGTGGAACTGGGGCGTACTTCCCCCTCCGCCCCCCTTGCGTCGCCAGTATTCCTCGTTGTTCTTCGCACACAGCCTTTGCCTAAGAATCCAGCCTCATCCACTCATCTCATGTTCTTCTTACATTTTTAGAAATGCCAGGTTTTCAGAAAGTATTGACCTGTTCCCTTCTCCCCCTGGCTCATGCAACTAGATAGCTCAGTCAGTAGAACACGAGAATCTTAATTTGAGGGTTGTGGGTTTGAGCCCCATGTTGGGCTATTGACTTTTTTTTTTAAAATAATCTTATTTGATAAATATAAATTTATAACAATCCAAACACATATCCATATATAGAGATTATTCTGAAACTTCAGACTCCCCCCCCATCCCCTCCATAGGTCCTATTGTCAAACCTTTACAATTTCATATTATTCCATAATCTATATTTTGTATCCATCCATATTATCCATAGTTTTTGTTACATTGCAAGTGGGATTAAAATCCTGCTAATGTTTTCATCTGTTTACAGTGGTGCCTTAAATAAATTATAATTTTTCCCCATTTTTTTATTTTTTATTTTTAAAGTTTTCTTCTTGGTTCCTGAGCTTTCCAATCTGTTTTGCCATTTCTGTGTAGTCCATCAGCTTAGCTTGCCATTCCGCTCTGGTAGGGACTCCTTCTTCTTACCATCTCTGGGCTAATAGCATCCGTGCTGCTGATTTCGCATACACAAAAAGCCCTTTCTGCTCCTTTGGAATGTCATTACCTATAATTCCTATCAGAAAAGCTTCTGGGTTTTTTTAAAAAACAAAAGTTATCTTAAACATTTTTTTTTTTCATTTCATTATATATAATCTCCCAGAGAGCTTTTATAACCTTACACAACCACCACATATGGTAAAACGTACCTTCTTTTTCTTTACATTTCCAGCAGGTATTTGTACTTGTTCTATACATTTTTGCTAACTTAAAAAGGGAAAGGTACACCTGACAGTTAGATCCAGTTGCGGACGACTCTGGGTTTGCGGCGCTCATTTCGCTCTATAGGACGAAGGAGCCGGCATTTTGTCCGCAGACAGCTTCTGGGTCATGTGGCCAGCATGACAAAGCCGCTTCTGGCGAACCAGAGCAGTGCACGGAAACACCGTTTACCTTCCCGCCAGTACCTATTTATCTACTTGCACTTGGACATGCTTTCGAACTGCTAGGTGGGCAGGAGCTGGGACAGAGCAATGGAGCTCACCCCATTGAGGGGATTCAAACCACCGACCTTCTGATCAGCAAGCCATAGGCTCAGTGGTTTAGACCACAGCGCCACCCGCGTCCCCTGTTTGCTAACTTACAAGGAGTCAAATACCACCGGTACATCATTTTCATATAATTTTCTTTCATAACCTTTCCCAGTCTGCCATCTGGATATTATGTCCCAGATCTTTTGCTCAGCGTATCATTACAGATTTAACCTGTTCATCTCTTGTATGCCATTCCAAGAGCAATTTATTCATTTTTGACAGTAATTTAATATTGTTTTCTCACAGATCTTTTTGAAATCATGTTGGGCAATTTCCTACTCTCTGGTGCACCAGGTAACATTTCATGAGAATCATGTATTGTAAACAAGTACTCAAAGTTGCCCCTCTGTTTTGAGGGAACAGAACCTCACAATCTGGAAAGAACCTCAGAAAGTGAGTGTCAATACACATGCCAGGGGCTTTGTTAAACAGCTAACCTAAAGGACTGTTGTTTCTTTAGGAGAAACACCATACCAAACTGGGCAGAGGCTACATCACAGTGAGCTATATTTTGGTGTTTTCATTTAGTCTGTCAAAATTCCTAGACCCACAGCAGTACTGCAGTACTGTTTTTGGGGGGCAGGGGGCGGGCGGGTGTGGGGGATTCCCTGATCCTGAATGGGGTAACTGTGCCCCTGAAGGACCAGGTGCGCAGCCTGGGAGTCATTTTGGACTCACAGCTCTCCATGGAGGCGCAGGTTAACTCTGTGTCCAGGGCGGCTGTCTACCAGCTCCATTTAGTACGCAGGCTGAGACCCTACCTGCCCGCAGACTGTTTCGCCAGAGTGGTGCATGCTCTAGTTATCTCCCGCTTGGACTACTGCAATGCGCTCTACGTGGGGCTACCTTTGAAGGTGACCCGGAAACTGCAATTAATCCAGAATGCGGCAGCTAGACTGGTGACTGGGAGTGGCCATATAACACCGGTCCTGAGAGAACTACATTGGCTCCCAGTATGTTTCTGAGCACAATTCAAAGTGTTGGTGCTGACCTTGAAAGCCCTAAACGGCCTCGGTCCAGTATACCTGAAGGAGCATCTTCACCCCCACCGTTCAGCCCGGACACTGAGATCCAGCGCCGAGGGCCTTCTGGCGGTTCCCTCACTGTGGGAAGCAAAGCTACAGGGAACCAGACAGAGGGCCTTCTCGGTAGTGGCGCCTGCCCTGTGGAACGCCCTCCCATCAGAGGTTAAAGGGATCAACAACTACCGGTATATGACATTTAGAAAATACCTGAAGGCAGCCCTGTTTAGGGATGCTTTTAATGTTTAATAGATTATTGTATTTTAATGTTCTGTTGGAAGCCGCCCAGAGTGGCTGGGGAGAGCCAGCCAGATGGGCGGGGTACAAATAATAAATTATTATTATTATTATTATTATTATTATTATTATTATATGGAACCTTACTACAGTGGGTTGACTGAGTACATCTGGAAATTGAGAGTGCATTCAAAGCAAAAGTGCTTTTGTACTGAGGAGGAAATTATTATTAGAACTCTTTGGCCAGGGAAAACAATTTTTGAGGAGTCAAAATCTATTTTGACCCTGTGTTTGGCTTTTGTTCAAATTGCATGCATGTTTCACCCTTGGCAGTTCACTGAGTGTGAGCGTCCCTCATTCCTTGTCATGGCAAATCATGTAGGTTTAAAAAAAAATAGAAAAGATCTGCATCTGTGGATACGAGAATGAGTTCATGCAGTCCATTCTAAATGTAAACCAGGACTTAAGGTCATGGGCTCCAGAGATTCAATCAGCCGCCTATTCGGCGATATCTTGCAATCAGATAATTTAGTGGAAAAGGGGCACACAAACAGCTTAATTGCTGTCTGACAGCCTGCATGGAATAAGAAAATGGCCTCGAGCGCATTAGCATTTCAAAGACCAAAACACAAAATATTATTACATATAAAACTCTCCTAATGCACTAAGTGCTGCACAGCAATAAAATTTGTTTCTGTTTCTCAGTATGGGCATGTTTATGCGTAGAATGTGGTTAGCAGACCCCTTAATATATCACTGAGCCTTTGTTAACTGCATGTGGAGCAGCCCTGGATGAAATCAGTACCTTCTGTAAGATTTTTCAAGTTTAATATAAATACAGTGGTACCTTGGTTCTCAAACTTAATCCGTTCCGGAAGTCCGTTCCAAAACCAAAGTGTTCTAAAACTAAGGCGTGCTTTCCCATAGAAAGTACTGCAAAATGGATCAATCTGTTCCAGACTTTTAAAAACAACCTCTAAAACAGCAATTTAACATGGATTTTACTATCTAACCAGACCGTGGAGTCATAAAATGAAAGCAATAATCAATGTACTGAACTATAAAAGAAATAAGACAGTATTGTAGATGATAAAAAATAAAATTAATTTTTTTTTCTTGCCTGCACTGATGTCATTGTATGGATGGGGGGGCTTTTATCCATTTCCGCAGTCACACAATCAATCAATCAATCAGTAGCTGAACTGGGTTCCACACAGTCCCAAAAACAAATTAACCGAAAAAGCCTCCAAAACAAAAACACAAAATGAATAGCAAAAACAAAAGCGCCAAACTTAATCCGTTCCAGAAGTCTGTTTGTTGCTGGGTTTAATCTGGCCAATGGGGTGCAGTCTAAATGGAGTGAGGGACCTATTTATACCCATGCACGTGATCCAGAGCTTCCTCTTCCGGCTCGTGCATCGGAACACCCGCCCACCTCTCCCTACTTTTAGGGCATTTTGCGATTGACCTTGCTATGCCATCGTGTGTCGTCTGTTGCGTGTCAAGGTCCCCAAGCCACCCCCAGAATAAATTCACACTTCAGACATAATTTCTGTTTGGGTTTTTGGCATAATTTAGGCCACAACTTTATTAAAATACAAATCATGTGAGTGGTTGCGTAGGCATTGGTTCAGACTAGCTGTCCGACGGGACAGAGCTGACCACGTGTCAGCAAAGGGAAATCCCATCTGGGGAGAGTTATGGAGGCTGGGAGCAGAGCCCTCCCTCTCCCCAGAGGTTCCCAGGGGCTCTTGCGTGGCCCTGTCCCCCGACCGGGGGTTCGGACAAAACATGTCGAGCCCCTGGATTCCTTTAACAGAATTCCCATCACACCATCATCACTTTGGAGGGCGACCGCCCTTCCAGCAATAAACATAACCAATGCCTAACCGCCAACCTTACAAGTTGTGACTAGTTGCTACGTAGTAGACGAAAACCAAATGGCACCAGCCAATCCGCCAGATGGAAAAATTCCTACTAGGCCCCTGCCCAACAGCAGACAACCCCATGACAGGCAATAGCAAGGTCAATACAGAGGCTTAAAAAAAAACGGAGGGAGGGAGGGTGATCCGAAGCATGCAGCCAAGAGGAAGGTTGCACAATGTGCTGACCAATATATAGGATGCTGGGCTGTCCATCACAAATTGCAACATATAAATCTCCCCAGCAACACCACCAGGTCCAATCCAAGCTGTGGCCATCTACCAACTCACCCCAGCTACAGGGGAGGTGGCTTGCTAGCTCCCACCACAACACGTGCTCTTCGATAGGGAGAACACGCTTTGTTGGGACAGGGGCACGGCAGGAATTTTCCCCACTTGGCTGATTGATTGTTGTCATTTGGGTTTTGCCTGCCACGTAGCAATTCATCACCACTTGTAAGGTTGTGGATAGGCTCTGGTTCAGGTGATAGGGATAGGAGAACGGTCTTCCCATCCCTATGAGAAGGGTATTCCGTTAAAGGAATCCAGGGACTCAACTTGGTTTGGTCAACCCCCGAGAGGGGGGGTTGTGCCCGTGCCTGAGTCCAGGGGAGCATCTGGGGAGTGAACAGAATCTGTTCCCAGGCTTTTCACCTCCCTCAGGTGTTCACCCTTGGCTGACCTTGGCTGATGGAGCTCTGGGTCAGCGCTACCTGCCATGGTGCAGGGAGCTAGTTGAACCAGAGTCTATGCAACCACTCACTTTTCTGTAATCAATAAAGTTGTGGCTTAAATTCTGCCCAAAACCAAAACTAAAATTTGAGTCAAATGTGTGTTTCTTTAGGGGGGGAGGACTCCAGATCTGAACACACAAATTAGACATAATATAAATTAGGCTTCCCAGCAAAAGCAAACTCACACCTCTCATTGAGTTTGTATACATACCTAAGGCACATATGTAAGAAGCTTGTTTATAATTATATTTTGGGAAAGATTCGTGTTCTTATGTAGCTGCATTGATTTATACTTTCTGGATGTCCCCTGATCGTATTATAAAGCAGTTGTGTTCAATGTTATAAACCAATAATAATAATAATAATTAATTTATTATTTATACCCTGGCCATCTGGCTGGGTTTCCCCAGCCACTCTGGGCAGCTTCCAAAAAAATATTAAAATACAATAATTCATCGAATATTAAAAGCTTCCCTAAGCAGGGCAGCCTTCAGATGTCTTCTAAAAGTCAGATTGTTGTTAATTTCTTTGACGTCTGATGGGAGGGCGTTCCACAGGGCGGGTGCCATTACCGAGAAGGCACTAGCACTGCTAGGAGTTGTTTCTTTTTGTTTTGCAATGTGTTTCTTATCAATAAGATATTGGTGTGGCATGAACAAATTTTTATTCTATTTTATTCTGGTAGGCTGAATTGGTTTGTTAGCTCTCAAGTTATTTCACATTACTATGGGAGATTTTTATATGTCTGTTGTCTTTGTCCATGGAGTTTTCTTGGCAGGGATACTGGAGTGGCTTGCTAGTTCCTGCTCCTGCTGGATCACGTTTAGTCAGAACTCTCCACTATGACCTGCCCATCTTTGGTGGCCCTGTACGGCATAGCTCATAGTTTCTCTGAGTTATTCAAGCCTCTTCGCCACGACAAGGCAGTGATCCATGAAGGAGACAGCATCTTAAAAAGCAAAGACATCACCTTGCAGACAAAGGTCCGTATAGTCAAAGCTATGGTTTTCCCAGTAGTGATGTATGGAAGTGAGAGCTGGACCATAAAGAAGGCTGATCGCCGAAGAATTGATGCTTTTGAATTATGGTGCTGGATGAGACTCTTGAGAGTCCCATGGACTGCAAGAAGATCAAACCTATCCATTCTGAAGGAAATCAGCCCTGAGTGCTCACTGGAAGGACAGATCCTGAAGCTGAGGCTCCAAAACTTTGGCCACCTCATGAGAGGAGAAGACTCCCTGGAAAAGACCCTGATGTTGGGAAAGAGGGAGGGCACAAGGAGAAGGGGACGACAGAGGACGAGATAGTTGGACAGTGTTCTCGAAGCTACCAACATGAGTCTGACCAAACTGCGGGAGGCAGTGGAAGACAGGAGTGCCTGGAGTGCTCTGGTCCATGGGGTCACGAAGAGTCGGAAACAACTAAACAGCAACAACATTTGGATATTTGCCCTTCTCTAGATTCCAAGCTCTGGAGCACCCTGGGCTCCCCCCTCCCCACTGACCAACTGCAGACTTTTGGCCTTTGCAGATTCAAAAGACATCATAAACACATTTTTCCATGTTCAGTGGAGGGTTACTGCTGCCAGACTCTTGGCAGTGTATTTACAAAGAAATAGACAGCTCTGTGCTCCTAGTTTATCGATTCTGCTTGCATAAAATAGCAGCTTTTCTCGCAAAAGGCATCTTCTTTCAGAAATTCAAAGTTGCTGGGTGGGTGTGAGCTCTATGAGAGCATAATCACACAGCCTTCCTTTTCCGAGCCCTATTTATTTGGGAAAATGGAACCAACCACCCAGCATTTGTGTTGCTTTGAGGCTGCCAAGATCATTCATGCAAAGAAAAGAAGACGAACCATCTGACTTCCAAAATGGTTCAATATTCAAACTGTCAGGGCTGTACAGTAATTTTCTGCACATGATAAACACAAGTTAATTTGCACCATAAAATATTTTGATTCAATGATTATCACAAAAGTGTTATAAAATGATGGGAGCAGGACATCACTGTAATTTGAATGAAGAAACCAATGACTCCCCCCCCCCTTAATAGCAGTGCTATATTGCTGTGTATGGCTGTTCTATTGGCTTTGTTTGTTTAGCGGTTTTATTTTACAATTTCGACACATATTTTAATGCAAATTGTACTTGTCCGAATTGTGACATTCTTGTAACACACAGACCATTTGGTGAAGGGTGGGCTGGAAGCACAAATAATATAGGAAACAAATAAGTCGTGCTTAAAAGGTAAAGGTAAAGGTAAAGGTACCCCTGACCTTTAGGTTCAGTCGTGGATGACTCTGGGGTTGCGCGCTCATATCGCTCTATAGGCCGAGGGAGCCGGCGTTTGTCCGCATGGGTCATGTGGCCAGCATGACTAAGCCGCTTCTGGCGAACCAGAGCAGCGCATGGAAATGCCGTTTACCTTACTGCCGGAGTGGTACCTATTTATCTACTTGCACTTTGCCGTGCTTTCGAACTGCTAGGTGGGCAGGAGCTGGGACCGAGGAACGGGAGCTCACCCCGTCACGGGGATTCGAACCGCGACCTTTCGACCGGCAAGCCCTAGGCTCTGTGGTTTAGAGCACAGCGCCACCCATGTCCCAAGTTGTGCTTAGAGCTGTGCAATGGAGCTGCAGGCCATTGTAATCCAAAATCTGTTTTGCTTTCTCTCTTTCTTTTCTAGGGTTGTCATGCAGCAAGTTTGTGCAAATCACGTGGCCGTCTCAAATCCCTTTGAAAGTCATGTGCATTGCGGGGAGTTCTTTGGTTTCAGTTTTGAGCTGTGGAGGTGGTGAGTGAGTGATATTCAGCCACCCGAATGTTTAGAGTGATGAGTAGTCTCTATTGGCAGTGTGAGATTGCATCCATGTCCTGCCAAGTTTTCAGTCTCCCCTGCAGTCGTGGTTTGCCTTGCCACATGCTCACCCGAATCAACAGGCACGTCCAACTCCCAAGAGACTGTGATCTACTCCCAGTATAAAAAAAACTGGCAGTGATCTACCCATTGTCATTGGAGGGAGGAGGCGTGTGTGTGGGATGGGGTGGATTGCCCACAGTTGTTGAGCTTCTTTTGCGGAGGATTGCCCAGAGTTGTTGAGCCCCAGAGTTGTTGAGCTTTCTTGGGGTAGGATTGCCCAGAGTCCTCCAGCTTTTATTTGTTAACGTTCAGTAAACTTTATTTAATCCCATGGTTTATAAGGGACGCGTCAAGCCCCACAGGGCCCATTTTCAGCTAGGCATTCAAAAACACTACGAGCCATTAAGCTATCAAAGCTATAATCTTTACTAATTGGTTTACAACTCGGAGCAGATCGTAAATGCGTCACTCCTCATTACTTTCAGTTTCTCCAACTGCCGGAAACCTGTTTTGCCGCCACCCGCCGAGGCATCTCGGGAACCGGAAACAGTTTGTCTTTCGACTCTTTCTTCCCTCCTCCTTGTAACGAGGTCTCTGAGACCTTGGCAGGAGCCTCTGCCCCACCTCCCTCTCCTCGTTGCTTGTGCTTGAACTGGAGCTTGATGGATCTGTTGTCAGGAGGGGGGGCTGCTCCCGATATGTGCTTAAGGCTGGACTGGAACAGAGAAGCAACTCCCTGACATCAGGGACGCAGGTGGCGCTGTGGGTTTTCTGACCAAACCAGAGCAGCACATGGAAACACCGTTTACCTTCCCGGCGGAGCGGTACCTATTTATCTACTTGCACTTTGACGTGCTTTCGAACTGCTAGGTTGGCAGGAGCAGGGACCGAGCAACGGGAGCTCACCCCGTCACAGGGATTCGAACCGCCGACCTTCCGATCAGCAAGCCCTAGGCTCCGTGGTTTAGACCACAGCGCCACCCGCAGCCCTTTTTTTTCTTATATGGAGGAGCATTCAGATATGTTAGTTTGTTCCTGCAAGCAGAAGTGGGCACAAGTTTATCACTTCAGCGAGAACTGGAGCTTCCAATCAACATCATCATGTCTTGTGATTAAGACATGACAGAATTTATTGCTCTTAATAATCAACCAAGACACTCACTTTTAGCAAGCCACAATGATAGCCATATCAGCACATTATTTAAAGATCAATGGAAATGCTTCAGTAAGCTTACTCCTACTCATGCCAAAAACAGATCTGAGGAAAAGTGCATGACCCAAATACAGTGGTACCTCGGGTTACAGATGCTTCAGGTTACAGACTCCGCTAACCCAGAAATAGTACCTTTAGTTAAGAACTTTGCTTCAGGATGAGAACAGAAATCTTGTGGCGGCAGCGGGAGGCCCCATTAGCTAAAGTGGTACCTCAGGTTAAGAACAGTTCCAGGTTAAGAACGGACCTCCGGAACGAATTAAGTTCTTAACAAGAGGTGTTGTTCAGTCGTTTAGTCGTGTCCGACTCTTCGTGACCCCATGGGCCAGAGCACGCCAGGCACTCCTGTCTCCCACTGCCTCCCGCAGTTTGGTCAGACTCATGTTGGTAGCTTCGAGAACAGAGGTACCACTGTATTAAAATGCAAGAAGTAAATTGATTTCTCAAAATTATTTACACATTAGAGCTACTCTTGGGGACAACCAGGGGGCTTGGGCATGCCTTGTGCAAATTTTGACATTTCCCTTTCTAGGGAAAATCTTTCCCATGCTATACATATACCATGGAGAGCTATTATTTGAGGGGGAAAGCACAAATCTCCCTTGGGAAACATGGAACCAGTTGTGTTGTTCACTGAATCCTGCTCATACCTTTCTTTTTCTTTTTTTGAGATTGGAATGTTACTTTGTATTATTTAGCATGATGAACTGAAGAAGCTCCCGCGAAACCTGATTATATACGGGATTCAGGTATTCAGATCTACTTTCGCTGAGGGACGGCAAGCAGGGCCTATCTGCGATTACCATCACGCATGACCATGTTTTCTTGCCTGACTGTGACCGTTCCCTCACAAAAGACTTTGCACGTTCAGTAGAGTACCATTTGCAACACTTTTGCGTAATTTGATTACGCTAGGGCATTATCATCAGCCTCCGTATTATGTCATCAGTTTATTGAGTGTTTAAAGGCTTGGATTTGCACGCTGCACCTTAATGTGTTCATTTTAAAATGTTTGATTGAGTAAACCTCTCTCAATATTTATTAGCCAATTTGGTGCTTTGGAGTTTTGGATTTGTTTGATCACAATTATCACAACACCTGATACTTTTTTGTATACTTTCTTTTTCCATAGGCATAAACTGATAAACTGATTGATAAACTGTTTGTATTGGAGGAAGGTGTATTGGAGGAAGGAAGAGCCAGGCTCTGTAAGGGGCTGATCGTGCCATGTATGTTGCTCCATTGATGTGAGCAGGCCTCCATGTTTGCACCAAATGCTGGTGACTCTCTTATTCAATGTGCCAGTCCATCATATTATGCCTTATAGTGTGTGTGTGTGTGTGTGTGTGTGTGTGTGTGTGTGCAGCATTCTGAGACCCTGAGGGCATATGGCCTGGCTGGTGTTCAGGACTTGCACACACTAATTTTGATCTTGCTAATTCAATGATCCTTGCAAAAGTGGTAGAAGTTGCCTTATTTTATTTTTGCTTGCACGTGCATTGCAGCAAAGGGGCCTTCAGTGAAACATCATTTGTCTCCCCTTCTTGGCTCCTAGTTTAGCTGCAGTGCTCATGAGCAGCTTGCTCACACCTCAGAGGCAGACACGTTCCCTCTTTGTTTTTGGCAGATACCAAGCATTAGCTGCTTTCATAGGTCAACGAGCCATGGCATAGGACTACCTTTTTGACATGCATCAGATGAAGAGCATAATTTCTATAGCAAACGATTCATCCCACTGCATGATCAACAGCAGCTGCTTGGACTCACCACCTCTGAAACTGGACGTCTTACTCAGGTGCCTAAATATCTCACAAAAGTGTTTAACTGGGCACCACAGTTCAAGAAGGATAGTGACAAGCTGGAACGTGTCCAGAAGAGGGCAACCAAAATGGTCAAAGGCTTTGAAACGATGCCTTATGAGGAACGGCTTAGGGAGCTGGGTATGTTTAGCCTGGAGAAGAGAAGGTTAAGGGGTGATATGATAGCCATGTTCAAATATATAAAAGGATGTCATATAGAGGAGGGAGAAAGGTTGTTTTCTGCTGCTCCAGAGAAGTGGACACGGAGCAATGGATTCAAACTACAAGAAAGAAGATTCCACCTAAACATTAGAAAGAACTTCCTGACAGTAAGAGCTGTTCGACAGTGGAATTTGCTGCCAAGGAGGGTGGTGGAGTCTCCTTCTTTGGAGGTCTTTAAGCAGAGGCTTGACAGCCACCTGTCAGGAATGCTTGGATGGTGTTTCCTGCTTGGCAGGGGGTTGGACTGGATGGCCCTTGTGGTCTCTTCCAAGTCTATGATTCTATGATTCTAACTGTGGACTGATCCACACTTAAACCCTGGATCAGTCCTAATAGTCCTATTTCCCAGCTTGAGAAGGCAGCGTTCATTCAGCGATTCCCCCTATCAGAGCTGCTGCACAGTAGGAAGCGATCTGTTTCGAAGAAGCAGCTTGGAATGTGTGGGGTACATAGTGATGGGTGATGTGCCATTGACAGGAGCAGTGAATGACAAGGCAAGTCAAAAGGTGCCACGGATCAAAAGCAGAACACACATTTCTCCTTAAAAAGGAAAGAGAGAAAGGAATTTACGCTATGCTACGCTACGCAGCAGTAGGCAAAAGGAGGCAGTGCTGATTGCTACCCACCCTGAGATTGCTATACAAAGAGGTGTTCGAAACTCATTTTCACATGGCACTAAACTTTTTAATGTATTTTCTAGGGTGGAGTGAAAATGGCCTCTCAAAACTATCCATCTCTATTCCTGGTTAGCAAAACGGGAAATGGAGGGATTTTGCTGACTATTCTTGAGTGGGGTGTTTGGAAAAAAAAATTCTTAAGGGAAGGGGAGAAAAATTTACCATAAAATGATGGACCAAGAGAATTTGGGGTCAATTAATAGTGAAATAAACTAATTTATTCCTATTTGCTGCAACTGCATTGATGTCAGAGCTGGAGTCGGCTGTAGGTCAGCAACGCAACAATACATCGGGTCCTCCCTCAAAGAGGGCACGTGTTGCGGTGCGACCTAGCAACCAAACCCTGTGTTGTGGGTGGGATCGTTTGGATAGCCACAGCACCCTATTGGTAGGTCCCTCTATGCTGGGAGCAATATGACCAATAGGACGCAAGTAAAGGACATCAAGGGACCTATTTAAGCCCATGCATGTGCACCTGAGCTTCCTCTTTGGGCCAGTGCATCGGAACACCCGCCCACCTCTCCCTATATTTAGGGCTTGCGCTTGACCTTGCTATGCAGACGTGTGTCGTCTGTCGTTGGGACAGGGGCACGGCAGGAATTTTCCCCACTTGGCTGATTGGCTGTTGCCATTTGGGTTTCGCCTGCTGCGTAGCAAATCATCAAAACTTGTAAGGTTGCGGATAGGCTCTGGTTCAGGTGATGGGGTAGCAGAAGGGTCTCGCCATCCCTATGCGAAGGGTCTTCCGGTAAAGGAATCCAGGGACTCAATGGTTTGGTCAACCCTGAGAGGGGTTGTGCCTGTGCCAGAGTCCAGGGGGACATCCGGGTGGTGGGCTGGCCGGGTCCTGCTTTCCGTTGTCCCTGGTATTCACCCTTGGCTGACCTATGATAGAGCTCTGGGTCAGCGCTGCCTGAAAGGGTGCAGGGAGCTAGTCGAACCAGAGCCTATGCAACCACTCACTTGATTGTAATCAATAAAGTTGTGACCTAAATTCTGCCAAAAACCAAACCAAAAATTTGAGTCTTGACTGAAT
This sequence comes from Darevskia nairensis, assembly GCA_034642065.1. NCBI lineage: Eukaryota > Metazoa > Chordata > Lepidosauria > Squamata > Lacertidae > Darevskia > Darevskia nairensis. The sequence goes on from JAWWNI010000488.1 coordinate 336,747, forward strand.
TTATTTCTAGGGGGTGGTTAAAAGGTCTAAACACGCAAATCACCCAAGGCCAGTGAAGTGAACTCTTTATTCAAGGAAACAATTCACAGCTCAGGCCTAGTGGTCTCAGCAACTCTTTTTAGGAGGTGTCGCCCCAATGAAGTGGTTGTGAGGACTGAAGGCCTTCTTGTGCTCATTACGACTCCCTCTCTCCAGGGTCTTTCCCACGCAGTCCCACATTCTATGTGTCTGTGTATAACCAACCCTCTGCACTGCCTGTTCATGTCTCATTGTATTCTAGGAGACTGGCGGGAGGAGAGCTGGTCACAAGAGACTCCCGGGATTCTTCAGCAGCTGGCCTCTCTGTCTCCTGGCCCCACTCCTCTCCAGCCCCATTTCTGCCTCAGAGTCTGAACTGTGCTCTGCCGCAACCTCTTCCTGCTCACTAAACCCCGTTACCTCTTCAGCTTCCGACACCTCCTCCTTCCATTCTGCTCCTTCTTCTCCATCTGACCACTCATTGTTGTCCCACCACCAATCCCCTGGCCCTGAGTCTTCTTCCGGGGGTGGGGAGGATTCCCTAGGCAGGTCGGAGAAAGGGGATGCATTGGGGGCGGTCCACCCCAGGTGCCACCCTGGAGGGGGGTGACACTCAGCGCCCCCCCCCGTGACTCCTAAGCTGAGCCCCGCCACCCAGTAAAACGCCTCACTCGACGGCTCGTAAGGTTGCCGCACATGAGCAGCAGGACGGACGGACTGCGCATGTGTGGCATCCCACGCGTGCGCACTCCGTACGGAATGCCACACATGCACAGTCCGTCCATGCTGCTGTTTGTGCGCGGCAGCCTTAGGAAGTTCCCTGGCTGGTGCCTGCCACCACTCCTCTGTATCCAGCCAGTCCGGCAATGGAGCTTTCATTTATTTGAATGTGTTCTTAATGCTACTAAAGTGCTCAGGTCTGTACTGTGCTTTGGCTCGGGGGAACTCTACTCTGAACCATGTGTCAGTTCAGGGCACTGATGCCAGCAGGAAAAAGCAATAATGCCACATTCTTTGGGTCATGACCAGGTCATTACCCAAGGCCAGGAATGTGACAGCCTCTAGCCTGATGTCTGAACTCCGGTGCTTAATCCTAGCTGAAATGCATGAGTCTGTGTGCATGTCTGTATCTCGATTCCTGCAAGGCTGGGAATCAGGAAGCCTTCGCTCCTTCGCTTTTGCTATCGGATGACAGCACGGCGCAATTAAAAATGGAAAGCCACCACCTACACAATCCCTCGTGGAATGTTTGACAGTCATTTGACAATATTTGACCGGTTAATTGATCGGCATGCCAAGCTTAGTATAGACATGCTCTGCATCAAGAAACATCTCCCACGTGGATGACATTTGACTTGCATTTTCATAAATGGACCTGTTTACACAGCCGGCTTCTATAGATAATGATGACATTCCATTGCATATCACTTCTGGTTCCTTTATAGCTCTGGCTTTTCTTTAAAAAAACACACACCACACAACGGACTGGCTTGTAATTATTAGCAAATGAAGATAAGGAACTGAGCAGGACATGTTGTTTCAAACATTGTGTTTAAAATAAAAAAAGAGTAACGCAGCACATTACAATAGCCCGCTAAATATAGTCACGGATTAGAGAGCCATTGTTTCCAATCCTGCTATATAAAACTAAGACTCTCCAAATGGAATGCCACTTGACCTTTCATGTTCCACTGGCCTGTGCTTGTATTTAACTGATGCCGGGACAACAGATTTCTCCTCAGAGGTGTCCAGCGTTGACATGACAGGCCTTAGTGTTTTGCCCCCACCATGTTCAGGAGACATAAGCTCAGCTCTTTGGATCACAAGAGAGACCTTGCCATCCATGGACCTGCACCGCCCCATAATGACATGAGAAGTTTCTTCAGCTTGTCTCAGCTTGTCCTCTCGGCTGGCCACCTGAAACCACCTCCAGTCTTAAGGCACTCAAAAACAACTTACTTTGAAGTGGAGATTCTGGATGCCCACAGCAAAAAACAGATCTGTGTAGTGGACAAGGTGAGTCGATGTGGTGTGTATGGATTTTCTCACCCGCTACCTACCCCAGCACGATGTGGAATGTATGATCTTAAATGCATGACTTGCCCTGCAATCCTAACTTCACTGACTTGGGAGTAAGCCCCACTGAATTCAATAGGACTTACTTCTGAGTAGACATGGTTAGGAGTATTCTAAGTCTTGCTTTCCTGCCTCTCTCTCTCTCTCTGTGTGTGTGTGTGTGTGCAATAATTTTTAACCTTCCACCCTGGCCAAATTGTAAATGCATCTAACTCGTTCTACAGCTTGATAGGAAGAATCAAATTGTGTTATTTTTCTGTGATGTTCAAATTGCAGCTTATTTTTAACTTTCCATGTTAGATAGGACAGATTTTCATTTCCCCCCCTGTGGCACTGATGAAACCCTGTAACTTTCAAACAGGGCAGAGAATCAAGCAGACTTAAGTGCAGAACTAGGCTTTTGAAGATGGGATGCATTTATCTGTAAAACTCGAATTCTGCTTTTCTGCCTATTCCCCCCCCGCCCTCCACTATAAACAAAGGCTCTTCTTTTAATATTATAGGCTAGATTTTTTCACAGTATTTGACTCCTACTTAGCAACTGCTATAGATTCATCTGCAGGAAGACAGAACAAGTTTGCACTCGTAATGTCCTTTACTGCAGATTTCAACATTAAAATAATGCTGAATATTCAGAGTCTTATGGTTCAGTGCCAGTGTTTGATATCTGATGATATTTAACATTGGATATTATGGTAGCAAATTATATTTGACATGTGATAGTATTTTAATGTTGGATTTTCAGGATGTGCAATTCTATGCATATTTACTCAGAAAGTAAATCAGTAGGACTTAGTCCCAGATAAGCCTGCATACATCTATATTTATCTATATTTCTTATATATCATCTATATCAGTGTTTCCCAACCAGTGTGCCTCCAGATGTTTTGGGACTACAACTCCCATCATCCCTCGCTAGCAATACCAGTGGTCAGGGATGATGGGAATTGTAGTCCCAAAACATCTGGAGGCACACTGGTTGGGAAACACTGATCTATATTTACATGGGTGGCACGGTGGGTTAAACCACAGAGCCTAGGGCTTGCCGATCGGAAGGTCGGTGGTTCGAATCCCCATGTCGGGGTGAGCTCCCATTGCTCAGTGCCTGCTCCTACCAACCTAGCAGTTCGAAAGCACGTCAAAGTGAAAGTAGATAAATAGGAACCGCTCCGGCGGGAAGATACACGGCATTTCCATGTGCTGCTCTGGTTCACCAGAAGTGGCTTAGTCCTGCTGGCCACATGACCCGGAAGCTGTACGCCGGCTCCCTCGGCAATAATGCGAGATGGGTGCCGCAACCCCAGAGTCGGCCACGACTGGACCTAATGGTCAGGGGTCCCTTTACCTTTATATTTACTACGTTAATTTGATAGGAGGTATTCAGTTTCCATAATAGTCTGCGTTTTACAATCTCATTTGAAACCAGTGTTTCTTGGATGCACTCATGCCATTTTTGCGGTCGAAGGGCAATAATAACACATTTGCATTGTACTTTAGAAGGTTCCTTAGAACTGCCCTGTATTGGAGCTCAGTCTTATTATCCCCATGTTGTAAAGGACTGACAGTATTACTGGCGTAAAGGGATCTTGTGCCTGCATAATAGAGGTGAAACTTGAACTTACTGACTCATAGCTCAGTCATTCAGCTGCTCTGACACCAGCTCATGGGATCACAGGAACTGAATATCTATCTACATGCATGCCTTATTGTGCATGATGTTACATCATTTACATGAGCCTGCATTTGTGAGATGTGTGTCCATAGATAGATAGATAGATAGATAGATAGATAGATAGATAGAGATATAGATATGAGAACAATGGAACTTAAAGTGCTTGACTTTGCTTCAGTTGTGCCCAGGGAGTACGGCACAGTTCCGATTGAGAGGGAAATGTTTTTAATCTTCTTAAATACCCCTTTGGGGTCTGTTAGAAATGCAAAAGCAAAGCAGAGTGGGGGGGGGGGGAAACAGACAAGACCAAACCAAGTACAACATATTTTCTTCCCCTCCCATTTTCAGATACCACCATCATCAACGCTTCTCGATGTAAAACATAAGTTTCACAAAGTATGTAAGTACCTGGTGGCCTTTTGCATAGGAAAAAAGCTATCACCAAGAACTCAGAATAAACTGTATGTGAGAGAGAAACACAGGCCCAGATTGAAGGGGTGGGCAAAAGGGGGCTTATGCCCCAGGCGGCAGATCAAGAGGCAGCAAACAACATACCGTATTTTTCCGTGTATAAGACTAGGTTTCCCCCCTAAAAAATAATGTCAAAAATTAGGGGGGGTGTCTTATATATGGGGCCATCTCTCCCCATTTTCTTAAATCTGAATCCCCCTAAATAGGGGGACTAAATAGGGGGATAGATGTCTTATACATGGGGGGGCGTCTTATAGACAGAAAAATACGGTAACTTTTTCATACATCCCACAGCCTGAAACAATGCAGGAGCAAGCCCTTTTGGAATGGGCTTCTTTATAGGGTTTGTTCTTCACTGGTGGGGAGTGGAGGAGACCACCTAGGAAATGAAGGCATGGGAGAAAAGATGGGTAGTGAGGGAGAAAATGCGAGGGGAGAGCAGCAAAAGGAATAGCAACCAGCAAGGTAACCGGGGAGGAACTGGTTGAAAAAGCCTGCAATCGTAACCAGGTCTATTCAGAAGTAAAGGTAAAGGTACCCCTGACCATTAGGTCCATTCGCGGACAACTCTGGGGTTGCGGAGCTCATCTCCAGATATCAAAGAGAACAACAACTACCAGACTTTCAGAAGACATCTGAAGGCAGCCCTGTTTAGGGAAGCTTTTAATGTTTAATAGACTATTGTATTGTATTTTATTTTTTTGCAATATATTTTTGTTTTATTTTCTGCATATTACAACAAAACACTTAAAATATCATTCAAATAAAGCCAATACATATACATATACTCCGCCGAGTATTGTGACTTCCTTCCATTTCCCCTCCTGGTTTTCCTTTTTTGACTATTGTATTTTAATATTCCGTTGGAATATTCTGGGATATTCTGGGAAACCCAGCCAGATGGGCGGGGTATAAATAAATAAATAAATAAATAAATAAATAAATAAATAAATAAATAAATAAATAGCTGTCAGTTTAATTCTGAAACTGAAAGGAACAGATTTTTAAAAGTTTTACCTCCAGGGCCAAATGAGAAGTGGAACTGGAGATCTTATTACAGGTAGATAGACGTGTTGGTCTGTCATAGTCAAAACCAAACAAAAAAATTCCTTCCAGTAGCACCTTAGAGACCAACTAAGTTTGTTCTTGGTATGAGCTTTCGTGTGCATGCACACTTCTTCAGCACACGAAAGCTCCTACCAAGAACAAACTTACGTTGGTCTCTAAGGTGTTACTGGAAGGATTTTTTTTTATTTTGTTTTGGAGATCTTATGTTTGCTTTAAAAAAAGAGAAAAGTTAATACCATCTGCAGCAGACCTGAATCATGTCAGGACACCTCACACACACTTTCTGCCCTCTTAAAAAAAAGCCAAGCACATAAAGGTAAATGTTCATAAGTTAAATTCTTGTAAATTGCGGATCTACTGTATTTGCTAAACTTTAACCAGCCTTTGTTCAAAGGAACCATGGGCTAGGCTTCCCCTGCAAGCCTCTCATCTATGTATTTGATGCAGACTTGTTTAATTTGATGAAAAGGTTGTAGGGAAAATCCACCCTGATCATGGCTGTTCTTTAAAACTTGTTAAAGTGAATCCAAGCAATAAGTACTGTAAAAGGCTTTCTGTAGGAATCTATCCTTTATTTCCTTTAAGACTGCAAGCTTCCTGCTTGAAGTTCACAACTGGGGAGGGGGGGTAGCAGCAGTGCAGACTTCTGCCCCCCTGCAATAGAAAAACACATTGGCATATTGCGTGAGCACTTTAGGCAGAAAGTGCAAATATTGGAACATAAGGACATGTTGATCCATTCTTCCCATCAGCGGTGGTATACTTGCATCAGCATAATCCAGTGTCGCACGTTTTATTAATCAGAGAAAAAGTGGCTTAATCAGCTATATTGCAATGTAGAAATAGAAATGTGTGCAGCTGCTATCTCAATATTATGGAGACGATGGTGCAGATAAAATAGCCTTAATCACCACTCTTTCATACACAAAGCTCAGCCTTGATTGATTCCTGATTTGGTTGATAACCAAGAGGGAGCTAAAAAAAAACCACCCACGATGCTGTGGGAAGTGGTCTCAACTCATTTTATTTCGGCTTTAATCCCATAGGCATAACAACCAAAAACAGAAACTGCACAGTCTGGTTTACAATTGCTAACAGTAAAATAGATTAAAAGGGATACTCAACTGAATAAAATATGATAAAAATGAAATTAAAATTTCAAGCTGCATATAACAATCCATTGCGTTTCTTAAGTGTCAGAACTGATGTCAGAAATTTTGCCATATGTAGGGTTATATTCGAGTCTGAATCTTGCAACAGAAGAGCAAGGTAAGACTCTTCCAAATACCCCGGTAATTTTTGAGTTAATGGGAGTAATAGAGTTATTCGGGCGGCAGAATACAAGGGGCAGACAAACACTATGTGATGAAGGGATTCAATCGAACGGTTATCACAGGCACATAAGACCGAAACTTGGCCCCTAGAAAATCTATGAAAAAGGATGTTTGAGGGGAATACATTAAACCGTGCTTTAATAAAAGCGAAACAATGACTAGCAATAGAAAGAGTTGATAGATAGGCTGGTACTTGAAGTGGGGGTACAATGCCCAGGGATCTCGGTGAGCATGTTCCCCCGCCCAGCATAACATTGCGTTGCAACTCAATATCATCCAATCTTTGAGAGATGGTCTTTTTTGCATTTCTAAGGGCAAAAGTTTGGCGTGAATCTCAGTGGTCCTCTTCAGCATTACAGCCAACCAGCCATGCCACCTTTCAGGAACCTCCATTCCCCTGCCCAGGGGTGTAGGAAGGGGGGTGTGGGGGTGCGGTCCGCCCCGGCTGTCATCCTGGAGGGGAGTGACAAAATGGCACACTGCGGCGCCCCTGTGGGCGGGTCACCACGGCACCCCCGTGGGCTGATCACACCGCCCCCACCGCTCCGGGTGTCAGAGCAGCTAGCTACGCCCCTGCCCGTCCTCCTGGTTTTCATTCCCCCCACCCCCATAACAGACACCCAACATTATTCTGTACATACTGAGCATGCTTAGTCTGCATTAGTCTGGGGTGTGTGGTTTTGAGTTGCTTTTCGTTGTTGTTGTTCGCTTAGAAAATTTATTCCTTTACAGTGGTACCTCTAGTTACAAACTTAATTCATTCCAGAGGTCTGTTCTTAACCTGAAACTGTTCTTAACTAGAGGCGTGCTTTCGCTAATGGGGTCTTCGGCGCACGATTTTCGTTCGCATCCTGGGGCAAAGTTCTCAACTCGAGGTAACTCTTCCAGGTTAGCGGAGTTTGTAACCTGAAGCATTTGTAACCTGAAACGTTTGTAACTCGAGGTACCACTGTATATATATCTCGTCTTGCGTTTTGGCTATATAAGGATTAACACTCAGAGAACTGATGCCACAATTAGGATTATAAATGGGGCCTGCAACAAAATGTTACAGTAAGGAGCTTCTTCTGTTCAGGGTTTCAGCTAGTCGCTATATCCATCCACACACCCCTATCCCAGATTCCCTGCCTGAATTCCCTGTTAAATGAGCATGATTAGTTGAAGGGGGACTTCCCCTTGGAGAGGTGTTTTTTATTATTATTGCTAAAGCTTTTTTTTTTTTTAATGTGAGTGTGTATTTCTGCAAAACTGAGATTTTCCTCTAGCCTGCTGAGAACAGAATGTCAATTTGATCTCCTCTGTTTATATACTTGTTGACATTCTCAAAGACCTCTAAATCTTAAGGGAGACAGTACTTACTCTTGCAGAAGCTATGCTGGTTCTGCTTCAGCAAGACTTGTTTTTCTATATGCTTGGTAATTATATATTTAACAAAGCTTTCCACCAGTGTCCATGGGACAGATGTTAAGCTAACCAGCCTGTAATTTTCAGCATCCTCCCACATAGCCAAACCAAAGTAGCCTCAGTGTATAGTATTTCATCCTTACCCCATCAGTTAAAATTGGTTGAGGTCAATCAACTAAATATTTAGTTGATTAATCTACCAGTTTATAAGCTAGAACTCCTAGCTATTAAAATACTAAATGAATTCATTGTATTCCATTGCAGCGGAGCCAGATAATTCCTGGGGAGAAAACAAATATATTTTCCTTTTGCACTCACATCTGAACATAGGCACTCACTGGTGTCTTGTTCTTATTTTTTTCATTTTTTATAAACTTATAACAGTGACAGTACTTCACTTTCTCTACCAGAAGCACCACAAATTTTAACAACACCGTCCAGCCAAAGTGAAGCAAGCTCCTGATATATATATTTTTATTTTCAGACAGAAAGTCTTCTAGATGGTATAGCTCCTTTCCAGGAACATTTCCCAGTCTTTTGGGAGAATGAAACACTGGGTTGTCAAAATGATACCATTATCTCTCTGCAGCTACACCGAAGTGTTCTTGAGAATTCTCAGACACTTGATTCTCATTCACCTTAAATGACATTTATGATGACCTTTGCTATTTAAGGCCTGGACAACCTAGACATCAAACTTGATGCATTTCATGTTCACAGAAAATATGTGCCCTGGTTGATATGATATGACACATAAAGTAGGGGATTTAAATATCTTCCTATTAGGTTAGCTGAGGCCTTTAAATCTCTACTCTGTTTTTGCATTGTGCTCTCATTTTTTGCGACACTGTCCTTTCTAAGAGCAACCTTCTTATTCTTTTAAAAAAAATGTTTTGGAGTGAAAGGTACATTTTTCACTTATTTGAATGCAGGTCCCCAGTGGTCGCCATCTCGCATAGGCCTGCGACTTGAACGCCGTAAGTACTCATTTTTCTGTACTCCCGAGCTGGTTTTTCCAAACTTGGGACTCCAGCTGTTTTTGGACTACAACACCCATCATCCATAGCTAGCAGGACGAGTGGTCATGGATGATGGGGGCTGTAGTCCTCAAACAGCTATAGGCCCAAGTTTGAGAAGCCTTGCTCTAGAGCAGGGGTTGTCAACCTGGTCCCTACCGCCCACTAGTGGGTGTTTCAGGATTCTAGGTGGGCAGTAGGGGGTTCTATGGCACAAGCTGAATCCTCCTTCCATCGAGCGCTGGCGGGCGGTAAGGAAATTTTACCATCAAGAAAGATGCATTAGTGGGTGGTAGGTATAAAAAATAGATGGCGCTGTGGGTTAAACCCACAGTGGGTTAAATCGGCTTGCCGATCAGAAGGACAGCGGTTCGAATCCCCGCGACGGGGTGAGCTCCCGTTGCTTGGTCCCTGCTCCTGCCAACCTAGCAGTTCGAAAGCACGTCAAAGTGCAAGTAGATAAATAGGTACCACTCCGGTGGGAAGGTAAACGGCGTTTCCGTGCGCTGCTCTGGTTCGCCAGAAGCAGCTTAGTCATGCTGGCCACATGACCTGGAAGCTGTACGCCGGCTCCCTCAGCCAATAAAGCGAGATGAGCGCCGCAACCCCAGAGTCGGTCACGACTGGACCTAATGGTCAGGGGTCCCTTTACCTTTACCTAGGTATAAAAAGGTTGACTACCCCTGCTCTAGAGCATGTTTTCTGAATGAATTTCCACACTACCTTTTGTACATGAGAATGAGCTTCCCAATGTTTATAATATGGATAGACAAACCAAGAAATAAACGTTTTGATATATTAACCGTGCCAGTTTAGATTTCCCCCAATATTTTCACAGATTTGCAAATGTGGAGATTGTCTTATATTTTATGTATCCATTGCCATCTTCAGTTACTAATTTTGCCAGAAGTTCTGTGGGAAGTGAAGTAGGGGTGGTAGCTCCAAGAGTGACCTTCCTCTCTGACCAGCATGAACATGGTGTGTGTTGCTAGCACTAATCTATCTTTGTTATTCTGTTCCTTTCATGCTGTCCAGAAAGGAGATTGCTTGCCTGTCCTCCTTACTGGCTAGAAGCGTGAATTTGACCCATCAGGAACTCACACTTTGCAAGTCCACCATTTGAGCAACATGAGCAAATAAATAAGACCTGGGACAATGTTCTCATGCTGCATCCTTAAACCAATGTCAAGTGATTTCTCTGTGAAGGTATTGCATCAAATGCTGACCATGTAATGTTTGGTCACTGTGGTATATACCCCAGTGACTGTCCTGCAGCTGTTGCAGACTAGGTTTAATCTTGTGCTCCCATTCAAAAGTGATTTGTGGAATGGCAGGAAGCAAATGTGGTATGAGGCCATTTGAACACTATCTGAACAGATTTGGCATTTCAGTGGCTATGTGTTAGTAGAACATCTCATGGAATTGGCCCGAGCATGTAACACCATTTGAGTGTTTGAGTTCAGACTGTGTGTCATCTCCTTCTGTTTCTTTGTTATCATAGATGGGTCTTACTTGAGAGACTCCATCAACATAAAGGCCCTTGCAGCTTCTTCTATCATTACGCTGTATTTCACAGACATGGGTCAGCAAGTCACCTGGACAACAGTAAGTTTAACTTTTGGTAAATCGGGTCCTCCCTTAAAGAGGGCACATATTGCGGTGAGACCTGGCAATCAAATCCCCGTGTTGTGGGTGGGATGAGTGACAGCCACAACACCCAATCACGAGGTCCCTTGAAGCTGGGTTCAATCTGGCCAATGGGGAGCAGTCTAAGTGTATTGAGGGACCTATATACAGTGATCCCTCGACTTACGAGTGACCCGACTTCCGTATTTTTCGAGTTACGAGGGATCAAAGCGGCCGCGTGGCTACAAATTTTTTCGACTTCCGAAAGGAAGTCGCGGCCGCTTTTGATAGGATTTCCTCGACTTCCGAAGTTTAGATGGGGTTTTTTTCGAGGTACGAATTTTTTTCGCCCAATGCATTGCTATGGGGACTCGACTTATGATTTTTTCGACATCCGACGGTCCCATCGGAACGGATTACCTTCGTAAGTCGAGGGTCCACTGTATGCCCATGCACATGACCCTGAGCTTCCTCTTTTGGCATGTGCATCAGAACACCTGTCTACTTCTCCCTACTTTTAGGGCTTGTGAGCTTGACCTTGCTATGCCGTCATGTGTCGTCTGTCGTTGGGACAGGGGCACGACAGGAATTTTCCCCACTTGGCTGATTGGCTGTGGCCATTTGGGTTTCGCCTGCCGCGTAGCAAACCATCACAACTTGTAAGATTGTGGATAGGCTCTGGTTCAGGTGAGAGGGGTGAGAGAACGCTATCGCCATCCCTATGTGAAGGGTATTCTGTTAAAGGAATCCAGGGACTCAATGGTTTGGTCAACCCTGAGAGGGGATTGTGCCCGTGCCTGAGTCCGGGGGGATATTTGGGTGGCGGAGAGAGCTTGTCCCCGGCTTTCCGCTTATCCAGGTGTTCACCCTAGGCTGACCTATGCTGGAACCCTGGATCAGTGCTACCTACAGAGCAGGGAGCTAGTCAAACCAGAGCCTATGCAACCAATCACATGCCAAAAACCAAACCAAAATTTGAGTCTCGTCTGAATTTATTTGGGGTGAGGTTAAAAGGCCTGAACACACAAAATGCACACAGCACAGTATATCTCCTGCCCAAGGGTAGAAGATTAAAGAGGTGATGGCCTGGGTGTGAGTCATCCCTGAGAATTTTTCTCGCTTTCCTAAGGCAACGATCCCTTGTGATGTCATCTAGCGGACTCAAGGGACAGCCCATGATACCATGTGCTGTGTTCACCACCCTCTGTAGAGACTTGCTGTCCGTGGCTGTCAGGCCAGCATACCACACTGTGATACAATATGAAAGGACACTTTCTATTGTGGACCGGTAGAAGGAGGTCATCAATTGTTGTTTGACATTATTCTTTCACAAGACCCCGGGGAACTAGAGTCTCTGTTGGGCCTTTCTGACCACCTGAGTTATGTTGATTTTTCCAAGTGAGATCCTCACTAAGGTAAACTCCCAGGAAATTAAAGGAGGAGACTCTCTCCACACAGCCCCCCCTGGATATACAATGAGGCAGGTTCCCCTCTCTTCCTCTGGAAGTCCAACACCATCTCCTTTGTCTTACTAATATTTAGGTGCAAGTTATTCTCTAAGCACCATGTAGATACTTTTTTTAACCTCCCCCCTGTACGCTGTTTCATCTCCGCCTGCAATGTGCATAGATATTACCAGTCTGTGAAAAACTTGACTGGCCCATTTGTTTCGTGTATCTACGGTATGTGGCTCAATAGCCTGGAAGGAAATGAAGAAAATAACTGTTTGGAAATGCTTCCTAGCCAGGTCACCTAGACCAGTTGATCAATTTTTTAAAGCAGGTTGTCACCAACAGTATCACCAAACAGCATTTGCTAGCCCAAGAGAAGAAATTCTATATGAGAGATGAAGAAAGAGCTATTCTTGATTAGTTAACCAGAACTCAGGATGTGCCTTTAATACAGTGGGACCTCGACTTATGACGATAATGCGTTCCGATGCAATTTTCGTAAGTCGAAAACATTCGTAAGTCGAATCCCCATAGGAATGCATTGAGCGAAAAAAATTCGTAAGTCGAAATTCGTAAGTCGAAAAAATCCTATTAAAGCGGCCGTGACTTCCATTCGTAAGTCGAAAAATTTGGTTGCGGCAGCCATTTTGTTTCTCCAGGAAGTCATTCGTAAATCGAAAAACACGTAAGTCGAATCGCTCGTAAGTCGAGGTCCCACTGTATATGGTGGTGACTCAGAAATGCTGTGTCACCACCATCACTGTAAGGTGAGTTTCTCAAATTAATGATCTAAGCAGATGATGCTTATGGTCTGAATTGAAAATTCTCTCTGGCATTCATGGAATCAGGAATTAACGGAAACATCCACCCCTTCTCTTCTTCTGCCACATATAAATAGATGACACACAGAAGCATACTAAGCATTCAGTACATTTTGTATCAGCTGGTCTGGACCCTTTTGTGAATACGCATCCTGCTCCAATTTCAGCAGTCAAGAAACTAAAGCCAGCGCTTTAGATAATCTATAGTGCAGCTGCTTTTATCATTGTTGCTACTAATTTCTCCCCTCAATGGACTCTCCTCCTCCCCCAAAGTCAATAAGCAACTTTAATAGTTTTCTGTTCTTGACATCACAGTGCCTCGACTGGGCAGCTGACTGATGCCAAAGATGCCCAGTGACATTGCCATGCTCGACTAATTCATGCTTTCTTAGAAAAGGCTAAGGAATAAACCCCACACAAATCCAAGTCCCTAAGAAGGTTGGATGGTATCTTGTATGTCTCCATCTGGCAACTCCTGCGGCCAACCTGGCGCATAGCTGTCAACTTTTGGATTTGAAAATAAGGGATTTTCCCAAACTTTCAGATTCGAAAATAAGGGATGCCACGAGGGCGGTGCAATGGCACCAAGTAGCCTCGCCACCCTGCGCTCCAGAGGCTGTGCGAACAGGTGAGCAAAAGAGCGAGCGCATAGACGGCAGGCAGGCTGTCTGTCTGGTTGGGCGTGAGGGTCTGGCTGCACAAGGCATGCAAGCTCCGTCCCCAGTCGGTCTCAGACTCCTTATTGGCAGCCGAGCAACGCAGCTGAGGAGCCTCCCTGGCCGGCAGGGAGGGAGAGGAGCTGCTTCCTTTGAAATCCGGGAAATTTAAGGGATAGCAACAATCCGGGATAGCAGTGGGAAACGGCATTGGAATAAGGGAGTTTCCCGCCAAAAAAAGGGAGGCTTGACAGCTATGACCTGGTGCCACATGTATTGCTCTGCTTTCCTTTGGACCCCACCAGCAAGGCTGAGAAGGGGGTCTTGTTGTCTGGGTAGCCCAGGACCTCCACACACACTGCCCAGGCTTGTGCCCCAGAAAGGTCACTTTGGTGCTTCTGATGCAGCAGAAACAACACAGGAGGCAGCAATTATGAGAGTTCGACTTCACCCTCCATTGTATTCCAAGATAGACAGATGCCAACTGCAACATCTGTCCTTATTGAGTATAATAAAAGGTAAAGGGACCCCTGACCATTAGGTCCAGTCGTGACCGACTCTGGGGTTGCGGCGCTCATCTCGCTTTATTGGCCGAGGGAGCCGGCATACAGCTTCCGGGTCACGTGGCCAGCATGACAAAGCCGCTTCTGGCGAACCAGAGCAGTGCACGAAAAAGCCGTTTACCTTCCCGCCAGAGCGGTTCCTATTTATCTACTTGCACTTTGAGGTGCTTTCGAATTGCTAGGTTGGCAGGAGCTGGGACCAAGCAATGGGAGCTCACCCCGTCGCGGGGATTTGAACCGCCGACCTTCTGATCAGCAAGCCCTAGGCTCTGTGGTTTAACCCACAGCGCCACCTGGGTCCCTTTTATTGAGTATAATAGATGCCCTTTTTTCTTTCTTCTTCTTCCAGGTTTTCCTAACCGAATATACAGGGCCACTTCTAATCTATCTGCTCTTTTACCTTCGCCTCTCAAGTATTTATGATGCAAAGGAGAGCGCCAGAAGTCTACGCCATCCTGTAGTACAGTGAGTAAGAATGGTCTGTGCTCAAGGATGATATGATGTGATGATACCCTCTTAGAGCAAAGACAGATAAAAATGTGAGTTAATTAAGTTTAGTGGAGGTGGTCTACCATGGTTGCCTCAATCTGATTCATCCAGTGCTTTTTTTCCTGGGGTTACGCAGGACATTTTGTGAATCTAACGGGAGAAGAAACTAAAAAAAAATAAAATTTTAATTTCTTCTCTAGCACGGTGAATCATCAGTTGTGTTGAAGAGCACGGTGATTCGTCAGTTCCGTTGCTACCCCCGATGGCGACCTCATTTCCTGTCACGGTGTTTCCTGAGTCTCAGACGGAATGAGAGTACCCCCTAAATATTTTTTTTAAAGAAAAAAAACACTGGATTTATGGATGGGTTAGCCATGTCGTTCACAAACACATGCACCCTTCAAATCTGTATTTATTTATGAATTTTATGCTGGGTAATATTTGTAAAGGAAAAACCTGAGCCCATTAGCTTATGCAGGGTTTTTCAACACCCCCCCCCCTTTGAACATAAGCATATAATTACTAACAAACATCAAGCTAAAAGCAATAATAAAAGCAGTCATAAAAGCAATAAAAACTACAAGATAATGAAAATATATTCCATGGTGGAAAACAAGGTTCACATTTATACATCATGAATGTTGGCAAATGAACTCATATTTAGTGGGAATGTGCTAACCATGAGATTGTTGGGTCATATAAATCATAAACGCCCCCCAAGTAGAAGCAAAGTCTGAGAGGTCCCCATCACCCATGGCAACATGTATGAATCATTTTTTTGGAAATGGCAATGAACATGACTTTCTATGGATCTACAGAATAATAAGATGCAGCCTTCTACCGTGGAAGGATCACATAAGCCAATATGTTCCTCGTACATGCCTTACAACCCTAACACCGTAAGGGGGAACCAGACCTTACGATATGAGGTTTCTAGTGCATACTCTTTCCCTTTTAGAGAGGTTCAAGGAGGGTGAAGTCTTGATTGGTGGGGTTTTTAGATCTTGAGGAATATTTAACCCAGGGGTCAGCAAACTTTTTCAGCCGTGGGCCGGTCCACCGTCCCTCAGACCATGTGGTGGGTGGGACTATATTTTGAAAAAAAAAATGAACAAATTCCTATGCCCCACAAATAACCGAGAGGTGCATTTTAAATAAAAGCACACCTTCTACTCATGTAAAAACACCAGGCAGGCCCCACAAATAACCCAGAGATGCATTTTAAATAAAAGGACACATTGTACTCATGTAAAAACACGCTGATTCCCAGACCATCCGAACGCTGGATTTAGAAGGTGATTGGGCCTCATCCGGTCCCCCCAGCCTTAGGTTGCCTACCCCCTGATTTAACCTATACCAGGCATGTCCAACAGGTCGATCGCGATCTACCGGTCGATCACGGGGCGTCAGTGGTAGATCATGGTCGATCGCGGGACCGTTTGCAAAAGTCCCACCACCCTCAAAAAATGAAAAATGTCCACAATTGTTTTGCCTCTCCTTAACAACTTTGGCTGGCAATGACAATGGGTAGATCACCGCCAGTATTTTAATATTTTGAGTAGATCGCTGTCTCTTAGGAGTTGGATGTGCCTGACCTATACAATGCAGATTGTGGATGGTTTCCCTAAGATAACCTATTGAGTTAATGGGAGAAGCAAGCCTCTTAACCAGTTTAGGGTAGTAGGTGAGATTTAAAGATGACTACATCAAACATTGCAATGAATTTTTTGGTGTTTGTTTGTTTGTTTTGTTTTTAACCTTCGCTTCCTTCCCTTTCTAATTTCTGCAGCCTGGCCTGCTTCTGTCATTGTTTACACTATACCAGACATCTACTGGAGACACTCTTTGTGCATAAGATTTCGGAAGGGCACACTCCCCTGAAAAATATGATCAAGGTGATTTTCATCTGTAACATATTGTACAATAGAACTGAATGATAAAAGCCACTCTGAGAACTTTGTTGCAGGGCAGCCTATAAATATTGCAGACAAATGAATGAACGAATGAATGAATAAGTGAATATGTGAACCTAGGTCTTCGCGTTCCTACTCTAATCAGGTCACCATGACTGATTTGGTGTTTAAATATTCCTCAGTTCGGAACCAAAGTAATGTGTTGGTTGAGAACACATGTTTAGCAGCTCAAAGATGAGAGGTGTTCAGGGGTCAGAGAAAAAACTGTGAGTGGAAATGGTGGCTTTAAAAATAGCAGATGTTTGCGTGTTGAGGTCCCCAAACCACCCCTCAAATAATTCACACATCAGTCAGAATTTTAGTTTTGGTTTTTGGCATGATTTTGGCCACAACTTTATTAAAATACAAACAATGTGAGTGGTTGCTTAGGCATTGGTTAAGACTATCTCTCCCACAGGGGACAGAACTGACGACCGTCAGTAAGGGGAAAACACTCTGGAGGGATAAAGGGAGCCGGGTGGTCTGACCCTCCCCTCTCCCCTCAGGCTCCCAAGGCTCTTGCACGGCCCTAGCCCCCAACCGGGGGTTTGGACAAAAAGCATCGAGCCCCTGGATTCCTTTAATGGAATTCCCCTATCACCAGCAACAATTGGAGAGGCAGACGCAATCAATCATAACCCCTCCTCCAACCAACATAATAACCAATGCCTAACCGCCAACCTTACAAGTTGTGACTATTTGCTACGCAGTAGGCGAAAACCGGATGGCACCAGCCAATCAGCCAAATGGAAAAATTCCTACCAGGCCCCTGCCCCAACAGCAGACGACCCCATGGCAGGCATAGCAAGGTCAATGCAGAGGCCTAAAATATAGGGAGGGAGGGCGGGTGATCAGAAGCACGCAGCCAAGAGGGGGATCACGTTGCAAACCCACCAATATATATCCGCTGGGCTGTCCATCTATAAATTGCAACATACAAATCTCCCCAACAACACCCAGGGTCCAATCACAACAGTGGCCATCCATACGATCCCACCCAGCACCAGAGGGGTGACTTGCTGGCCCCCACCGCAACACATGCTCTCCATGAAGGAGAACACGCTTTACCTAAAGAATGGAATATTTGAGGGTTCTACATTATTTCTCTCACATGAAGCAACTGAGGAATGGAAGAGGAAAAAGCTGGGGTACAGTGAGAAGGGGGTCTACAAAAATGGGGGAAAGTGGCTGTCTAAAACAGCAGCAAAAGTTTGAGTAAAGCAGGTTTTAAAATTTAATTATCCAACAACCAACATAAAAACATGATTCCAAAGAATCTCCTGAACTTCCCTCCTCCCCTTTGTGGGTCCTTATCTTAACCCTTTCCTCCTGCATCTTTTATATCAATCCAAATCTTTTACCTCTCCATTATATCCAAAAATCAACATTAAACTACAAGTGTTATTTCAATCCTACCAATGATTTTAGTTGTTTACAATGGTTTTAAGGTAAATTATGTATTCCCCCCATTCCTTATTAAAATGTTGAACTTCCAGGTTTCTGATGCTTTTGGTTATTTTTGCCATTTCAGCATAATCCATCAACTCAATCTGCCATTCTTCTCTGGTAGGGACTTTATCTTCTTTCCATCTCTGGGCCAATACTATCCAAGCAGCTGTGGTCGCATACATAAATAGTCTTGTCTGCTCCCTTGGGATTTCAGCACCTAGAATTCCTAAAAGAAAAGCTTTGGGCTTTTTTTTAAAAAAAAAAAAAGAAAAAGAAATGAAAAGGTTATTTTAAACATTTTTTTCAGTTCATTGTATATCATTTCCCAAAATTCTTTTACTACCTTACATGTCCACCACATATGATGAAAGGTGCCTTCTTTTTCATTACATTTCCAGCATGTATTTGACCCTGTTTTGCTAAATTACTTGAAGTTAAATACCAATGATACAATATTTGCATATCAATTTCTTTCAACGTATAGCATGCTGTAAATTTCAAATAGCAATCCCATAGCTCCTCCCATGCTGTAAATTGTATATTATACCCAAAATCTCTCGCTCAGTGTATCATTACTGATTTAACCAGTTCCTCTTTTGTATGTTATTCTAATATTAATTTGTACATTTTTGAAAGCAATTTTGCTTTGTTCTCTAATGCTCTTTTTCAAATTTAGAGGTTTCATAAAAAAATTCTTTTTGTCCATCTTAAATATATCATTTAAATGATGGTATTGTAACCAGTAGGACCCAGGTGGCGCTGTGGGTTAAACCACTGAGCCTAGGGCTTACTGATCAGAAGGTTGGCGGTTCGAATCCCTGTGACGGAGTGAGCTCCCATTGCTCGGTCCCAGCTCCTGCCAACCTAGCAGTTCGAAAGCATGTCAAAGTGCAAGTAGATAAATAGGTACCGCTCCGGCAGGAAGGTAAACGACGTTTCTGTGCGCTGCTCTGGTTCGCCAGAAGCGGCTTTGTCATGCTGGCCACATGACCCGGAAGTTGTACGCCGGCTCTCGGCCAATAAAGCGAGATGAGCGCCGCAACCCCAGAGTCAGACACGACTGGACATAATGGTCAGGGGTCCCTTTACCCTTACCTATTGTAACCAGTCAGTTAATAATTCTCTTATATCCTCAAACCTCTTCAATTTCAGTTGGTGTTCTACTTCCATTAACAGTTTTTAAAAAAGATATCACTTCCAGTGGGGAGACCCACCATGGTGTTTTTTGTTCTAATAGATTTTTATATTTTCCCCATACTTCATAAACTGATTTTCTCACTACATGATTTTAAAAAGCTCTATGTACTTTAAATTTCTCATACCACAAATATACATGCCAACCACATCTATTATGATGACCTTCACGGTCTAAAACATCAGTATTTTTTAAATAATATCCATTCTCTTAGCCAGCATAGACAGGATGCCTCATAATATAATATTAAATCTGGTAGGGAGAATCCGCTTCTGTCTTTAGAGTCTATCAGCAATTTATATTTTATTATTGACTTCTTCCCCTGCCGGATAAATCTTGTAATATCTTTTTGCCATTCTCTGAAGTGACCTGCATTGTTGATCAAGGGCATTGATTGGAATAAAAACAACATTTTTGACAATACATTCATTTTAATTACCGATATCCTTCCCAATAATGATAAGTTCATCCTTCCCCACACCTCTAAATTTTTCTTTATTTCTCTCCAGGCTCTTGTATAGTTATCCTTAAAAATATTTCACTAACTAAATTAATGCAGTTACAGGTAGATAGCCGTGTTGGTCTGTCATAGTCAAAATTAACTAACTAAATTAATGCAGTGCTTGAGGCTTGTCTGGTACCTTCTTGGGTCCCAGCTGAAGTGCCCCCCGAGAAGATGTTTTCTCCCATTAGGGTTGAGCCATCAAATGAAAAGAGCTTCAATCCATACTCTCCCCAAAATACATAGACACCTTCATGTCCTCCTCCCATATCCTTGCCTCTCAGCCTAGGAAATTTCCTCCTACAACATAGGATGCACTCTAGACTACGTACCTTCCAAGGCCTTTCCCTTCACTCAAATCTAGGGAGACCTCTCCTTGGATGCTGTGCTTTGTCTTCTGCTCTCCACCACTTCATCCCCTTTTGAGGCAGCTTGGGAGATGGAGAAAGATGCCACCTCCATTTCCCACCAAATCAAGGACTGCCAGCTTCTCATCCTCAAAAGGTCTGCTGTGCCAGCTGTCACAGCAAGAGTTTTATGGCTTGCAGAAAAGTGATAGGTGACGATCAGCAGAGACACAGTGAAATCCCAGCCCAGTAACAGTGGTAGGAGAAACAGAGTCTTCATTGTCCTCTCATCTGTAAAAGGCTTCATCCTGTTCACTTTAAGAGCCTGGCAGGGTTTTGTGGCACAACAGGTGACAGCAGTGTAACCAAAGTGATTGTACATCCAACTGAATAGAGACGGAGTTGGCTGCAAAGCATTATGACATCACAATGGGGACTGTTTCTCAGCCTCTGCTGTTGCTAGGCATACTTTAAAAGTGCATTTTCTTGAAAATGAGAATAGTTGCGACAATTCTTGCTCCTCTGTTGAGTATTTTATTTACTTGGCAAAATTTAAATACTGCCAGATTATAATGAAACTCCTAAGTGGTTTACAAAACAACAACATTAAAATTATCAATATGACAGTTAAAAACAGGTTTGTAAAAACATTAAAAAGATAATTAAAACCAACAGTATATTATTATTGTTGTTGTTGTTATTATGTTATTTATACCCCACCTTTTCCCCTGACAGGGACTCAAGGCAGTTTAAAGATTAAAACAAGAACAGCTAAAAACTTGGGGGGGGGGAGACCAGTGATAAAAAAAACCAAAACAAAACAATAAAGCATGGATAGAATTAAAACTCATGGCAAGCTGCCAGTAATGGAAAGACAAGAAGCTCTTACCAGAGTTGTTCCACCTGGCCTTTGGCTTGAAATCAACTTGATCCCCTCCCCCCCTTTCCTTTTGTGATGGAACTCCTATTTGGGGACTTCCCTGGCTTTTTTCTGGCCCGCGTAGGACCAGTCTGGATAGTTGGCCTTGGTGAAGATTTGATGCTTTCTTCCCCAAACAGTATTTTGATTTGAGTTTCTACTGAAATGAGGGTGCACTTTAATGTTGTGCTTTAATCTTGCTTTTAAGTTGTATTTTAATCAATTGTTTTTATACCTGGTGTTAGCCACCCTGAGCCCGGTCTTGGCTGGGGAGGGTGGGGTATAAATCATCATCATCATCATCATTATCATTATCATTATTATTACCAATGTCTTTTATTCCATATTCACACAGAGAGACGTAGAAATGCTGTCTCTTGGGTAATGGCGTTGCTCTGAGTAATCACCTCCCTGCTTCCCTTCTCAGTCGTCAACAGCATAGCTGTCAACCCTCCCTTTTTTTGTGGGAAACTCCCTTATTCCAATGCCGTTTCCCGCTGCCGGCCAGGGAGGCTCCTCATCTGCGTTGCTCGGCTGCCAATAAGGAGTCTGAGACCGACTGGGGGCGGAGCTTGCATGCCTTGTGCAGCCAGACCCTCACGCCCAACCAGACAGCCAGCCTGCCTGCCATCTATGCGCTCGCTCTTTCGCTCACCCGTTCGCACGCAGCCTCTGGGGCACAGGGTGGCGAGGCTACTTGGTGCCATTGTACCACCCTCGCGGCATCCCTTATTTTCAAATCTGAAAGTTTGAAAAAAATCCCATATTTTCAAATCCGAAAGTTGACAGCTATGAACAGCCCCACCCCCTTATGGTGTCTGCTTAGGGACAATTGCCTCTGGGCTCTCTGCTCTCCTACTTTCATTGACCACTGGGTTCTGGGAGAAGGGGGGTCTGGAATGCTCTCTAGTGATAACGTGTCAGCCAGCTGTTCCTGCTCTCCTACTCCTATAATTCCCAGCTTTGCCCTTCTTCTATCTCTGAGCTGTGGCCCTCTGCAAACCACCATTGTAAATCTATACCAGGCTTCCTCAACCTCGGCCCTACAAATGTTTTGAGACCACAATTCCCATCATCCCTGACCACTGGTCCTGCTAGCTAGGGATCATGGGAGTTGTAGGCCAAAAACATCTGGAGGGCTGAGGTTGAGGAAGCCTGATCTATACTGTCCTCCTCTTCTAGGGAAGGATCAGGAGAAAGGGGTGGTGGTCTCTCCACCATTCCTCCTCCGATGTCCAGTCCCTGACAACCAGTTACCAGAGCATCAGCATCCAATAAACAGATGTGTGTATCTGGTAGGGATCTGTTGTCCCCATTGCGCCAACTACTGTGGAGGCAGTAGCTCATTTTGGTATATCCTTTCATTATCTCTGTGTTCTCATTGCAGGGTTGTACTTTTTACTGGGGGTTCACGTCTTGGCTGGCTTACTACATCAATCACCCTCAGTACACTCCTCCATGTAAGTAATGCAAAGGGCACATCTAATAATCTTTAATACGGTCAAAGACCAGCAAGAAAATTATACAATCCAATTCATGGAATTGGTATTTACTTAATAAAATTAAAATTTAAAATTTGCAGATTTTAAATTTTTTTTATAGATGGGTCTTAGCCACCTATCGACATTCCTACGGTAGTTCAACTAGGATATCAGTCACTGGTATTTGCTGCCATCACTGTTCGTCTTACTCTTGTCGCTATATAGCAAAAGTGTGCAACAATCCTGGTGGTCTCTGTATCTTTATCAGCTAGAAGGTATCTAGTGTAAACTTCCTCTGATCGACCGGGCAGTTTCATCAAAAGCGGTTCGATCATTTCTTTTCTTGAGTCCTGATACAGTGGGCAGTATAACAGAACGTGCCCAGTGGATTAAAAAAGGGCACATGTTGCACTAGAAACTTGCCTCGTGCTACAAGAATTGGCCTATAGGGTTTGCGGCCTAGGACCCTCATACATATGGGACCGCCTCTCCTGGTATGTCCTACAGAGGACCCTAAGGTCCATGAATAATAATAGCTTAAAGGTCCCGGGCCCTAAGGAAGCCAGACTATCCTCCACCAGGGCCAGGGCTTTTTCAGTGACGGCTCAGTCCTGATGGAATGCTCTATCCCACGAGACTAGGACCCTGCAGGACTTGATCTCCTTCCGCATGGCCTGTAAGACAGAGCTATTCCGCCTGGCCTTCAATTTGGATTAGCATGATCCTCTATTCCCTTTCCCCTTTCCTTTTCTATGAAGAAACCCTTTCTGGGACCCCACATTTAAATTCTTCCCTGGTCACCTTGCTGGCCCTAGTAGGACCAGCTTGGCCAGTTAGACCTGGTGATCATTTGATGTCTACTGACTGGGTTCACCCCCCCCCCAAAAAAAATGACCCCTGAATTTTATTTATATTGATGCTGCATTTTATGTTGTATTTTATGCTGTTGTATGCTGTTTTTCCTGCCAACCTAGCAGTTCGAAAGCACGTCAAAGTGCAAGTAGATAAATAGGTACCGCTCCGGCGGGAAGGTAAACGGCGTTTCCGTGCGCTGCTCTGGTTCACCAGAAGCAGCTTAGTCATGATGGCCACATGACCTGGAAGCTGTACGCCGGCTCCCTCGGCCAATAATGCGAGATGAGTGCTGCAATCCCAGAGTCGTCCGCGACTGGACCTAATGGTCAGGGGTCCCTTTACCTTTACTTATGCTGTTTTTAAGTCGCATTTTAACCAATGTTTTATATCTGCTGTTAGCCGCCCTGAGCCTCATTTTTAAACTGAGATGGGCAGGGTATGAATAAAAAATTATTATTATTATTATTATTATTATTATTATTATTATTATTATTACTATTATTATTATTATTATTATTATTATTATTATTGGTTGTTTTTCCCTTTTTAAAGTCAGGATTTCAGAATTCCAAACCAAAACAGGATGGCAATTTCTAGCAAGATTTCAGATATTAGACAGGAAAGGATGGAAGGAATGCAGAGGTCTAGCTTTAGACTCCTACCTAGTGGAGGGTCAGTGAAAAATACTGTCCCTGTGCTGAGGAGAGAATTGGAGTGGCTTCCATTACCCACTCTAGAGCATTGGCAGAGGATGATTTCAGACCATATTGTAGTTGGGGCGTAACTTTCCCTCATCCCAACAAGCCCCCAAGGGTAAAATTAGTTGTGAACTAGGAGACCTTATACATGGAAATCAATATATTTTCTTAAGATGTTGACAGCGCTTTCTGTCCCTTGGAGCAAAACATGCAGGAGCCATGCAGACCATGACATTAATGGAGAGACATTGCATTGATATCCCACAAATTCTGGATTGTACCACTTTATTATAAAAGTGGGAGGCTGTTCATATGCCTTGCATATTATAGTAAACTAATACACCGGGGGGGGGGGTAAATTAGCTCTCTCTCTGCTGTTCTAGTTTGAAAACTAATCTGATCCAGAGTGGACCCTCCTAAAATGTGCTATGGACAGTATTTCACCATAGGTTCTGAGGAAACTAGATATGGAGAGAACTCAGCTCTGCTAAAAACTGCATTGAGTGTGAACCATTGCATTCAGAGCTTAGTTGTAGCATCTCAGACTTCAGTCTCTGTCATGGAATCTCTTGGATCCCTCCCCATTTCTTAAGTTGCGTGATTGTGGAAGGGCAGTTTTGGTGAGAGTTCAAAGGCACCAAGACCTTCCAGGCCCCGACATGTTTAGGGATGGCATCACTATGATTCAGGGTCTGAGGGACTCGATCCAATCTGGAGTCCAATTTAATTTCTGGGGTGACAGTCAGATTTCTAACTGTCAGGGATCTGCCCACCCCTGCCAGTCCAGCTCTCAGTGCTTACAGGGATCCGCAGCCGGTGTTAATGACAGATTCATCTTTGAGTGAATCTGGCAGCCCCTCTTCAGGGGAGGAGCAGTTAGTGGCTGGGAGCCGGGGAGTGCCAGGTGTCCAGGGAGTTGCTGAGAGACCTGGCACCACCAAGCAGACTCGCTCGGAGGGGGAGGCATCAGTTCCGGTGCCTATCTCACGTAGGAGGAGAAGGCGGCAATTCAGGATGCCGAGGCTTTGGTGTTGGCGCCAAAACAGAAGGGAGGCACTTCCAGATTCTGCTAGTGACTGAGCAGACATGATAAACTGAACTCTGCACGGTAAATAGCTTTGCACAAAATAAAGAGACTTAAAGACAAGATGGTTTGGTCTTACTATTGAACAACCGATAAGAGAATCTGACACTAACCAATTAATATTTTTGCTCCAAAATAGTTTTTCTGAAATATCCAATCTGCTTTTGGAAACCCGTGGCAGTATAATAGTATTCTCTATAAGGAGACGTAGCAATAGAATTCTCCTAGTTAGGCAACATGTAAAATGAAGTTGCCTCCTGCCTGAGTTTGCAAGGCATTGCTTCATAAGGATACGTAAACTTCGGGTTGCGAACACAGCAAACCCGGAAGTGTAAAATTCCGGGTTTCGCCACGCGCGCATGCGCAGAAGCGGCGCCTCCAGATACGGACTTTTCAGGTTGTGGACTGACCCCCGGAACGAATTAAGTTTGTATCCAGAGGGTCCACTGTATAACCAAAAGAAGGCTTAAGTAGACTTCACATTACAGTGGTACCTCCGTTTGTGAATGGGATCTGTTCCGGAGCTCCGGTCAGATCCTGAGGAATTCACAACCGGAGGTGCCGCTTCTGCGCCGATTCTGTGCATGTGTGAAACCTGGAAAAATACTTCCGGGTTTGCCGCATACGTATGCCAAAGGATACGTAACCGGAGGTGAACGTAGGTAGAGGTACCACTTTATATGTAAGACTAAGGTGGAATCTAGGCACATATAAAAAACGTTGTGAAAATGCTTTTTTAAAAAACGTTTTGAAAAATATATTGAATTTGCCATGGCTCACCATCGCCATCTTGTATAATGCACCTTACAACACACTTGAAACGTTTTAATTGCAGCTGTATAGCTGAGTCCTAATTATGTTTTCATTCTGTTTTCTAGCATTTGGGAACAAGCAAGTTACTATTTCTGCCCTTGTGTTTCTGGTATGTATGGGCAGGAAGTGAGGGAGGGTAAAAAAATTGAATGTGGAACTCTCTCTCTCTCTCTCTCTCTCTCTCTCTCTCTCTCTCTCACACACACACACACACACACACACACACACACACACACACACACACTTTTGCATATACTCTCCCAAGACAGGTGAACTAAGAAGGGAGACACTTTCATTTTTTGTGCAGTTTCCTTGGCGAATATTTATTTGCACTTGCAAAAGTAGCCTGATGCTCCTTTGTGTGTGTATGTAGAGAATCTCCTTTTGCATTGCGAGCCAGATCAGAACTTTTGAGGGAAGTGAGACTTAATTAAGAATACATCCAGATCTGCATTCCAAATGAGACAATTGTGAACTTAGGCAAACAAGTCTGCCTGCAAAAAGATGGCAAAACTCTTCGTCCCTTCACTATTAAAATATATCTTCCATGATTCCTCTCTGGATCAGGTCTGCACAATGTATGACCATCAAAGCCAAATAGAGTCCACTAGTGATGGATAGCAGTATATTCAAGACTTCATAAATCTCTTGGCTCTGCTGCCTGCCTAGGACCGTAAAAATTGTGTATGTGTGTGAAGCATCTGGCAGGGAACAAATATTGGCTGGTGGCTTGTATGTAGGCTGGGTAGTCACACATTCTTGAAAGTAAATGTCATTGATATCTAAGGGTTGTACTTCAAAGTAAATTCTCCGAGGATTGGAACATCGATTCAAGAAGTGGAGGAGGACATTTGTGCAAGTCACCTTGTTGTTGATGTTACCAGAGCTCTGCCATGTGTGAGCTGTCTATTTTCCTTTCTTGATGTCCATGTTCTTTCAAATCGTGAAAGCTCTGTGAGGGTCCCCTTATCACTCCCAGTGGGTGTGAATGGAAAATTTGATACAAAAAATAATAATCCTTCCAGTAGCACCTTAGAGACCAACTAAGTGTGTTATTGGTATGAGCTAGTTTAGTTTATTACGGCCATAGGCCCATTGCAAAACAATAGAATGCTTCATACATCATACTTCGTACATCTACCATCAAGACAGAATAACTAAATTGGACAACAGTAAAATGTGATTGATTTAGTTAAAACATACTCTAAACAAATCTTGATCAGTTTAAAATCATAGCTTAAAATTTCGTCATATAAAATTCCTATTATACATCACAGACTGGTCCCTTTAACAATTTGTGTGTTTAGATGAACTATCAAAATCAAGCAGTGTTCCATTTCTCTTCTTATAAAATATGACTGTAATCAAGTATCTAGCAACCATGAGAGTTCTACTCGGATCATCATCATTCAGTAAGTATGTAAACTAGGCTTCTTGTGATTCACCCGTATTTACCGATAATAAGGAGAACAAAAATCTGGTCCGAGCAGCTGAGTATAATGGGCAAGAAAAAATTATGTGTTGCAGAGATTCTATAGAGCTATTGTCGCAATCACATAGGCTTGAAATCTGGCCTTTAGAGAGTCTGTTGCCCATAACGTTAGATGGAAAGGCATTAAATCTAGCCTTTATGAAGGCATATCTATGGGTCGCTGCAGTCAGAGTGGTCAAATAAGTTGGTAATTTCGGGGATGGAGCTAGGCCAAGGTTTGATGGCGAGCAAGTACCACTGCCAAGCATGGTGAATTGGTATGAGCTTTCGTGTGCATCCACACTTCTTCAGTGTGTACCTGAAGTGGTATGGCGTGTTCTCCTTCATGGAGAGCACGTGTTGCGGTGGGGGCCAGCAAGTCACCCCTCTGGTGCTGGGCCGGATCGTATGGATGGCCACTGTTGTGATTGGACCCTGGGTGTTGTTGGGGAGAATTGTATGTTGCAATTTGTTGATGGACAGCCCAGTGGATATATATTGGTGGGTTTGCAACATGATCACCCTCTTGGCTGTGTGCTTCTGATCACCCGCCCTCCCTATATTTTAGGCCTCTGTGTTTGACCTTGCCATGCCTGTCATGGGGTCGTCTGCTGTTGGGGCAGGGGCCTGGTAGGAATTTTTTCCATTTGGCTGATTGGCTGGTGCCATCTGGTTTTCGCCTACTGCGTAGCAAATAGTCACAACTTGTAAGGTTGGCGGTTAGGCATTGGTTATTATGTTGGTTGGAGGAGGGGTTATGATTGATTGCGTCTGCCCCTCCAATTGTTGCTGGTGTTAGGGGAATTCTGTTAAAGGAATCCAGGGGCCCGATGCTTTTTGTCCGAACCCCCGGTCGGGGGCTAGGGCCGTGCAAGAGCCCTGGGAGCCTGAGGGGAGAGGGGAGGGTCAGACCACCCGGCTCCCTTTATCTCTCCAGAGGGTTTCCCCCTTACTGACAGTCATCAGTTCTGTCCTCTGTGGGACAGATAGTCTTAACCAATGCCTAAGCAACCACTCACATTATTTGCATTTTAATAAAGTTGTGGCCAAAATCATGCCAAAAACCAAAACTAAAATTCTGACTGATGTGTGAATTATTTGAGGGGTGGTTTGGGGACCTCGACACGCAACTGAAGAAGTGTGCATGCACACGAAAGTTCATACCAATAACAAACGTAGTTGGTCTCTGAGGTGCTACTGGAAGGAAATTTTTTATTATTATTATTTTGTTTTGACTACGGCAGACCAACCCGGCTACCTACCTGTAACTGGAAAATTTGATGTGATTTTCACTGGCTGATTTTAGTTTATATTTAGCCATTCTTCTAGACTGCCTTTCTTCTCGAGGGATCTCAGAGTGGTGTATAAAGCACCTTCATCTTCCCCATCATTGTGGGGACAGCAAGCTAAATTTATGATTCTACAATTAAAGCCTGAAAATCTAATGCTTTTTTTATTTTTTGTATTTTTTTCAGTTGTGTGAAGCTGGGAATCATTTTATCAATGTTGCATTAGTCCATCAAAACCAATCAGGTCTGTGGTTTGCTTCTAATTGCTTACCTATGATATTCCTTCTAACGTTCTGTCTGTCTGGGGTAGAAATTCAAGCGACCATATCCAGGGGTGAACTTTGGTAATTTGGCACCCTGAGCAAGGACAAAATTTGGCGCCCCTTAAATATTTCTTATTTTTCACAGTAATTCGTTTGGGGGAAAGTCTGTGAACACTCATCATGTGTCCTCATCTACATGTGTATACAATAACATAAGAACACTCAAAGTACACGTGTCTCAATACATTGACCTTTAACATAGAGTCATAGTTTGGCCCAGTAAAAACTTAAATTTCCAGAAAAGGGAATAGGCAGCAAGCCAGAGTTTAGGATACTTGGAAACATAATTTATTACAGATATATAGTAATGGAGGAGAAATGTGATTCACTACTCATTTAAAGCAAAATCTGTCAAATTCTTGCTTTCCAAAATGGTATGTGAACAGAAACACAGCTATTCTTTGAAATTTGCACCTGTCTGAATTTTGTTTTGAAGTTCTTTAACCACACAATGTTTACAAAAAAAATGTTATATTAGGGGGAAATTGCTTGCAAAAAAAAAAAGTCAAAACAGCCTATTAAAATGTGTTTATTCGGAGAAATTCATGCAAAAATGTTGATTGGTTCTTTTTTTTAATTGCAAATTGTTGCAAAATATTGAGAACGGAATTTAACATTGGGAAACTGAGAAACTGTGAGAGATTTGACAGCTCCCTCAATCCCTATATTCAACCAAGTTCAGCTCAAAGCAGACCCATTGAAATCAATGGACCCAAGTTAATAAAGTGTATTAATTTCATTGGGTCTACTCTGATTTAGTATGTCTAAACCTAGAAATCCCGTGTTGGATTTCTCAAGCTCTCACAGCGGCAATACCATGTGCTGCTCTTTAGTAGGAAATATGGTATGCTAGGGACGCGGGTAGTGCTGTAGTGCTGTGGTCTAAACCACTGAGCCTGGGGCTTGCTGATCGGAAGGTTGGCGGTTCGAATCCCTGCGACGGGGTGAGCTCCCATTGCTTGGTCCCTGCTCCTGCCAACCTAGCAGTTTGAAAGCACATCAAAGTGCAAGTAGATAAATAGGTACCGCTCTGGCGGGAAGGTAAACGGTGTTTTCGTGCACTGCTCTGGTTCGCCAGAAGCAGCTTAGTCATGATCCGGAAGCTGTCTGTGGACAAACGCCGGCTCCCTCAACCTAAAGAGCAAGATGAGCACCGCAACCCCAGAGTTGTCTGTGACTGGACCTAACGGTCAGAGCTACCTTTACCTTTACCTTATAGTATGCTAGAAATATTTTGCTGCCAGTTTCCTATGGTGGGAGTACCGCCGCACTATTGTACATTCTGCATCTACACCATACAATTTAAAACACTTTGTAATTTGTTTAAAATAGTCCTCCCCCCTCAAATCCTGGTAACTAAGATTGTGAATGTGAGAAGAATCCTTTTGTTAGTCCTTTCCATAACGCTTGTTCTCAGGAATCCTTAAAATGTGTTTGAAGCTGATTTCTATCTGTAGTGTGGTCAGTAGATGATAGAAATTCATAAGTTGGAATTGACTTCTCATTCCTCAAACTGTTATAATGAAATATTGGTCTTTTTTCTTTTCCTTATAGGCAATAAAGGCTCTTTCCCAAGCCCATCAATCAACCCTTTCACATGGTTGTTTTTGTTTGTTTCCTGCCCAAACTATACATATGAGGTACTACTACTACTACTATTATTATTATTATTATTATTATTATTATTATTATTATTATTATTTCCCCCTTCTTGCCTTGCATCTATGCCAGCTAGCTAAGCAAGTAAGTACTTTTAATTCACTTCCAGATATCTCACAGTGAGTTCTCCTTTGATCCAGGTCACTCACGGCTTCCAGAGGAGCTGTCTTTGAAAAAGGTGCTGGCTTACAAAATGAGCTTGTTTTACAAAAAAAAGGTTTATAAGCTTTGTCCTGAATCTGTTGGGAGATTCAGGACAGATAAAGGAAAGTACTTCTCCACACAGCATATAGCTAAACTATGGAACTCACTTCTCCCAGGGGGGCAGGGATGGCCGCCAACTTTGATGGCTTGAAAAGAGTATTAGACAAATTCGTGGAGGAAAAGGCTATCAATGGCTACTAGCCAGGATGGCTAGCTCTGCCTCCACAGATGGAAGCAGCAAGGCTTCTGAATTCCAGTTGCTTTAAACCACAGGAGAGGAAAGTGATCTTGTGCTCGGATCCTGTGTTTTGGCATCCCACAAGCATGTGGTTGGCGACTGTAAGAACACAATGCTGTGTTAGATGGGTCCTTGGCCTGATTTAGCAAGCTCTGTTGAAGCTCTTTGGTAAAGTGCATGGTTTGCCTTCATAAAGGTAAAGGTAAAGGGACCCCTGACCATTAGGCCCAGTCGCGAACGACTCTGGGGTTGCGGCGCTCATCACACTTTATTGGCCGAAGGAGCCGGCGTACAGCTTCTGGGTCATGTGGCCAGCATGACTAAGCCGCTTCTGGCGAACCAGAGCAGCGCACGGAAATGCCGTTTACCTATTTATCTACTTGCACTTTGACGTGCTTTCGAACTGCTAGGTTGGCAGGTGCTGGGACTGAGCAACGGGAGCTCACCCATTCGCGGGGATTCGAACCGCCGACCTTCCGATTGGCAAGCCCTAGGCTCTGTGGTTTAACCCACAGCGCCACAGTCCACCATTAATTTGTGGTCCCAGCAAGGATGCTAAGAAGAACCGCAACCTAGTTTCTTGAGTGAAGCTTTGAACACCGTTTTCACAAACCAGACCCTTCACCTTCCTGGGTCTGCCTTTGTAACACTAGTTCTTGTAGAATCCGCTTCAGCTCCACTCCAAGTCTCCTCCCATCTGTGGTGCGTATTATGTCCCCTTTGTGTGACCCCGCTGTGGTCTAAACCACTGAGCTTCTTGGATTTGCCGATCAGAAGGTTGGCAGTTTGAATCCCCACGATGGGGTGAGCTCCTGTTGCTCTGTCCCAGCTCCTGCCAACCTAGCAATTTGAAAGCATACCAGTGCAAATAGATAAATAGGTACTTCTGCGGTGGGAAGGTAAATGGCATTTCCGTGCGCCTTGGTTTCCGTCACGATGTTCTATTGTGCCAGAAGCAGTTTAGTCATGCTGGCCACATGACCTGGAAAGCTGTCTGTGGACAAACACCAGCTCCCTTGGCCTGAAAGCAAGATGAGTGCCCCAACCCCATAATCGCCTTTGACTGGACATAACCATCCAGGGGTCCTTTACCTTTTTACCTTTTTATTTTATTTTTACTTGGGGAAATTACCTATGTATTCAAAATTTAAGGACTGGCACTGCTGGAGAAGCATGTCAACGGTTGGCCAGACCTTGCATAAGACAGACAGCTGTTTATCTTTAAGTGAACTGTGATAGACAGATATTTTATTTACAGCCATAGGCCCATACAAATAAAACACATAGATAACAACTTATACAAGGTAGGTACATCAGTCGCTATAACATAACGCACACCACAGTCATCCAAAATGGTATTAAAAGAATAAAACTAGATGAGATGAGATGTGTATTTACAATGAAATAGGATAACATACTAAACTTTAACTAGTTTGTAGTGATCCTTGGCGTCGCTTTTGGGAAAGAACAGCGACCAGGTACCTTGCCACTTGCAGGGTCATATGAGTATCCTTATCTTGCAAGTTTTGGGCAAGGTGGAATTATGTTGGGGTACCCTCTAATTTCTGTATTATCGATCCCAGCAGATTTGCCCGTGGCACACTGAACAAGGGGCAAGCAAACATAATATGCTGGAGAGATTCCACTGATTCCTTGTCACATTCACATATAGCAGAGGCTTGGCCCTTTGAAAATCTATGTCTCAGGACATTGGAGGGAAAAGCGTTAAACCTCACTTTGGTAAAGGCCAATCTATGGGCAGCAGTAGAGAGGGAGGAGAGGTATGATGGGACGCGATGGGTTAAGGTATTACCAATGTTCTGAGGAGAACAACCCCCCCCCCCCAACATGTAATTTCGCTGTAGATCGATGAACTGTGATTTTTCTCCCCTTTGCAACAGATTGGCTCCTGGGTGAGCTTTACAGTGATGACACAAACACTGCCAGGTAAGAGCAGAAATAGTCTCCAGCTGGGATCTTTGAATAAGCTTGTTCACCACCACCCAAAACATTCAAGATGAGAAAAATAATCAGCATGGCTTAGAATTAACTTCTGCAATTGAAGCAGAAATTATAAATATTACATATCCTAACTGAGTCAAGTATTTGTGGTTGATCATCTTTTCAATAATGAATTTAAATATACCTGTATATTATCAATATACATTTAAGTGTGGTGGAAGTGCACTGCATTTAAGCACATTTGTTTACAGGCTTGGTGTTCGTCCACCTCACTTCTACCATGCTTAAAAAAGCATGTCTATGTTTAACCTTTGAGACAGTGGAAGGAAGATCAGACAACATAACTTGAACTTTATGGACAGAAGTTTTCAAATGTTGTACAAAGGAATGGAAATGTGTAATATTTTCATTTTCATTCCCTACCATGATTGTGAACCAGAAAGCAAAAGAAACAAACTTTCAGCCCTGCTGATTAAAATTGGCACCAATAACCAATCAGCTAAACCATGGGTAGGCAAACTAAGGCCCGGGGGGCCGGATCTGGCCCAATCGCCTTCTAAATCCAACCTGCGGATGGTCTGGGAATGAGCGTGCTTTTACATGAGTAGAATGTGTCCTTTTATTTAAAATGCATCTGTGGGTTATTTGTGGGGCATAGGAATTTGTTCATTCCCCCCACCAAAAAAAATAGTCTGGCCCCCTACAAGGCCAGAGGGACAGTGGACTGGTCCCCTGCTGAAAAAAATTGCTGACCCCTGAATCTTTGTTGATTAACCTATCAAATTCATTTAAAAAGCCCATGCCCCTTTTATGAAATATGTTTTCTTTCGCTGTGTATTTCTGCTTGCCCCTGCTAACACTGGAATTCAAAATATGCCCCTCTAGTTTCCTTGTGCTAAGATTGCACTTGCAGCACTAATGGTGTACCTGATCCAGATGATTAAGAACCTTTAATCACTTCAGTTGTAGAGAACTAGGAATGAACTTAACTTTCTCCCAGTGAAATAAGTGGGAGAGGAACATGTTTACCTTTGACTGGATTATATCCATCTTGCTTGGATGATGCCCACTGTCCATGTGTAAATCAGGGGTAGTCAATGAGGCTGATGGGAACTGGAGTCCACATTACATTGGACGGGCATTACAGTGGCTACCCCTGGTGTAAATTATTGTTAGAGAGGGGTGGAACCAACAAGTTTTGTTCTGCCACATTTTTGGTGGATAGAACAGGATGAACATTTCCTTGGAAGAACTCCATAGCTGACCCCAGCACATTTCAAGAGCAAGCAAAGTTGGCATATCCTAGTGGGCCTCCCTGGAAGACACCCTACCCAAGACTGGTCCCACCTTGGCTCTAAAGATTCTGCTATAACCCCAAGGAGCTGAGGTGGCCATGAGCCTGAACTGAATCCAAAACAGAAGAAGGGAGATCATGTCTGGCAGGATGAGTCTTCCTCCCATCTCTAAGCCTCACTCATGAGGAAGAAAAGCTGCAGCTGCTGGGCTCAATAATTTTTTTTTTTAATGTTTTACACTCCCTCCAGAACCTAATTCTGCACAGATAGGGAAGGTTCAGGTAGGGTGCCGTGTTGGTCTGACGCAGTCGAAATAAATTAAAAAATTAAAAAATTGTCCAGTAGCACCTTAGAGACTAACTAAGTTTGTTCTGGGTATAAGCTTTCATGTGCATGCACACTTCTTCAGATACACTGAAACAGAAGTCACCAGACCCTTATATATAGTAGGAGGGTGGGGTGGGGTTTTTTCCAGAAGGGTAGTAGGAGATGGGTGATTGACACAATGGGTATGGTAAACCTGCTGACGACTGTTAACGACTGCAATTAGTCCTACAGGACTTGTTGCTTAGTCGTTTAGTCGTGTCCGACTCTTTGTGACCCCATGGACCAGAGCATGCCAGGCACTCCTGTCTTCCACTGCCTCCCGCAGTTTAGTCAGACTCATGTTGGTAGCTTCAAGAACACTGTCCAACCATCTCATCCTCTGTCGTCCCCTTCTCCTTGTGCCCTCCATCTTTCCCAACATCAGGGTCTTTTCCAGGGAGTCTTCTCTTCTCATGAGGTGGCCAAAGTATTGGAGCCTCA
Source organism: Darevskia nairensis (assembly GCA_034642065.1). Taxonomy (NCBI): domain Eukaryota; kingdom Metazoa; phylum Chordata; class Lepidosauria; order Squamata; family Lacertidae; genus Darevskia; species Darevskia nairensis. Next base: position 371,955 of record JAWWNI010000488.1, read on the forward strand.
GCTTCAGGATCTGTCCTTCCAGTGAGCACTCAGGGGTGCTTTCCTTCAGAATGGATAGGTTTGATCTTCTTGCCGTCCATGGGACTCTCAAGAGTCTCCTCCAGAACTATAATTCAAAAGCATAATAAAATATTAAACATTAAAAAAAAATCCCTATACAGGGCTGCCTTCAGATGTCTTCTTCACCCAAGCTGTTCCTTCACATGCCCAGGTTCAGCATTTCCCATAATGTCTCAACCAGGAAGTTGTGGTTAAGGACTCCCCTCAAACTAGGATATGGCCTGAATTGAATCCCTACAGAACAAGGGAGATCATGTCCAACAGCATGAGTCTTCCTCCCATCTCTAAGCCTCACTCATGAGGAAGAAGGAAGAAACGCTGCAGCTGCTGGACTCAATAATAATAATAAAAGTTTCACACCCCCTCCAGAAGCTATTCCTGCACAGATAGGGAAGCGCAAGACTTGGCCATATGCTTAAAACAAATAGGTTATGTTTTGTGTCTTCTTCAGCGTGGTGTAGTGGTTAAGAGCGGTGGACTCGTAATCTGGTGAACCGGGTTCACTTCCCCGCTCCTCCACATGCAGCTTCTGGGTGACCTTGGGCTAGTTACACTTCTCTGAAGTCTCTCAGCCCCACTCACCTCACAGAGTGTTTGTTGTGGAGGAGGAAGGGAAAGGAGAATGTTAGCCGCTTTGAGACTCCTTCGGGTAGTGATAAAGCGGGATATCAAATCCAAACTCTTCTTCTTCATTATGTGGGTAGGTGGGAAATGATTCTTCTGACATGCCACTGTCGATACCTGGAGATCAGTATTCTTTTTCTTCCCTCTCTCTTCAGTTGGAGTTTTTGCGTTACTAATGGCTATCCAGATGGCTCAATGGGCCCGAAAGAAGCACCAACTCTACCTGAAGAAGTACACTACGTACAGGTGGAGGAAAAGAGCCATGATTCCATTTATATTGTAAATGCAAACAGAAACGGCCTGTGAGGATCCAGCATGAAAAGTAAAACAGCAACAGAAGTTTGATTCGTTTAGTTATGGAATGGGATGCAGTAGACATTGCTTTCAGACACAACTACATTTAAGTTTTTTGTTTAAGTGAAATGCAAATATCAGGCCCAGGATCCAAAGCACTATTTTAAGTTAACAGAGAACACGTGCTATACTTACAAAATGTCATGTGGTCCATCTTTGCCATCTCAAAAGAGTTGTTGGGAGCCGGTTAGACATTTTCTGCCCCTAGAGCCACTGCTAGCAGGAATATATAACACTGGACACAATGTACCAATGGTCTGACACTGTGGGCTTCTTTGTGTGTCACATTAATTGTAAAAAAAGGGACCCTCTTCCCGCTGTGGATCCCCCCATCTGCAGGTGTCGGGTTAGACAAATAATAATAATAATAATAATAATAATAATAATAATAATAATAATTTATTAATTTATTTATACCCCACCCATCCGGCTGGGTTTCCCCAGCCGCTCTGGGCTGCTCCCAACAGACTAAAAACAGAATAAAACATTAGACATTAAAAAGTGCCTTCAGATGTCTTCTAAATGTCAAATAGTTGTTTATTTCCTTGACACCTGAAGGGAGGGCGTTCCACAGGGCGGATGCCACTACCGAGAAGGCCCTCTGCCTGGTTCCCTGTAGCTTCACTTCTTGCAGTGAGGGAACCGCCAGAAGGCCCTCGGCGCTGGACCTCAGTGTCCGGGCTGAACGGTGGAGGTGGAGACGCTCCTTCAGGTATACAGGACAGAGGCCGTTTAGGGTTTTCAAGGTCAGCACCAACACATTGAATTGTGCTCGGAAACGTACTGGGAGCCAATGTAGGTCTTTCAAGATTGGTGTTATGTGGATAGAATCTCACATGCAGACCAGGTTCTATTGTTTTGTTTCAAACAAACCATAGGCACGAATCTAGAAAATCAGGTTTTAGGTTGCTTGTGGAGTGCATCGCACTGTGTGTGTGTGTGTGTGTGCGTAATGGTAAGCCCCACTGGAGGGGGCACTAGGTCTGCATAGGGCTTTTTGATACCCAGTGTAATAACTCTTCAGCTTAAACCAACAAAGCTAAGGCTAGAATTTGATATCGCCTTGTTTAGGAGATAAATCCCATTGCACTCTCTTGAACTTACATGTAACATGCTTTGGGTCAGGATACATGTTGCTTAGAACATATTTTTCCATGTTCTAAACATGGCAATGCGTCCATGCAATTATTTTGTTGACTGTCCACCAGAAACAAGCTAAGGTTCATATAAGAATCTTGCTTGAATGGATTACAGACTTCTTATTCTTTCGGGGTTTGGAATTAATTTGCCTCTTCTGATTAGGTAACTCTTGAATGAATGAGCAGATACAAAAGCCATTGTCTGAATTAGTAATTAAATGGTAATTGTGATTAAATATGCTTCTGTTCCCAAGTTATTGTGGAATTAGATGATAGGAAATTGATGGATTAAATTAGTTTAAACTTAGCAGACTAAGTAAAATTTTTATTTTCAAATGTATCGAGAATCGATCTAATATAGTTCAATTGTATCAATAACATATTCATTATTTTCGTTATTACAGTACTTATTCTTAAAATTGTACGGGAGTTTTAAATAAAAAATGCTATTTTTTGAAAGCTGTGTGCAACATGCTTTCTTAAATCTTTTGACATGCATGGAAGACACCCATCAATATCTGCCCTCCTCTCCCAAAACTGTTATGCATGTCCTCCTAGACTGAATAGCTGAGAAAACAATCGTAGTTATGGAGAGATGTAATACTGGTCAAGAGGTTTGGCTTTCAACACCTGAAAGCAGTGGCAAACGGTTCTCTATGAAGAGAACAACAGACTGCAAGCCTCTTATATCATCCTGTTGGAGGGCAGGAGAGATCATACAGGTCCCAGACCTTCTGAGATCTAGAAATGCTGCTGCTGTCTGAGTGAGAGCCAGTGTGGTGTAGTGGTTAAGAGCGGTGGCCTCGTAATCTGGTGAACCGGGTTCACGTCTCCGCTCCTCCACATGCAGCTGCTGGGTGACCTTGGGTTAGTCACACTTCTCTGAAGTCTCTCAGCCCCACTCACCCCACAGAGTGTTTGTTGTGGGGGAGGAAGGGAAAGGAGAATGTGAGCCGCTTTGAGACTCCTTTCGGTAGTGATAAAGTGGGGTATCAAATCCAAACTCTTCTTCTTCTTCTTCATTATTTTAATCTGTTCTGCTGTTATTGCACTTTTAAAAAAAGAAAGAAAGAGAACGAACGAAAGAAAGAAAGAAAGAAAGAAAGAAAGAAAGAAAGAAAGAAAGAAATAGAAAAGCAAGGTAATAACAGTTAAAAAACTTAAATAGCTAACTGCCATTGCAACTGAAAGACAAGTAAGTTAACACTACCCTCTAGTGGCTAAAAATTTATACACTACACACAAACAAACAAACACACACACACACACACACACACACACACACACACACAGAGAGAGAGAGAGAGAGAGAGAGAGAGAGAGAGCGAGAGAGAGACTTTTATTACAATGGATAGGATGAACAAAATCTGTTTACAATAACTAATTACTTCCCAACCTTGTGCACAATGTGAAATCACACAGGTCTGTGTTACATTGCACACCACCCTGATATTTCACGTTACGGTAGTATTGATAAGATAAGATAAGATAAGATAAGATAAGATAAGATAAGATAAGATAAGATAAGATAAGATAATTTATTTATTGTCATTGCACAAGTACAAGCACAACGCTATACAAGTGCAACAAAATTGCATGCCATCTCGTAAAAGAAAAAAAGAAGAAAAAAGAAAAAAGCACAAAACACACACACCAAAAAAGCCACACACACACACACACACACACACACACACACATCACAGCTTTCCAAGGTCATATTATCTGGTTAGAGCATTTAAGATGGTTATAGCTCTTGGGTATTGATATGCTTTATAAATAATAAACAAACAAACAAACAGATAACACTGCAACTGATGCAGCGGTGTCTATCTGCCTCACACCTGACATTACATTGTGACATCAGGTGGGTGTGTGGGTGGGTGTGTGGGTGGGTGTGGAGGGGCAGCTGAGCGTGGTTTGTGGAAAACGGCCCCGAGGGCCCAATTGAGACCGGTGCCAAAGGTCCAGTATATTTCCAGTATAAAATGGAATACAATCTGACATAATATAAGTCTGTTAGTGGTGGATTTGTATTGGATCAGCCGCACACACTTTATTAATTAATTAAATCCATCTACCGGTATTTCATAAAATAAATACACTGCTTGAATGTAAAACAACAACACCACAAAGCAGTTTACAGAAGATGCACCTATCTTTACCCTTTGTGATAAACCATGTTTACTGAAGTGTCACAGACATTGGCCTGTTGTCCCTTTATTCCAGGGGTCAGCAAGGTTTATCTTGCCTGAGCTGGATCAGTCCCACGGAGATCCCTCCGTGGGCCGGATCTCGCCCGCGCGACCGCAATTTTCGGCACAGACGCGATTTCCAGTGCCGCAGAAGCAAGTCCCCGTGCCACGCCAGTTTAGCGCAGCATGCGAGCGGGCAACTCAGTTCAGGGGCGGCTAGTGGGCCGGTCAAACGACCTCCAGGGGCTGCTTCCGGCCCATGAGCCTTAGGTTGCTGACCCCTGCTTTATTCCTTTTCCCCTTCTGTGATCATCTATACTGTCAGTGACTCTCATCCAGACTTGCCCGTGCCCCGCCGCTTTTCTCTGAGGAAAACCCGATCTTTACCGTTGAATCGGAGCAAACTTCAGACGGGGTTCCTCTGAATTGACGTTTGCTCTGATTTATCGCCGAAGAGCGGATTTTCCCAGGGAAAGTAGAGGGGGCAAGGACAAGACTGCTTGGACTAGAAATTGAGAGACAAGCGGGAAACCGCTCAGACCTGTGAAGCGCAAGTCTGGGTGAGCTCTTAGTTTAAAGATCCCAGCCCAAGTCTCTCCTTCCAGTGATATACACATGTAGACCAGGGGCAGAGGAAGGGGGGGTGCGGTGGGGGCGGGCCGCCCCGGGTGTCACCACTGAGGGGAATGACAAGATGCTGGGCGGCACTTACTGCGGGGCCTCAGTGCACCTGAGCCATGCGTTTCTCCTGGGAGTGACGCGGTGGCTTGGGCGTCTCCATGCCCCAAACGGTCCACCCACTGTGTCTCCCTCAGCTGTAGGGTAGCTGAGTGGGAGGAGGGAGGCAGACTCCGGAGGCCCCTGATATAGACAACAGGGTTGCAGCCCCTTTAAAAAAATTTCAGAGAGCAGGAGTGATAATAGTGATCAAGATGTTCCTATGGAGTGACCTATTTGTGCTTTGGTAACATTTACTTGGGCTGTGTTGCATATTGGTTAACCTTTGGACACTGTTCAAAAACAACATTAACAACTTTTGTTTAAAAAAACCACAGAAGCCTTTTTATTAGGAATTACAGGTACCGAGAGACCAAAGAACCAGAAAAGGTTGCTTATGTATGTGACAACAGCTGCATGGATGCTATTAGCACAGAGATAGAAGGAAGAAACAACCCTGGCCAGAGAAGAATGGTAAACCAAGTTGATGGACTATGCCGAAATGGCAAAATTAACTGGGAAGCTCAGAAATCAAGAAGACAAGAACTTTATTTACGGGACCATTGTAAGCAGGTGAAAACATTAGCAGGACTTTAATCACACTTGTAAAGTAATGGAAAGTATGGATAATTTGGAAGGATAAAATTTTGATAAATATTGATATGCAGTTGTAAATATTATCAGTAGGTCCCATGGAAGGGATGGGGGGAAGTAAGGAGATTCAGAGTAATCTCAATATTTGGATCTTGAATTGTTTTTTTGTTGTATGTTATTTTTTAAAAAATGAAAAAGACAAAAGCTACATTCAGCTCAAACTACAGCTGGTGTTGTGGTCTAAATCACAGAGCCTAGGGCTTGCCGATCAGAAGGTCGGCGTTCGAATCCCAGCGATGGGGTGAGCTCCCGTTGTCCGGTCCCAGCTCCTGCCAACCTAGCAGTTCGAAAGCACGTCAAATGCAAGTAGTTAAATGGGTACCTCTCCGACGGGAAGGTAAACGGCGTTTCCGTGCGCTGCTCTGGTTCGCCAGAAGCGGCTTAGTCCTGCTGGCCACATGACCCGGAAGCTGTACGCCGGCTCCCTTGGCCTATAGAGCGAGATGAGAGCGCAACCCCAGAGTCATCCGCGACTGGGCCTAATGGTCAGGGGCACCTTTACCTTTTACAGCTGGCAGACTGTTAACCGGGACCAGTCACCAGAAACACCTGCTACCTTCATAACTCTGTATGGCTAGGGACCTGGGCACCTGAAGGAATGCCTATTTCCATTCCAATGTCAGCTCAGGTGAGTTTTGGCATGCCTTCTCCAGGTGCCCTCATCATCTGTAGTGAAGCAGGTATCAACTGAAAGGTGTAGTTTCTTGGCTGCCATGCTGGTTTAGGAATGCCCTGCCCAAGGAAACTTACCTGGTGCCAGGTGCAGCAATAAAAACTGCTAGCACATTTGCAAAGCTAAGCAGGGTCCAGTATGGTTTCAAACTGGAGGGGGATCCATTTATTGAGATTCCTGCATTGCAGGGGGTTGGACTAGATCAGGGGTAGGCAACCTAAGGCCCGTGGGCTGGAAGCGGCCCAATCGCCTTCTCAATCCAGCCCGTGGTGCTTTTATTTAAAATGCATCTCTGGGTTATTTGTGGAGCATAGGAATTCGTTCATCCCCCCCCCCCCCAAAAAATAGTCCGGCCCACCACATGGTCTGAGGGACAGTGGACCATCCCACGGCTGAAAAAGGTTGCTGACCATAGCTGTCAACTTTTGGATTTGAAAATAAGGGATTTTTTCAAACTTTCGGATTTGAAAATAAGGGATGCCGCGAGGGCGGTGCAATGACACCAAGTAGCATCGTCACCCTGCGCTCCAGAGGCTGTGCGCGAACGGGTGAGCGAAAGAGTGAGCGCATAGACGGCAGGCAGGCTGTTTGTCTGGTTGGGCATGGGGGTCTGGCTGCACAAGGCATGCAAGCTCCGCCCCCAGTCGGTCTCAGACTCCTTATTGGCAGCTGAGGAGCCTCCCTGGCTGGCAGGGAGGGAGAGGAGCTGCTTCCTTTGAAATCCGGGAAATTTAAGGGATATCAACAATCCGGGATAGCAGTGGGAAACGGCATTGGAATAAGGGAGTTTCCCGCAAAAAAAGGGAGGGTTGACAGCTATGTTGCTGACCCCTGGACTAGATGACACTCCGAGCCCCTTCTATGATTCTATGAGGTCGTGCCCTCTTAAGCAACAGATGAAGAACTTTCTTCCCCTATTTTTAAAACAATTTTCACTCCTATTGTGTTTTTATGCTGCTATTGGCTGTTTTATTCCCTGTTGTTTAGTTATTATTTTTCTGTTTGGTTTTATTGCTTTATTCTAACGGTCTGGGATATAGATGGCTTGACAGGTAAGATATAAAAGTGTAAAACACTAAATCATAACTAAATGACAGAATGAAGGTACTATTCTCCCTGGCAAGTCCTATATGTTGCAATTACGTGTGATATTAACGATGACAAACATTTAGCTAGGTTGCCTTGAGAGGAAAATATGGAACTCAATGAATTCGAGCTATGTTTAAGTGTCATAGAAGCTGGCAGCCACTGGATGTCACTCTCTGAACATAGTTGTTGTTGAGGAAAACCTTGCAAGATTTTAAAAGGGGAGGGAGTAACTGATGACATTCCTGCAGAAGTTCTCTCCTGGAAATACTGACGTACAGATCAATGAAGGTACTTATTTATTATGTTAATGCCAAGTAGCTAAAAAAAGTTGGGGTCAGGAGGACGATACTGAAAGACGATATTTTATTGCAATCGTATAACATCTTCGGGAGTGCATTTAATTTGCTGGTATGTTTTAAGATAAACGGTATAAATATTTGGCAGAACCAAGTATCCCCTAAAAGCACTTGTAAGCTTTATGTCATGAAGCCCAATAATCCGCCAACGAATTTGGGATGTGGAACTGCAATGCCACATGAGCGAGATGAATAAACACCCAGCAATAAAAGATAATGGGAGAGGATTTGCCCCAGCAAATTATTTATCAAAATTACAAATACCTAAATACAGACGGTCATTTACCCTCGCTAGATTCAACGTGCTGCCATCTGCCTTATTGCAGGGAAGATTCGAGGGTAAACCACATGCGGAACGAGTCTGCCCCTGCGGCTTGATGGAGGTAGAAACTGTCTCTCATGCCTTGTTACGCTGCCATTTCTATGGGGAGATACGTTTGGTATTCATTACCCCTACTATGCAAAAATCTCCAAATGAATCCGAACTTCAATGTCTAAAATCCCTGGCAGAGGACAAGGACCCTGAGATCACGTTAAGAGCAGCCAAATTCTGTGCGATTGCCATAAAACCTAGGGAACAAGTGGTGTTATCATAATGATTAATGCCTTAAATGATAATTTTTGGTTACATTTTAGTGACTAAGTTTTAATTTTTATACATTTTTAATTGTTGCTATATCTGTAGATAAGATAAGATAGGATAAGATAATTTATTGTCATTGCACAAGTACAAGCACAACGCTATACAAGTGCAACGAAATTGCATGCCATCCCGTTAAAAAAACAGAAAGAAACAAAAAGCAGCACAAAACACACACACACCAAAAAAAGCCACACATACACCCATCATAGCTCTCCAAGGTCATATTATCTGGTTACAACATTTAAGATGGTTATAGCTCTTGGGTAGAAACTGTTCTTCAATCTATTTGTTCTTGATCTAATTGTTCTATATCTTCTACCCAAAGGCAGTGGTGCAAAGAGACTATATCCTGGATGAGATGGATCCTTTAAAATATTTTTAACCTTTTTAAGGCAACGGGAACTGTATAGTTCTTCCAGAGAAGGGAGAGGATGACCAATAATATTTTGGGCTGTGGTTATGACCTTCTGAAGTATCTTCTTCTCCCTGGCTGTGCAGCTGGAGAACCAAGCACAAATACAGTATATAAGAATGCTCTCTATGGATTGTCAATCTGTATTGTCCCGGTTATACCTAATTGCAAATTCAAATGTATCCCTATCGTGTTTTATGATTTTCTTGATACTGTATGTGGGTTGGTACTGGTCTGTGACCGTAATAATAAATTTGGATATGTCATGAAGCCAGCAGAGGAGGGTTAAACTTGATCTTGTTCAGAACATCATGGCTGTTGGCATCTGTCTGTCTCGGGAGACAATAGAGGATGGCACCTTTTGCGGCAAAGTCAAACTATTAGAAGCTTGCTGTGGCTGTATGAAGCTAACTCCTCATAGAGCACGTCCGTGGGGATCCTGCCATATTCCATTCTTTGGACGTGACCAAGCCAGTGTAGACATGCCTGAGAATCAATCAATCAATCAACTTTATTTCAGCTTTAAGCTCATAACACAAGACAACATAAGAACAGCAGTTACACTCACAGTTGAATTTAAAATTATTGGCAATAAAATTAGTGGTAATCAAGACTTAATAAGTATACAAGATAGTGTAAATATTAATTCCAAACAATTTCAATTTCCAATCAACAGTCCATTTCGTCTCTTGTATGTCAGAACGGAAGTTAAATTTTTTGCCATTTGTAGGGTTACAAACTGGTCAGTGTCTTGCAATAAAAAAGCAAGGAGGAAGTCAACTGGGTGCCCAGACAGTTTTTGGATTAATGGTTGCACTAAATTCTTCCGGGCAGCATCATATAGAGGGCAGTTAAACACCATATGGTGGAGAGATTCTATCGATCTGTTATCACAAGAACATAAAACCGAAATTTGACCCCCAGAAAATCTATGGAAAAGGGAATTCGACGGGAATACATTAAAACGCGCTTTAATAAAAGAGAGAGAGATGATAGGTAGGTTGGCGCATGGGCTGGCGGAGCAATGCCCAACTGCCTCGGGGAAATATATTGGCATTGCTCTAGCAAAAGCCCTGTCCACTTCAGAAGACCCTTAGATGAACTTCCAGCTGTCCAGGTAAGCCCATGTGAGAGAAGGTAACATTTGACATATTCTGGTCCCTGATCATTTACAGGACAGAAGCATAGCTGTAAACTTTTCCCTTTTTTGTGGGAAATTCCCTTATTCTGAATAGGTTTCCTCGTGAGAAAAGGGAAAGGTTGACCGCTATGGACAGAAGTGGCCAACATGGGTCATATCCAGACTATATGGGACTACAGTTCCCATAATTCCTGACAGTTGGCCATTTGTCACAAAGGGCAAATGAAGCCTGTTAAGATCAAGAAAAGGCAACAATGAATATTTCTTCAGGCATTGCCAAAGAATCACTGAAAGGGAGAGAACTTTCAGCTCATCTTTAGTTCCTTTTCTTTGACTTTATAAGAAGTTTGTTAGCACAGTCCTCACCTTCACCCCCTCAACCGCCCCATGTCTGATCTTGTTTTTAAATCTGCTTGTTGATTGCCAAAGCTGTAGCCCCAGACTTTGCTTCCTGAAGAGTAGACGTGTGAATCTGTATCCTTTTTGTTACCTGCTGCGCTTAGCACATCTCCAGACTTAATGATTGCTATTTTTGCTCAATTGCTTTTTGCTTGTGTACTTTGTGGAAATAGTTGCAAAGTGATTTTAAATATTTAAAGAAGCAGAATAGCAGCATGTTGCTCTCAACAAAATTACTGTGTCTGCTGGAACAGCTGCAATTTCATTACACCGGAAACTGCAAACACTGGAGAATCCCATGTTCAGGGGTTGTTGTTTTTTTTTTTTAAAAAAAAGCATTTGGAAAGCTTACATTTACATTATAATTAATGATTTTTTTTCTTTTTCTTTTTAAAACCCCCACAAGATTAAAAGCAATATATAATTGGAAAGTGCCGTAGGCTGTGAGAAACAAAAAACCGTTAGGTTAGAGATTAAAAGTCAGTTTACAGAAAAGAAGGTAATGAAAGAGAAATTGGAACAACATTAATAAATCAGGGGAAGGCTTGGTAATGAAACAATGAACTATCCCCAGAGAGAAAGAAGAGATCAGAAAGTAAAAGAAAACCAGTAGGTCAAAAGCAGAAGCCACAATTCACTTAAAAAATAAATAAAAACAACCAACACAACAAAATAGTATCATTGACATTTTTGGGAGTGCATTAAAGTAACTTAGAATGAAAGAATTACAGCATTGTAGAATTGGAAGTCCAACCCCAGACAATGGGGACATCCACAATAGCCAGTGTTGGGGGGGGGCGCTTATTAATGGAAGAAATGCACTCGTTCCTGAGAAACACGACTGTGTCTGCACCCGCACAGCCTTCCCCCTTTCTCCTTTGTAACCTTTGTATCTCAAACTGTGTGCTAAACTTTTTGTGACTCTCTGTATCCTTGCCCACTGGTCTTCCAACGTGTTTGCATAAGAACACACAAACCCACTCAAGTCAGGAGAAGGGATCTTTGTTAAGCAAATAAAGCTGTAGGGCAAATGCGCACACAAATAAAATCTTGTCAGGCGACTCCCAACAGTTGGGAAAAGAAATCAAAAAGAAATCATCGTTAACACTCCCAAAGACAATGACCACCTGGAAAAAACACCTTTTGTATCTAAACATGACCCTCCACCAGAGGAACCCCCCTCCCTTCCGACACCTGGTCAAATCCCTTACCCACGTAATGCTATTATCTCTTTTGTTCTGTACTGTGTCAAAAGTGTATAAAAGTTCATCTGCTCTTTTGTTCTGGGTTCTTCTCCACCGTCTGTCATGTGAGCAAGAACCCTGTTGCCAACAGCTCTATACTTTAAAATAAACTGATCAGGCTTAGCAGCCGCCTTGCTTTTCATTAGAACTCTGGTCTGGTCTCTGTTTCCTACGGCAGCAGGGGTTCTCAAACAATGCCCTGCTGGGGTTCAGGATTCCCCCCGGAATCGAACCCTTTTAATGGGTAATCGTACCTTAAAATTTCCATAACAGCCAGGAAAAAAAAACCAATTGCAAATGGATTGATTTGGAATCCTCAGTTCATGGTCCTCTCTGAACCCTTGGATTTTGACCAGGGAGGGACCTAAAGACGAAGAAGACAACCCAGAGGGTGCTTCTTCTCAACCTGTGGAAGACGAGGAAGGATTTTGGGTTGCAGCCTGCTGTGACAAAGCAAAGGAGTTCTGAGAAGGAGGCAGGCCTCTCAAGCTCCTCCAGGGAGAGGTGGTGTAACCAGGGAAGGCAGAAGACTTGTCCTGTTTGAAGCAGTGCCAGCCTCTGGGCCACAAGGATTTTCATGAGGAGTTGAGCCTTGTCTGAACCCAGCCCCGGACCAAATTGAAAATGGGGCAAGACTGGCTTTTCCTAGAAATGGCCACATTTCAAGATGAAACTGGAGAAAAACATTTTTGGCCACAGCTGCCACCTATGTATCCAGGAACAAACTGTTATGATTTTTGTCCAAGCCGAGCGGCACACAGCTGCAGCGAGGATGCAGAGTCTCTCTGTACTATTCCTACAATAAATAGTTTAGCCTAAATTATGGCTTGTGTGTGTTGTTCTTCATGCTGGGGAACAATCACATATGACTGCGCCACCGGACTACTCCAGTAGCCGGGGATGTGCACACACGGCTTTGCTCTGGCTTTGGGGTAGTCTCACAAACTGCCCCAGGCGGGGTATTTGCTGACACAAACCTGGGTCCAGGTACAATTCCAAAATCTTCTTCTGCGGGGCTAGCGTGAAATGTGTTTTAACCCAGTTTTAACAATTATATTGATATTCTTTTAATAATGTTGGATGGTTTTGTGTAAAGGCATGGCCCTCACAAGTCTAATAAATTTATCTATTCAGTTTCAGTTCCAAGGAGAATACCAGTGGAACCTTGGTTCTCGAACTTAATCCATTCCAGAAGTCCATTCGACTCCCGAAATCATTTGAAAACCAAGGCGTGGCTTCCGATTGGCTGCAGGAGCTTCCTGCACTCAATCGGAAGCAGCATTGGACATCCGGCTTCCGAAAAATGTTTGAAAACCGGAACACTTACCGGTACTTCTGGGTTTTTGGCTTTCTGGAGCCGATTTGATCATCAACTAAGCCGTTTGAGAACCAAGCTTTGACTATACAATCCATCGAGAGCAGGTTGAACACCGCTGTTCAAATCTGCCTTCTCTCTTTTCCTCACTACTTCTGTCTTGTCGGGATGAGTCTTCATTTTGCCTTTGCCAACAGATTCATCCTCCCGAGTCACTTGACTGTGGAAGTTTACCCACGGAAGCAGTCCTTACAGCAGCTTTTTGTCATTTGAGTTTAGAACAAAAAGCACACCCAAGGGGTTAATTCTGTAGTGTTATTGTATCGCAAATTCTCCCAGCAGAATGAACAGATGGTTGCAGAGTTAGGCTTGTCCTTTTATTGTGCCTTTCTAATGTCTCACAATTGATTTGAGTTGGCATTCGATAATGACAACAATGCATGGGGGAAGGACTTCTTGTGTCTTATCTGTCACGAGACAGAGAAAGCTTGCCAGCCTTTAGTGCCAAAGAAATTTGTGCCAAGACGAACGAGATAAATATGGTGTCCTTCACATCTGTCAGTCTTTACATACATGTAATCATGAAGGATAGCGTTGAATTCCACCCGGCTGAAATCTATACTGCAGTTCTGGTGCTGTTCATGGAGAACGTGTTGCGTGTCGAGGTCCCCAAACCACCCCTCAAATAACTCACACCTCAGACAGTAATTTAGGTTTTGGTTTTTGGCATAATTTTGGCCACAACTTTATTGAAATACATGATATGTGAGTGGTTGCATAGGCATTGGTTTAGACCAGGCACAGGCAACCTTGGCTCTCCAGATGTTTTGGGACTACAACTCCCATCATCCCTACCTAACAGGACCAGTGGTCAGGGATGATGGGAATTGTAGTCCCAAAACATCTGGAGAGCCAAGGTTGCCTGTGCCTGGTTTAGACTATCTGTCCCACTGAGGACAGAACTGACGACTGTCAGAAAAGGGAAAACACTTAGGGGAGAGAAAAAAGAGAGGTCGGGGGTCAGACCCAACGTCTCTCCCCAAATGCTCCCAGGGGCTCTTGCGTGGCCCTGGCCCCCGACCGGGGGATATGGACAAAAGCATGGCGAGCCCCTGGATTCCTTCGACAGAATTCCCCGCGCAGCAGCAGCATTGGAGGGGCAGACACAGCCAATCTTTACCCCTCCACCAACGAACACAATAACCAATGCCTAACCGCCAACCTTACAAGTTGTGACTAATTGCTACGCAGTAGGCGAAAACCAGAAGGCACCAGCCAATCAGCCAACTGGAAAAATTCCTACCAGGCCCCTGCCCCAAGAGCAGACGACCCCATGACAGGCATAGCAAGGTCAACACAGAGGCCTAATAAACGGGAGAGGAAGGGCGGGAGATCCGTTGCACGCACCAAAGAGGAACATCACAGGGCGTGCCAAGGGTTATATACCCGCTGGGCTGTCCATCACAAATTGCAACAATTAAATCTCCCCAACCACAACCCAGGACCCAATCGGAGCTGTGGCCATCTATCCGATCCCGCCCAGCACCAGAGGGGTGATTTGCTGGCCCCCATTGCAACACGTGCTCTCCATGAAGGAGAACACGCTTTTCAAAAAAAATAACCACCCAGAGTAATGTAAGGTGTGTGCTTTCATCTTTGCTGTAGCAAAGGCATGCAAGATGAGGTCCATGCATGGACTGGAAATGTTCCTCAGTCACCAAGAACACGGCCCCACCTTATGAATTAAAATATATATACTGCTTGGTGGGGGGACGACACTCTCAAAGTGGTGTTCAAATGGAATAAAACAATGAAATTATCAGCAAAAACTGTCAAAAAGAACTATTTAAAAGTTTAAAATAATAACTGAAATCAAGCATAAGCTAAATAAACAACAGATTAAAACACATGACAACATTCCTCACATCTGGATAGGCTTGCCCGAACAAAATTGTTTTTTTGCAGGCGCTGAAAAGTGTACAGTGAACACACTTGTCAGATGTCAATAGGCAGGGAGTTCCAAAGTTGTGGGTGCTACCACACGAAAAGATTGATTTCCTGCAAATGTGGAAGAAGGATTATGTGGCACCTGTAACAGCAACAATTCCACAGATCGACGTGACCAAGTGGGCACATACAGGATAAGGCGATCTCTCAGGTAACCTGCTCCCATGTTGTTAGAGGCTTTATATATAAAGAGACCATATAACACCGGTTCTGAAAGACCTACATTAGCTTCCAGTACATTTCCGAGCACAATTCAAAACGTTGGTGCTGACTTTTAAAGTCCTAAATGGCCCAGTATACCTGAAGGAGCGTCTCCACCCTCATCGTTCAGCTGAGGTCCAGCGCAGACGGCCTTCTGGCGGTTCCCTCACTGCGAGAAGTGAGGTTGCAGGGAAACAGGCAGAGGGCCTTCTCGGTGGTGGCGCCTGCCCTGTGGAACGCCCTCCATCAGACGTCAAGGTGATAAAGAACTACATAACTCTTAGAAGACACCTGAAGGCAGCCCTGTTTAGGGAACTTTTTAATGTCCAATGTTTTTACCATTTTTTATGTATTGTAAGCTGCCCACATTTCCATGCGCTGCTCTGGTTTGCCAGAAGCGGCTCAGTCATGCTGGCCACATGACCAGGAAGCTGTCTGCAGACAAATGCTGGCTCCCTCAGCCTATAGAGCGAGATGAGCGCGCAACCCCAGAGTCGTCCGCAACTGGACTTAACGGTCAGGGGTCCCTTTACCTTTACCTTTAAGCCGCCCACAGTGGCTGGGGAAACCCAGCCAGATTGCCGAGGTATAAATAATGAAAATATTGTTTATTATTATTAATAGTACACCGTCATCTTGACCTGGTTGCAAATCTACAACCAGTGCAGGTCTCTGAGCAAAGGTGTTATATAATACGCTCCAACACTCCAGTGATGCAAATCAGGACATGAATCAAATATAGAGATATAATTTGGGATATACGAAAGTTGAAACAATGTAAAAATGACAGAAGAATCTTTTCGGTATTAGAAGTATGAAACATTGTATTCGGCAGTGGAAGTCACTTTTTATTATTTGTTAACATAAAATTTATGCTTGCCAAGATAGGGAATTTCGGTGAGAAATTGCCCAAATGTATGTTCTTTTTTCTTTCTTTTCTTTTCTCTCTTCTCTTTCTTTGGTTTCTTTTCCTTTCTCTTTCCTTTGTCTAAATATGTTTGTTTTCTTTTTCCTTAGTTTATTATTATTGGGAATTTTGTTTTTAGCTATGTTATTGTATTAGCTCTCCATGGAAGCCTCTGCCCTCTCCCACTGTTTAGACAAGGGGTAAAATGTATTGTTTAGGAGGGGAAGTGAAGGAAAGAGAAGTCTTTTTTGAAATATAATTCAAAATTGTGTAACTTTCCTTATGCAATTTGTACTCAGCCTTTTGTGGTGCTTTCTGTATTGTAAAGAAAAAATATTAATAAAGTATCAGAAATATATTTTTTTTAAAAAAAGGACATGACTCGGGCCCACAACACACTTAAAATTCCCCTCCCGCCAACTCTTCCCCACCCCCTGTGCATTCTACCATGTTGCCTCTTGCTCACCTCTTCTCCAGGCTGAGTTGGCAGCGGCAGCAACAGCTTTGCCCCCAGGCTTCCTTTGGTGCCACCCACAGAGTGCAGCCAGGGGAAGCATGCCCCACATGCCTCCAGTCGCAATTGACCAATTTCTCAGCTATGGAAACCAATTCACCCCCAGTGCCTCCATCTTGCCAGGATTCAAGTCCAGCTTATTCCCCCCACCCCATTCATCTCATCATTGCATCCAAGCAGTGGTTCGGGGACTGTATGGCCTCTCCCAGATCAGATGTTGAAAATATACTCGGAGTCAAGTGTGAATTCCATGCTCTTTATTCAGCTCATAGTAGCAATGATGAATCTTTCCCCAAAACGTCTGCTATATATACATTATTTACACAATGGGCCCCACGTGATTGGCTAATTCTGGGCTACTCCTGTAGGCCAATCAGGTTGCGGATTCTCTTCATCCAGGAGCCTGATTGGCTGCTCTTGCAGGCCAATCAGGTCGCTGATTCACTTCCACCTGGAGCTGGATTGGGTGGCTCCTGTGGACCAATCAGACTGCTGCATTCTGGATCCTATTGTTCTAGGAACAATCAGACTGCTGCATTTTGGAACCTATTGTTCTAGGATTCAGCTCAGTACATAACAGATGTTATGGAGAAATAGAACTGAGTGTCATCTGCGTACCGATGACAGCTTGCCCCCAAACACTGGAGATAAGATAGCCCCCCTGCACCCCAAAATGTAGCTGCCAGGGTCCCCCAAAGCACTCTGCTAATGCTACTTTGTGGACTTGGTCCCAGAGTTAGGACTGGATTAAGCTGTAACACAGTGCTCCCAATTCCCATTCTCCGGGGGTTGGTCCAGGAGGACATCGTTGTCAAAATGCAATAAACCTTCCTTCCTTCCTTCCTTCCTTCCTTCCTTCCTTCCTTCCTTCCTTCCTTCCTTCCTTCCTTCTTTCTTTCTTTCGCCAGGCACTCTTCTGCAACAGCCGTTGCTTCAGAAAAAAGGAAAATTTGGAATGAAAAGTAGAGCAGAGAATACCTGATCAAAATGTGGACAAATCACTCCCTCTCAAGAATCACAGCACCAGAAGAAAGATATATCAAAAGCTGACAAGCAGTGCTGTACAAGAGACACGGCCAATAAAAAGCGAGTCAGCTAAGGCAGAAGACTTGATGTGCAGTCTATTTTTAAATAAATTAATAAATATACCCAGATTGGATTATTTTTGAGGCTGTTGAGAATGGTGTGTGTTGGACAGGGCAGGGCAGGGTGCCTGTGAACTATGTTGAGAATATATAGAAGCAGCAAAAATGGCATTCAAAGAACAGGACGCTTCCAGCTGCTAACGGCATAAAAGCTGCAGAGGAGGGTCATTTTTAAAAACATATTCAAGTCGCCCTTAAATGTGAACTCCAAAGAGCTGCATTCAGCGTAGAACGGAGGTGCCATGGGAGAAAGGAAGCTCGGTGTAAGCGCGAAATCTCTTTAAATCACATTTTACATTAAAATGCATTGATCCATAATGTTGCTTTGTAATTGTTGTAAGAATTTTAAGGTCTTATATATATATAATAAATGTTCATAAGTGTTCCAAGCAAACAAGGCCACATGTCTGAAGACAGCCCACAGGCCTGTCTCCATTTTGACTCCCAGCTGACCAGTATTTTTCTGCAAGGAAGGAGGGGGTGATTGTCTCAGTGATAATTCCAAAATAAAAAATAAAAAAATTCCTTCTAGTAGCACCTTAGAGACCAACTAAGTTTGTTCTTGGTATGAGCTTTCGTGTGCATGCACACTTCTTCAGGAAGTTTAGGGGAGTTTGCCAAAAATATCTCACCTGTCTGACCGGCACTGACACTTGCACGCATCAGAAAAGCTGCCAATCATCTGCCAGATTGTCACAGTGGCAGCCAATCAACACCAGCCCTTGCCGCAGCAACCAATAACACACCCAACTGCCGCTGAGCAGCACCGGGTCGCGGCTGCAACCAATCCCATGTCCGTCCGTCCCATGCACTATCCGTGTATAAAAAGTAAAGGTAAAGGGACCCCTGACCATTAGGTCCAGTCGTGACCGACTCTGGGGTTGCGGCGCTCATCTCACATTATTGGCCGAGGGAGCCGGCGTATAGCTTCCGGGTCATGTGGCCAGCATGACTAAGCTGCTTCTGGCGAACCAGAGCAGCACACGGAAACGCCGTTTACCTTCCCGCTGCAGTGGTACCTATTTATCTACTTGCACTTTAACGTACTTTCGAACTGCTAGGTTGGCAAGAGCAGGGACCGAGCAACGGGCGCTCACCCCGTCACGGGGATTCAAACCGCTGACCTTCTGATCGGCAAGCCCTAGGCTCTGTGGTTTAACCCACAGAGCCACCTGCATCCCATATCCATGTATAAGACGACCTCAATTTTTTGACATAATTTTATAATAAAAAATACTCGTCTCGAACATAAAAAAGACACACACACACACACCGTTGCCCAAGCACTGACATTCAGGAATGCAAGAGGCTGTGTCATCTGAGGACGGCTAATTTTCTCCATCTCTGCATTGGAAGTGCTTGAATGATTCACTCGAGAAGGATCAGCCTCCCACAAAGGCTTTGGTGATGCAGAGATGCAGAAAGAAGTCTTCTTTGTAGATAGGTACGTTAGACTTGTAGAAGCTTGTAATTAGTTTGCACTAAACCCTCCCATTATTTCATGCAGGTGGCAAGGAATGGGGAAATTTAAAAGGGCATCAGATGTCAAGCAGCCAAAGGCCTGGTTAAAGAGGAATGTTTTTGCCTGGTGCCTAAAGATGTTGAATGAAGGTGCCAACCGGACCTCCCTGGGGAAAGCATTCCACAAACAGGGAGCCACTGCAGAAAAGGCCCCGTTCTCGTGTTGCCTCCCTCCAGACCTCATGAAGAAGAGCCTCAGATAATAATCATATTGAGGCCTCTCCCTCTGGTAAAGCGGGTTCTCCTTCATGGAGAGCACGTGTTGCGGTGGGGGCTAACAAGTCACCCCACTGTTGCTGGGCGGGTTAGGATAGATGACCATGGCAGGTGATTGGGCCCTGCTGGTTGCTGGGGAGAATGTTATGTAGCAATTTTTGATGGACAGCTCAGAGGTTATATATTCCCAGTGCAGGCAGCACGCGGCCCTCTTTGCTGCGTGCATTGGATCACCCGCCCTCCCTCCCTTTATTTAGGCTTGTGCGTTGACCTTGCTATGCCTGTCATGGGGTTGTCTGCTTTTGGGGCAGGGGCCTGGTAGGAATTTTTCCATCTGGCTGATGGGCTGTTGCCATTTAGTTTTCGCCTACTGCGTAGCAATTAGCCACAACTTGTAAGGTTGCGGTTAGGCATTGGTTATTAAATTGGTTGGTGGAGGGGATGTGGTTGGCTGTGCCTGCCCCTCCAATGCTGCTGCGCGGGGAATTCCATTAAAGGAATCCAGGGGCTCCTCATGTTTTTGTCCGTATCCCCCGGTCGGGGGCCAGGGCGATGCAAGAGCCCCTGGGAACATTTGGGGAGAGGCGAGGGTCCGGACCCCATGCTCCCATTCTCTCCCCAAAGTGTTTTCCCTTTACTGACTTCCGCTAACCGGACGGATGTCAGTCTGCCCCCAGGAGGGGGCAGCTAGTTGGAACCAATGCCTAAGCAACCACTCACATTTTTTGTATTTTAATAAAAGTTGTGGCCAAAATCATGCCAAAAACCTTAAACTTAAATTACTGTGTGTAGTGTGAGGGGACCTCGACACGCAACAGGACTCTCATGAAGCGTTCAGCAACAGTCCTGTATCTCAGCAACTCATATCTGCTCATATGAGCACGCAAACAGCAGAGTAAATGAAAGCTTGGCTGCGGAAATATGTACCCGTAGCATCGCTAATTTTATTGCTGTACATCAAATCAAAGCAAAGTAAAGCAAATCATAATAAAGAAAACAAGAACAGTGTGAGGAGCAGCTCACACAAACATCCTGTCTGCCCGGGAGACAGAACAAAGAGCCTAAAAACAAAAGCACAGAGACCAGAAGTGCTGTGTCTGAGTTTCCGTTCTCACACTTGTGGAATAAGGATCACATGATCCAGAAATGAGAGAATGAAAATCGTAACAAATCACAGGGTCTAGGTAGGCTCATATGGAGACAGACGATCCTTGATGTGGTCCCGTGCTATTTAAGGCTTTATAGGTCAAAACCCAGGTGGCGCTGTGGGTTAAACCACAGATCCTAGGGCTTGCTGATCAGAAGGTCGGCGGTTCGAATCCCTACGACGGGGTGAGCTCCCGTTGCTCGGTCCCAGCTCCTGCCCACCTAGCAGTTCGAAAGCACATCAAAGTGCAAGTAGATAAATAGGAACTGCTCTGGCGGGAAGGTAAACGGAGTTTCTGTGCGCTGCTCTGGTTCGCCAGAAGCGGCTTAGTCATGCTGGCCACATGACCCAGAAGCTGTATGCCAGCTCTCGGCCAATAAAGCGAGATGAGCGCCGCAACCCCAGAGTCGGACACGACTGGACCTAATGGTCAGGGGTCCCTTTACCTTTACCTTTTTAGGTCAAAACCAGCACTTTGAGATGGAAGGAAGAGACAACCCCGACCAGGGAAGAATGGCAAACCAAGTTGATGGACTATGCGGAAATGGCAAAATTAACTGGGAAGCTCAGGAACCAAGAAGACAAGAACTTTTAAAAAGAATGGGGGAAGTTTATAATGTATATATACAAGATTATTGTAAGCAGGTTAAAACATTGGCAGGATTTTAAACACACTTGTAATGTAACTTAGAAAAAAAAATGTAGAAGTATTGATACGCAGCAGAAAATAGGATCAATAGAGCCCATGGAAGGGATGGGGGGAAGTCAGGAGATTCAGAGTAATCTCGATATTTGGATTCAGAATTGGTTTCGCTGTATGTTTATTTGGGGGGGGATTATTTCAAAACAAAAACAAAAACACCAGCACTTTGAATTGGGCCTGGAAACCAATTGGCAGTCAGTGCAGTTGGGCCAGGATCAAACTGCCTTGTCCCAGTGAGCATCTGGATCCTTGACCAATTATTCTCAAACTAGTTGAAGGTAGCCCGTTACATTAACGGGCGCTAGAGGAGGCGGAGGAGGCGGCAGGAGGCGGCAGAGGCTGGCGGCTGACTGCAGCTGACAGGCTGGAGAGACGGGGCGGCGAGGGAGACATCCGTGCGAGGCGGTGGCGCTGTCGCAACTGACAACGCGCGTGCGCCGCCGCTGCCTCCCGGACACGCCCCCCTCTCCGGCCGCTCCAATGCCTGCGTCCCTGTTGGGTGGGGGAAGGAGAGCTCTCCAATCCGTGCGTCCCTGTGGGACATGCGCACTCGCGCAGTTCCACTGACACACAGTGGACGCAGGGACACTTGAACATTATTATATGTGATGAATGTAGTCTTCAATAAAGAACATTTCATTGGCCCTGCACTAGACTGGGCACATTAATGCAGTGGAGGAAGAGGCAAAGAATTTCTCAATCTCCCCTGCAACTTCTCTGATCTCTATTTTCTTTAGACCTCTCTCACAGCCAACACTCAGACTTGCAGTCAATGGCTTGATTTCAATATAGCCCTTTCCTTATTTTTTAATTCAATCGTACTTTTTTAAAAACAAGCAAACAAACACTCTCCCTTTCAGAAGACAATGCAAGAATATTGTAAAATGGCAGCTGGATCGATCAAGAGACATCCAAGAGGCCTCCAAGATTATTATTATTATAGCAAAAGTTTTGCTGTAATTAATACAGATATTGTTAACTTGGAGAAATAATAACTTTGTCCAACTGGAAAAACAATGTAGAAGATGAATGTTCTCTTCTTCCTACTTTCTGTGGATAACAAGGTTAAGGAATTCTTTTATTAGAAAATTAAACTTTGGGTGACTAATATAGTCAGAAAGATAAATAATCTGAGTGCAAAATATGGATTTAATAAATTGTACTTAAATAGTTGTACATCATTGTCAAGCACAGGAGGCCTTGGGTGATTAACTGAACGGTGTTTTACCATGTAGCATCAGCATAATGATTGGTTCTTCATGTCTTCCATTGAATTATTAGTTTTTAAGTAATTTTTTTCTGTCCAATAGACAGAGCCAGTGGTGCAGAGACCAGAGCACAGATTTTCATCTTCTCTACCGCTTTCTGACATTTTAGCTCAGCGATGGCCAAACTTGGCCCTCCAGCTGTTTTGGGACTACAACTCCCATCATCCCTAGCTAACAGGACCAGTGGTCAGGGATGATAGGAATTGTAGTCCCAAAACAGCTGCATGGCCAAGTTTGCCCATTACTGTCTTAGCTGGAAGATCACTGAACAGTCCCATCTTGAAGGAGATGTCCAATAGCTGTTGTTTGTTGAGTATGATGAATAGTGTGTAACTTGCACTGAGACCTTCTCTCAGATCAAGGCCAGGGATGCAGGCAGCCATACCTGAATCCAGAACTGGAGAAATCCTCCAGTTCACGCTCCCAGAGGTCAGTGGCTCAACCTTGAAAATCAGAAGCACAGCTGACAAAGGGCGTTTTTCTGTTAAAGAGGCAAGAGCTGAAGGTTAGGCACTAAATCTTTCTACTAAGCCTGCCCAATATAGAGGCTTCATACTGCCTGTCATTTGCTGGGGGCTGATGTTGCGCATCCCTATTCCAACCATTTAGCACTAGCCTGGTAGCCATGGTCAACCAGGAATCGCACACAGGCAAATGAGTTGGTGGGCAGAGGGTGGGGCAGCAGTGTGTGTTGTTCTTTCCTTGCTAGAAAACAAGCTGGCTGCTAAATAAGAGAAACCCCCTCCTCTGGACCCAGCATAGAAATGTGTCTCTCCATCCCTCCCCTCTGAGTCCCCAGAAGGCTAATGTTTATTTACTTTCTTACTCTTATCGTTATGAGGAGAGAATTGTTGTTCTGACCTAATCTCTGCTGGATTGTTAAATAGTTAACTGTAGGAAGGCAAGGCCAGATTAAGGTGGCTGCAGTTCTTTAGGACCCTATGGATTCCTATAGCCTGGAGTCAAAATAACTCAATCAGCATTTGCAGTTCTGACTCCACTTGTTGGCTTAAAACACTGAAAGGTGGGAGCAGTCAGGTTGGCATTTCTCATAGAAATCTCTTAGAATAATGCCTGCACCTTTTGTTTAATAACTTTCCTTCTGGTAGGGCTAGAGGCTTGCAAGTTTTTTAATGAAAGGTCAGAGTCTGGGCTGCCTTGCAGGCATTATTTGCACCATTATGAATTGAACCCTGTGTGAAGGGAAAACAACTGATCTTCTAGTCCTAACTGAAGCTAAAGAGATTAGGGTTGTTAGAAAATTCTGTTCTAATCACATAGATGTGAAAATTCCCCCTGTATGCATGTTTACTCAGTGGTGAGGACCAGAACTCCTTGAAGTGAATGCAATCTGGATAAATGGATAAATTTATTTATTGTCATTGTCCGTATATACACAGTATACACAACAACGAAAATCAAACACCCAAAGACCGGATTTACCGTACACATTTGCACATATCTCCAACACTCTCAACCTATTAAGACATAATCTATTAAAACATAACATAATCCAGAATATAACATAACCTATTAAAAGCATAACATAACCTAAAACGTATCTCATTCCTTATTACTCACTGCTTGCTATTTCTTACTACTGGCCCTGAGATCATTATTTAATGCAATCAAAGCTCTTGGATAGAAACTATTCAGAAGGCGTGTGGTTCAAGTTTTCATCGTCCTGTATCTTCTGCCCAAAGGCAACAGTTCAAAGAGGTTGTGAGCAGGGTGGGTGGGATCTCTCAGGATATTGTGTGACTTCTTCAAGCAGCGAGACATGAAGATCTCATCCAGGGTTGGTAGTTGGAGCCCAATAACATTCTGGGCAATTTTAATTATTCTCTGTAAAGCTTTTTTATCCATTACAGAGCTGCTCCCATACCACGATAATATACTGTAGGTTAAGACACTCTCAATGGTACTGTGATAATAGGACAGAAGTAGGTGCTGAGATAGATTCAATCCCCTGAGCATTCTCAGGAAATACAATATATTACTGTATTTTAATGTTCTGTTGAAAGCCGCCCAGAGTGGCTGGGGAAACCCAGCCAGATGGGCGGGGTATAAATAATAAATTATTATTATTATTATATAACCTCCCCTGCACCTTCCTCACAACCATATTAATGTTTGCAGTCCATGAGAGGTCCTCAGAGATGTAAATGCCCAGGTATTTAAAACTGTCAACCCTCTCCACCTCCTCGCCATTTATGTGCAATGGTAAAAATACACTTTTCTTCCTCCTAAAGTCAATTATGAGTTCTTTGGTTTTTTTGGTGTTAAGCATAAGATTCTGCATTCATTGACAATGTTCCCCCCCCCCATTACATTTTCTCCTCTTATATTATACATTTTGGCTCTTTAAGGCCGTGACTTCCATCAAACCTTCCTTATGATTTTCTATTTTTCATTTCCAATTTCTGTATTTTCCTTATTTAACCATTGCTTTCAAACTATAACATCCAAAATATATCACTAAGATTCCATCTCTACAATGTTTTTGTATTTTAACTTACAAAACTTATTGCAATCCTACCAACATATTTAATTGACTACAATTGTCTTTCAAATAATTTACGAATTTAGTCCAATCTTTGATGAACTTTTGGTCCCGCTGTTCTCGGATTCTTCCCGTCATTTTAGCCAGTTCCGCATACTCCGTTAACTTCAATATCCATTCTTCCTCTTTTTTCCATTTCTGTGCTAGTAGAATTTTCGCCACGGTTGTTGCATATTGAAAAAGTTTAACATCTTGTCGATTAATGTCTTTACCTACAATTCCCAATAAGAAAGCTTCTGTGTTTTTTTTAGTATATGTATATTTCAACATTTCTTAATTTCATTATGTATCATGTCTCAAAAGCATTTCACTTTCTTACATTCCCACCACATATGATAAAAGGTACCTTCTTTTTCCTTACATTTCCAGCATTTATTATCTGCCTTGTAAAGTTTGGCTAGTTTAACTGGTGTAATATACCATGTATAAATCATTTTCCTCCGTCCCTGTCTGCCAACCCAGTCCTGATCTGGAGATTCCTCGGGACGCATAGCAGGTTGTGTTAGTCTGTTGCAGCAAAAGCAACAAAGGGTATTGTGGCACCTTAAAGACTAACACCTTAAAGACTAACAAATTGTTATGTTTTAAGCTTTCATAGACTGGAGCCCACTTCCATCAGATGCATGAAGCAGATCCTTCAGTAGCACATCTGTGTCATTTTAAAGGACTTTTATGACTTTTCTTAAGCAACTGAAATCCCCCCATAGGGACAACTCTGAATTCTGTTCGGAAATATTCATGAAGATAGATATCCTTGAACTTGTTTGCATAAAAACTTTTAGAAGTTTTAGTTTTAGGAAACAAGGTTGTTATATCTACCTATCAGATTTTAGAATGTCTTGATTTGAAATTTGCATATTGTTGGTCTTTTGTAATAATGTTACCAATAAGTTTGTTCTTTTTCTCCCCATGAATAAAGGCTTTACAACTCATTTCCCCCCGAACACTGAATACTTTTACTTCATTCAATTAATCTACTTTGCACCTTCTAGAATAATTTGTGCACCAATCATCTGTCAGAGGCCTGACAAATGAGTAACAGCAAGAGCACAACATACCATGTATGGGCTTTCTGCTCTATTGAAATCAGGTTAGGGAATTAAATTTGCCAAACCTGCAGAAGAAAATGACAAGCCTTACAAAACTGCTCCATAAATAATGTTATTTTATTAGAAAAGTATTGCACTTTTAATCCGTCTTAATAAATATCCTAGAGCTATGAAGCTCAGCCCAAGGCAATATGTGAAAATTTTATATCAGAGAATGGGATAGAATCGCAATGAATTTCTTCCTGCTGGTTCCTTCATTGTACTGTACATATCTTAGGACTCCATAAATACTCCATAGCACTAGCTTTACAACTATGCAAAGCCATTAGAGATACTTCCAAAATTCTTCTCATCTGAATTCCTACCTGGTTTGTCTGATTCTTAATTCCCTGGTCTTGTCTGTGAAGTGGAGCTGATGCTTCAGTATTCCTGCATTCCTTGTTTCATTTCTAAACTTTAGTTTGCCACAGCATCACTTCCTTCAGTTTATAAGCACCTTTTCTTCCCTTCTACATTAACTGTGTAGTTGTTGTTGTTTAGTCATTTAGTCATGCCTGACTCTTCGTGACCCCATGGACCAGAGCACGCCAGGCACTCCGGTCTTCCACTGCCTCCCACAGTTTGGTCAAACTCGTGTTGGTAGCTTCAAGAACACTGTCCAACCATCTCGTCCTCTGTCGTCCCCTTCTCCTTGTGCCCTCCATCTTTCCCAACATCAGGGTCTTTTCCAGGGAGTCTTCTCTTCTCATGAGGTGGCCAAAGTATTGGAGCCTCAGCTTCAGGATCTGTCCTTCCAGTGAGCACTCAGGGATGATTTCCTTAAGAATAGATAGGTTTGATCTCCTTGCAGTCCATGGGACTCTCAAGAGTCGCCTCCAGCACCATAAAAGCATCAATTCTTTGGCGATCAGCCTTCTTTATGGTCCAGCTCTCACTTCCATACATCACTACTGGGAAAACCATAGCTTTAACTATACGGACCTTTGTTGGCAAGGTGATGTCTCTGCTTTTTAAGATGCTGTCTAGGTTTGTCATCACTTTTCTCCCAAGAAGCAGGGGTCTTTTAATTTCGTGACTGCTGTCACCATCTGCAGTGATCATGGAGGCCAATAAAATAAGCCCATGCTGTCCCAAAGCTTGTGGGAGGGACAAGGTTTCACAAAAATATAAGCTTTTATATCACTTTTCTAACAGAATCCAAATTTGTGGGGTGGGGTGGGCAGCAGGATGTTAGGGAGCTGTCTGATCTGTTAGGCGTTGGTACACGGCATTTTGATCTTTGTTTGCAATTGATAAAAAATATTCTTCTGGACATCTGCATTCCATAGATTCTGGTATAATAATAATAATAATAATAATAATAATAATAATAATAATAATAATAATAATTTATTTATACCCTGCCCATCTGGCTGGGTTTCCCCAGCCACTCTGGGCAGCTTTCAACAGAGCATTAAAATACAATAATCTATAAAAAATTAAAGGCCTCCCTAAACAGGGCTGCCTTCAGATGTCTTCTAAAGGTCTGGTAATTGTTGTTCTCTTTGACATCTGAAGGGAGGGCGTTCCACAGGGCGCTTCACACTACCACAGGGCGTTCCACACTACCGAGAAGGCCCTCTGTCTGGCTCCCTGTAACTTGGCTTCCCGCAGTGAGGGAACTGCCAGAAGGCCCTCGGCACTGGACCTCAGTGTCCGAGCTGACCGATGGGGGTGGAGACGCTCCTTCAGGTATACTGGACCGAAGCCATTTAGGGCTTTAAAGGTCAGCACCAACATTTTGAATTGTGCTCGGAAACGTAGTGGGAGCCAGTGTAGGTCTTTCAAGACCGGTGTTATGTGGTCTCGGCGGCCGCTCCCGGTCACCAGCCTAGCTGCCGCATTCTGGATTAGTTGTAGTTTCCGGGTCACCTTCAAAGGTAGCCCCACATAGAGCGCATTGCAGTAGTCCAAGCGAGAGATAACTAGAGCATGCACCACTCTGGCGAGACAGTCCGCAGGCAGGTAGGGTCTCAGCCTGCATACCAGATGGAGCTGGTAGACTGCTGCCCTGGATACAGAATTAACCTGTGCCTCCATGGACAGCTGTGAGTCCAAAATGACTCACAGGCTGCGCACCTGGTCCTTCAGGGGCACAGTTACCCCATTCAGGACCAGGGAGTCCTCCACACCTGCCCGCCTCCTGTCCCCCAAAAACAGCACTTCTGTCTTGTCAGGATTCAACCTCAATCTGTTAGCCGCCATCCATCCTCCAACCGCCTCCATCCTCCAACCGCCGATATGACCCCTTTTGGCAACTGGAGTTGTTTAGGATTTTCAACTTGGCATGGTTAGTTGTGGTTGACATGCACTTTCACCTTCTTTAGGGTGTGGTTTCTCTTCAGACATGGCCCTAACCTCTGGGTAGTTTTCAGGGTATCTGCCTGTGCTGCATGGGCTGTCTACCTGAAAAGGGTCTGACAGGCAGCTGAACTCTAGCTGGCTGCCGTCCTTTGTCTGATTCAAACTGTAAGGTCCTGAAACACAGAAACACTCATTCCCAGAAACTCTTTCCCAGTTCATGTATTTCAACTTCTTTTCTAACTTTCCAATGTTTACTGTGTCCATCGTGCCTCAATCCCAGTACCCAAAGCACGTTCTGAAGCCATAACATTCAATATGGTTTTTCCATCCTTGGGGCCGCTATATTATGTAACTGCATCAATGTGATTTGCTTGAAGCCAAGTAGACCATCCTTCCACAACGCAACTCAAATCAAAGAGCTGGCCAATGGAGGAAGCAAGAAGATAAAATAAAGGAGGCTGTGAATACAGTCCTATCACCAGCCATAATTTAATTCCCTATTTAAATATATTATTCATTTTCAGCGGCTGCCTGTTCTCTCTAATTTTTAAATCAAAGCTTTTGTATGTGACACTCTAATAGATGGTAATTTTCTGCTTCTATCTCTCTCTACTTACATTAACTCTTTTTTAAAAAAAAAACAACAGTGAGGATTTTTTTTTCCTGAAAAAAAGAGAGATAAAAATACATGGGCTCCAGTCCAGCTCCCATCTTGAGCAAAATAACTCTTGGCTCCAGAAAGTATCATTTGGTCTCTGAAGAGTTGTCTCTGACTAGTTCAATGGGGCATCTATAAGCATTACGACAGATGACTGTGTGCACCCTGAAATGTGTCGGCAAAAAACCAATACGAGTGTAGATAATAATAATAATAATAATAATAATAATAATTTATTTCTACCCCGCCCATCTGGCTGGCTTTTACCCAGCCACTCTGGGCAGCTCCCAACCGAATATTAAAAACACAATACAGCATTAAACATTAAAAACTTCCCTAAACAGGGCAGCCTTCAGCTTCCACACACTGATCTCACTTCTGGGACGTGGGTGGTGCTGTGGTGTAAACCACTGAGCCTAGGGATTGCCGATCAGAAGGTCGGCGGTTCAAATCCCCGTGACGGGGTGAGCTCCCGTTGCTCGGTCCCAGCTCCTGCCAACCTAGCAGTTCGAAAGCACATCAAGTGCAAGTAGATAAATAGGTACCGCTCCAGCGGGAAGGTAAATGGCGTTTCCATGCGCTGCTATGGTTCGCCAGAAGCGGCTTAGTCTTGCTGGCCACATGACCCGGAAGCTGTCTGCGGACAAACACTGGCTCCCTCGGCCTATAGAGCGAGATGAGTGCGCAACCCCAGAGTCGTCCCCGACTGGACCTAATGGTCAGGGGTACCTTTACCTTTACCTTTTTAACCAAGCTCAATTACTCATAAGGTCTGTTCTTGGGAACTTTTATAAACAGATCACCCTGGAAATGGGAACACCCTGTGGTAATGCTCACCTGTTGGTGCTGCACAGATATTAAGTGGCAGAACTTGAGTCTAAAAAACCTCCCAGGACAATATTAGCCCCTTTTAAAGATTCCAGCTGGTGGCGTGTGTGTGTGTGTGTGTGTGTGTGTGTGTGTGTGTGTGTGTATTTGCATATCTGCCCTCTTGATCAGCAGACATACACACGCAGGTTTGTATCAGATGCTGACATGTGCATGTGTAGGTCAGAGGCAATGCCTGTCGCCACAATAACATAGTTAGATTGTCTGAAAAGGGCTGTACTCAAAAGTCTCTGCGACTGAAGTGTGCTACATTTGCAGATACATTTTACTAATGTACGTTTAGCCTGGATAAGAGGAGACTGAGAGGAGATATAACAGCCATCTTCAAGAGGGCTGTCATATGGGAGATGAGGCAAGCTTGTTTTTGCCTGCTCTATTGGGGGGGTGGGGAAGGCCTTTCGTTAGGGGAGGCAAAACCTCAGTTACCTATATATATATATAAATATATATATATATATATATATATATATATATTGTTCAGTAGCACTGTAGAGACCAACTATGTTTGCTCTGGGTATAAGCTTTTGTGTGCATGCACATTTTTTCACCACACCTATCAGCCAATCACCCATCTGAGTAATACCCCTCTCCTCCCTCTCACTATATATAAGGGTCTGGTGACTTCTGTTTCAGTGTATCTGAAGAAGTGTGCATGCACACGAAAGCTCATACCAAGAACAAACTTAGTTGGTCTCTACGGTGCTACTGGACATTTAAATAATAATACTAATAAAAAATAGGTAACTGAGGTTCTGCTTTCCATAACAAAAGGCCTTTTTTAATCTATTTTGACTACGTCAGACCAACACACAGGACCGGTGCCCTAGGCGAGGGGGCGGGCCACGTGACGTCATTGCGCATGATGTACATTGCCCCACCCCCTGCCCGGCCGGGCACCCCACACCGCCGCGGTTTTCGTCGCTGGTTGGGGCAGCACCGGGCGGCGGCGGGGGACGGGGGGCAGGCTGGCCAGCGCCCCCTCCATTTTGGCGCCCTAGGCAACTGCCTAGTTCACCTTAATGGACACGCCGGCCCTGCCAACACAGCTACCTACCTGACTCAGTTACCTATGTATTTTTATTGATTATGGGGAGGGGGAGCTGCCCCACCCCACCCCGCCATCCCTGGCTACGTCCATGAACCAGTGGGCTGGGGAAACCCAGCCAGATGGTCAGGGTATAAATAAATAAAATTAATAATAATAATAATAATAATAATAATAATAATAATAATAATTTTATTGTAGTGACTTCAAGTTACAAGAAAGGAGATTCCAATCAAACCTCAGGAATGACTTTCTGATAGCAAGAGTTGATTGACAGTGGAATGGACTCCCTCGGGAGGCGATGGACTGTCTTTCATTGGAGGTTTGTAGGAAGTGGTGGGATGGCCCATCTGCCATGGATGCTTTAGTTGAGAGTCCTGCATTGCAGGGGGTTGGTCTAGATGACCCTTGGGGATCCCTCCCAACTCTACAGTTCTATGATTCTATGTTTTTTAGCCATTTGACTTATAGACATCACATTTATGCACCGTGCCATGTTCACTGCTGCTTTCCATATGCTGGGGAGAATTCAGCCAATACAGTGGTACCTCGGGTTAAGAACTTAATTCGTTCCGGAGGTCCGTTCTTAACCTGAAACTGTTCTTAACCTGAGATACCACTTTAGCTAATGGGGCCTCCCGCTGCCGCCGCATGATTTCTGTTCTCATCCTGAAGCAAAGTTCTTAACTCGAGGTACTATTTCTGGGTTAGCGGAGTCTGTAACCTGAAGCGTCTGTAACCTGAAGCATCTGTAACCCGAGGTACCACTGTAGAAACAAACCAGATGCTGGGTGAATGCTGGAGCAAGAAATGTGAGCTGCATCTTTTTGTCTTTTTGTTTCTGCGTTTTCTAACCGAGGCAAGAACTGATGCTTTAATTTATTGTCTACAGGAGCTCAATGGATCAAAATTATATTGCCTCTGTTTTGAAAAGGGAAGAAGTTGTAATGGACTGGGAATCCTAAACAACCCCCGTTTTGCTTCCAAGAGTTTTAGATTCACAGGCTGAGAGCTGCTGGCAAACAGGTCGCCTTTCGATAGAACTCGTTCAGTTGGTGCAAAAGCAGATGGATAATCACTATAGCAACTTAAAAACACACCAGGAAAAAAGGCATTCAAACAGATGTCATGATTGGCATTCATTTCCTAAAGTCCTTACTGTCAATAAGTATTTTCCCCACCCTTCTAATAGAAATGGCTGTAATGCTAATTCCAAGAAATATGCATATTAATGTGTGGAAAGGAAGGATGCGTTCGGACCAACCACTTATAGCTAATTGTATTCTGCTGATTACTTCTGTGGATGCCTTGTCTTGCATTCCACTCACATGTATTTGGATAATTACATGTTGTAATTCTTCGGCGATCAGCCTTCTTTATGGTCCAGCTCTCACTTCCATACATCACTACTGGGAAAACCATAGCTTTAACTATATGGACCTTGATAGTGTCAACCATTTTGGTTGCCCATTGGGGCATTTTTTTTGGGGGGGGAAGCATCTTTGATCAACCTTTGGGGCTCTCCTGCCCATAGCTACCGTGTTTCCCCTATTTTAAGACACCGTCTTAATTTTTTTCCCTCAAGAAAACGCACTATGGCTTATTTTGAGGGGATGTCTTATTTTTATTATGTAAGCACGCCTTGGCAAGGCCACGCTCGAGTTCTGGGGCTGCGAAGGACGGGACGGGCGCGGAGCTCTTTGTTTGCTTGCCGGCAGCGGGGGGAGAATCCAAGCTGAGCTTTGAGGAAACGGGCACCAGAGAGACCCGTGTTCGCTGGGCGCTCTCTCCTGCTCCTCCTCCGCTGCCTTCCCTCCTCGAAACTTGACAGAAGCCTTGTTTTCCAAGGGGCCTCTTGGGCGACGCACAGGGCGACTCGGGGGATTTCGCTGTGGCGGCGAGCAGGGAAAGCCCGTGCCGCCTTCCCTCTCCGCCACGGCAGCCGCCCTGTGCACTCTGCGTTGAGCAGAGTTGGGCGAGCACATGGGCGAAGATACCTTCGGAGTGCCTTTGTCGTGCCCACTGCCCCTTCCTGTGCGCCCTGCTCTGCAGAGTTCCTAAGCGCTGCTTCTGGGGCTGACTGGTTTTGGTGGCGGGACTGGACGCCCAGCCCCGCCTTTTCTTTGGCACCCTCCAGAACTGCGCCTATCACTATGGCTTATTTTCGGGGTGCGGCTTATATTTCGCAAATGCGGAAAAATCCTGCTATGACTTATTTTATGACTACATCTTAAAATAGGGAAAACAGACTATGTCACTCAATTTTCCTCTCCCCAGTTTACTCCTATTGCTCCACCTTCTGTTCAGCAGCTGAGATGCCAATCTGAAAAGCCACACTTCTTCCAATGCCTTTGTATCAAACACTTTGTATCGTCTAAATGGGTGGATGGGAGGCAAATAGTCACCTTCGCCACCTCATGACCAAGGGTTTAGTGAGTGAAGAGGGGGGGCTGCAGCTTTATTGCCACCCGGTGAAACCCTCAGAAGTGCCCTAGTGGCAATCCAGGGGTTTGTTAGGGTAATAGTTGAAGGTCCCTGAAGGATAGGGTCCACCACAGATCTCTCTCAAGTAACTGCACCACAGCAGAGGGCCTTTCAGTCTAGGCCAGGGGTCAGCAACCTTTTTCAGCCGTGGGCCGGTCCAGCGTCCCTCAGACCATACGGTGGGCCAGACTATTTTTTTGGGGGGGGAATGAACGAATTCCTATGCCCCCCCAAATAACCCGGAGATGCATTTTAAATAAAAGCATACATTCTACTCATGTCAAAACACCAGGCTGGCCCCACAAATAACCCAGAGATGCATTTTAAATAAAATAACGTATTCTACTCATGTAAAAACACTCTGTTTCCCGGACTGTCTGCGGGCCGGATTGAGGAGGCGATTGGGCCGCATCCAGCCCACGGGCCTTAGGTTGCCTACCCCTGGTCTAGGCTCAGCACTTCTAGCACATTCATCCTAATGGTTAAATCATACACCCAAATTATGGGCCTTCCTTTAATGTTGCTCAGTATGTTAAGGGAATTTGTTGAAAATGAAGGCTTCTGCACACTTACCATGGAGCAAATCTTGCTTGATTCGACGGAACTCAGTTTTGAGGGCTACTTTCTAAAACACACAATCTGTTCATTAGTTTGTGGAGATTTTTCTGTTCGCCTTGACATCATTTTAGCATTTCATCAAACCCTTCTGAGCTCTAGCAACTGTCTGATGGTTATATAAACCAATTATTTTTTTCCTCACAGAAAGAGCTTCCCATCTGGTAGACTCAGTTGCTAGGCAGGGCTTTGTCGCTTGTAGCAACTCTGCTAAAACCTTAGTCAACATCATTAGGCGCAAACAGAACAATAGGTAAATCAGCTCTAAGCCACAGGTTAATGGAGTGAATCATTGTGCAGTGCAATTGGGGGTGTCTGTGTACATAAATGGAAATGTGCCACTTTCCCCCCTTAGAAAATAATGTTTGTTGTAAAAGCATAAATGGTATAGCTACAACCTGCTTTCAGAAACCCACTGTACAACCTTGTGTACGCTTGTTTTCTTACTGGCGTGACACCTGTGCACTTTCTAAAACTGTCAGAAAACACTCTAATTCTTGTAGCACTGAGTTCTGTAACCTTGGAAGAGACTGCTTTTCAACATTAATCAACCAGTATGCTTTGTTTAACGCAAAAAAGCTTTTACATATTTGCATCAAACATTAGAAGCAACATGGCCGAATTTTGCATACAATAGGGAATCCTAGAATGAATTGAACCTCCATGAATTAGTTACAAAGCCAATAGCAGTAAACCTGTCCTTGCTAAACATATTAATGCACCACTATTATATTACATTAGGGACACGGGTGGTGCTGTGGCCTAGGGCTTGCCGATCAGAAGGTCGGCGGTTCGAATCCCCGCGACGGGGTAAGCTCCCGTTGTTCGGTCCTGGAGTCGTGACCTCATGGTTTCTGACCCAAGGAACAAGAGTTCCGATTTTGGGAAACAGAGCAAGGCAAAGTCAAGGAGGGCAAGGTCTAGGTCAGTGATGGGGAAGCTTTGGGCACCAGATTGGTGAAGGGTCCCCAAAAAGTACAGAAATTAACAAGTTCCTTCTCTCCGTTTTCCCTGCCCAGCCCCTCCTTGCAGCAGACTGAAGGGCACATGCAGCCCTCGCTTTTGCAGCACCACCTTCCCACCAACCTGTCATGTGCTTCTTCCTTGTGCTCACAGATCACCTGCCACCGTCACCAGGCTGTCTACTGGTGCGCCATGCTCTGGAAACTAAAGGCCCTCTGCCAGAAAGATGTTATTGAGATGTCAGAGTTGGGGAAGAGGGGGATATAAGAACCTGGTCCCCTGGCCCACCCCTGCTAGAGAAGATAGTATGTGACGAACTGTGCTTTGAGGTCTCTGTGTTGTGTTGCTTTGCCTTTGTTTTGTCCTTGTTTGCTTTGCAGAAATGCACAAGACAGCATCCCCGGTTAGGTTCAGGGCTCATGTGGGTTTGTTTGATTTTTAGGTGATGAATGAGCACATTCAAACTGGATATTTTGGAAACTTCCCACCATAGCTGTCAACCCTCCCTTTTTTTGCTGGAAACTCCCTTATTCCAA
Organism: Darevskia nairensis; assembly: GCA_034642065.1. NCBI lineage: Eukaryota > Metazoa > Chordata > Lepidosauria > Squamata > Lacertidae > Darevskia > Darevskia nairensis. The sequence continues at coordinate 407,740 of JAWWNI010000488.1, forward strand.
TGCCGTTTCCCACTGCTATCCCGGATTGTTGATATCCCTTAAATTTCCCGGATTTCAAAGGAAGCAGCTCCTCTCCCTCCCTGCCGGCCAGGGAGGCTCCTCAGCTGCGTTGCTCGGCTGCCAATAAGGAGTCTGAGACTGACTGGGGGCGGAGCTTGCATGCCTTGTGCAGCCAGACCCTCATAGCCAGCCAGCCTGCCTGCCGTCTACGCGCTCGCTCTTTCGCTCACCCGTTCGCGCGCAGCCTCTGGAGCGTAGTGTGGCGAGGCTACTTGGTGCCATTGCATCGCCCTTGCGGCATCCCTTATTTTCAAATCCGAAAGTTTTGGCAAATCCCTTATTTTCAAATCCCAAAGTTGACAGCTATGCTTCCCAGGTTGCGTAAAAGTATCCAGCTCATACTTGAGTACAACTATCATTAGAATTTGGACTGTTGTTCGGATTCAAGGCATTCTCTGTAATGGAAGTTTCTTTTGCTTAGCTTGCTCTTTACTACATCTGTCTTTTTCTCCTTGATTTCTAGAACTGAAGTACCTGCCTCCCTCTGACCCTCCAAGAAACTGAGGCCAGCAGTTTGCTTGTATTTGATTCCCCCCACCCACCCACCCAATGTTCTTTGCTTAGAAAACAGCACTATCCATGGATTTACAAAGGGAAGTTCAATTTTTTAAAAGGCATACAACAGATTGCTAACTCATGCTATTACCCAGACTGAAATGTAGACAATGGCGCCTAGTTTTTGTTTTTTCGCATTTTCTGTGCTCTGAGGCAGTGATAGAATGACAATAAATTTGCCATTGTGCTAATATCCTGTTATTATTGCTGCAAGTGATTCTACTTCTTTTGAAGTTGGCTTAATAGTTGGCTTAAGTGACAAAGTATATTATAAGTGACAAAAATATTTCCATTATTTTTAAGAACGCCTTTAAAAAAGAGATACAGAGATTATGACCAGCGCAGAGGCTAATATATGACTACCAGACGTCCCCTTTTTCCGGGGACAGTTCCCGGATTTACAAATCTGTCCCCAGACAAAATCCATCCCCGGATTTCATTTAATGTCCCCGGATTTATATTTTAAGTGTTGTGGATTTATTAGTAAGGAATGAATGTTGTGTGATTGGCTCAATGGCACAAGATACATCATATGGGGACTTCCGGTGAGGCAAAATGGCGGGCACCACGGCAGTGAGCAGTTCCTGAAGCCAGCCAGATCCAGCTGCGCTACCAGGCTGGCTCCGGGCTGTTGAGACTGCCGCTGCCGCCGCCACTGCCAAAGAGGAACCGGGGACGTCTGGTGCGTCTACTGGGGGAACCGCCGACTCCCCCCTCGGTGACCCAAATCGAGCTGGGAGCGAGAGCGCCCGGCAACCCATCCGACTGCCCAGCAGCACTCTGGGGCCAGGAAAACCCCGGAGCCGACGCAGGGAGAAGGAGGAGAGGAGAAGGAGAAGGAAGTGAGAGAAAGAGGAAGGAGAAAAAAGAGGGGAGCCCCGACCTTGCAGCGCCGCTGAGGAGGAGAGGTAGGAGAGCACCGGGAGGGCAAGGACACGTGGCCGAGCCCAGGCCCAACCCGAGCCTACTCCATGGCGGCTAGCACTTCAAGAGAGCAGGAAGGCCCAGAGCAAGGCTACTCGATAGAGGAGACCATAGAAGAGAAGATATTACTTCCTTTTTAATAATAATAATAATAATAATAATAATAATAATAATAATAATTTATTATTTGTACCCCGCCCATCTGGCTGGGTCCCCCCAGCCACTCTGGGCGGCCTCCAACAGATATTAAAATACATTAAAATATCACAGGTTAAAAACATCCCTAAACAGGGCTGCCTTCAGGTATTTTCTGAATGTCAGATAGTTGTTTATCTCTTTAACCTCTGCTAGGAGGGTGTTCCACGGGGCGGGCACCACTACCGAGAAGGCCCTCTGCCTGGTTCCCTGTAGCTTTGCTTCTCGCAGTGAGGGAACCGCCAGAAGGCCCTTGGCGCTGGACCTCAGTATCCGGGCTGAATAATGGGAGTGGATTCAAAGAAAAAAAAGTGTCCCTGGATTCTTTGTCAAAAATCTGGTAACCTTAGGCTAATAGGCTCAGACCTCAGATGAAGTGTGTCCAGGAACTAAGGGGTGGGACCTGGTGAAATGTGGCAGAACCTAGTGGAGGCTGTAGAGCAAGGATGGGGAATTGGAGGCCTCCCAATGCTGTTGGACTCCCATCAGCCCCAGGAAGCACAGCCAGTAATCAAGGATGATGGGAGCTTGTGGATGTAATCTCAGAGCGTCTGTCTATAATCCAGTGTACGGGGAATTCCGTTAAAGGAATCCAGTGGCTTGATGCTTTTTGTCTGAACCCCCGGTGGGGGCTAGGGCCGTGCAAGAGCCCTGGGAGCCTGAGGGGAGAGGGGAGGGTCAGACCACTTGGCTCCCTTTATCTCTCCAGAGGGTTTTCCCCTTACTGACAGTCATCAGTTCTGTCCCCTGTGGGACAGATAGTCTTAACCAATGCCTAAGCAATCACTCACATTGTTTGTATTTTAATAAAGTTGTGGCCAAAATCATGCCAAAAACCAAAACTAAAATTCTGACTGATGTGTGAATTATTTGAGGGGTGGTTTGGGGACCTTGACACGCAAAAAGGGGGAAAGTTAAGAAGCCCTCCAACTCACTTGTCTCCTGCTTCCAATTTCAGCCTCTTACAGCTGCTTTTTATTTTTTAAAAAAGTCAGAGGGGAAAATAGCAGAACCGGCTGCCTGGAACAGCTTAGCCTGCAGTGCTGCCTTCTGCTGAGAGCGCACGGGGCTTGAGGATGGAGAGGAACGCATGCTATCTGACAAGCTTTACACATTGTTTTGAGACAATGTCTTCCCAGGGTTGAGATTTCCACACTCGGCTGCCTCTTGCTGTAAGAGGCCATTGTTTTCCTTTCTCGGGAGAGGCACAAACATCACAGCTCGAAAGATGGAGCTAGAGATTTTTGCCAAGTTAACAGACTTTTGCCAGGCTGATTAAAACCTCACTGATTAAAAAAGAGAAAGAAACCTTGATCTCTCCCCCCCACACCGCTTTTCCTTCCAAAAGAATGGATAAATAAGCTGCATATTCCCGATTCAGGCTCATGAAGGATGACATGTGTAACTCATTAGTTGCCCACACTGTCATTCAAAACAATTAATTGAAAGTATTGGGTCTTTACAATAACAACCACAGGACAAAAAAAAAGAGTGCATTAGCTTTTCACAATTTCCTATTAAATGTCTCCATGGCATTATTGCTCTTCGAAGGTGAGTAACATGAATAAGTGTTTTCTGCGCAGCCTTTTGTTATTTTACCCTCTCCCACCACCACCACCTTGATATCTCATTCATTAACTATCTCTTCACTCATTCTTCTTGACTACGCCACTTCTTTTGTTTGTATCCAAGAGAGCAGGAATATGTAACAAGGCGTGCATTTAAAAGGGGTGCTTTCTGGCTCTCTGCTAGAATAATGTGTCAGAATTTTGCTTTCTATTATTCACAGTGCCACAATTTCTTCAGAAACATTTTATCATACCTCTGATATTTTATCATACCTTTGGAGGAACAGCTCAAATCCCGACATTGTAATATGTTAAGACTGGGCGTATTTGTCTTTCCCCGCTCTAAAGGATTCTATAAAATCGTTTCCTAGCAATTCCTGAAATAATGAGGACTAGCAGCTTGTAAACAGAAGCAAGGAATTTGAACTTTCACCAAATAAAAATGGAGTTGGGGTGCAAGGGGCTATAAACCAGGCATTTTGAGTCCTATTTAAGTAGGTTGGTGCTGATAATTTAATGTATCCAAACCCTTATGTTCCTTCCTGAATGGACAACAGTCACAAGATCTTGGAGCAGATTCTGACTCAAAACAAAGAGCTATTGAAGCTCAACTAAGCCAGGCACTGGGGTGTATGTGTATGTCTTCAGTCTCAGTTAGCTGATATGGCTCCATGATGTCCATACTATTCATCTGCCCAGAGGTTAGAAAAAGAAACTGCTGATTCCAGATTCAACTATTGTTGCTCAAAATCAATCCCCCGAAACACATAAAACGGGGATAGGGATCCTGAGGCCCTCCAGATGTTGTTGGCCATCTCCTGTTATCCCTGACCATTGGCCATGCTGGCTGGGCCTGATGGGTTGGAGTGCAACAACATCTGGAGCTCATGGGTTTGGAGTGCAACAACATCTGGAGCTAATGGGGTTGGAGTCCAACAACATCTGGGGCTGATGGGTTGGAGTGCAACAACATCTGGGGCTGATGGGTTTGGAGTTCAACAACATCTGGAGCTCATGGGTTTGGAGTCCAACAACATCTGGGGCTGATGGGTTGGAGTCCAACAACATCTGGGGCTGATGGGTTTGGAGTCCAACAACATCTGGGGCTGATGGGTTTGGAGTCCAACAACATCTGGGGCTGATGGGTTTGGAGTCCAACAACATCTGGGGCTGATGGGTTGGAGTCCAACAACATCTGGGGCTGATGCGTTGGAGTCCAACATCTGGGGCTGATGGGTTTGGAGTCCAACAACATCTGGGGCTGATGGGTTGGAGTCCAACATCTGGGGCTGATGGGGTTGGAGTCCAACAACATCTGGGGCTGATGGGTTTGGAGTCCAACAACATCTGGGGCTTATGGGTTAGAGCAGTGTTTCTCAACCCTGTGCCTCCAGATGTTTTTGGCCTACGACTCCCATCATCCCTCGCTAGCAAGACCAGTTGTCAGGGATGATGGGAGTTGTAGGCCAAAAACATCTGGAGGCACAGGGTTGAGAAACACTGGGTTAGAGTCCAACAACATCTGCAGGGAGGCACAGGTTCCTTACCAGTGGCATAAGAGGAGCTATCTGCTTATTTTCAGGCTTGGGGCAAGTTAAGAAGCTATACAAACATTTTCCCCCTGATTTAAATTGACCTCGTTCTGTATATTTTGTTGTTAGTGGAGTGAGCTTCCTGGATGAAAGCCAGGGGCTCTGGCTGGATGGTTGCTAGGCAACCCCAACCAAAGTTGAAAGCTTGACAAGGACAGGGAAAGAAAACCTGTGCGAATGAATGCTGTGGGTGAAAGTTAAGTGAGTGTGATAGTTGTGTGAGTGGCCTGTGGGGTTGAGGGGAGGGATGCTCTTTGCACTCCATTGCCCGAGGAACTTTGTAATTTAGCACTTTGTGTTATCTGTATGAGTCTTTGGCAATTGCCTTGCCTATGGATCTAACTGTATTAGCACTCTAGGATGATGCTTCTCAGTCGCTCGAGTTTTTAGCCTTGGGCTTATTGTTTATAGCCACTGTCAGCGAACGGCTTGAGTAAATGCTCCTTGGTTTGTGTTGGATCTTAGCTGCGTTTCCCACCATCTTAATTACAGGAGGCATGAATTGATAGGTGCTTTGGGTACTGGAATTCGTGATGGCAGGCCCTGGGCGACGCCATGCCTGTGGTGGTTGAGAGAAGGAGGAATGAGGCAGGGAGCTGGGGCAGGGAGTGTGGCCTGGAGTTGAGGGGTCTGGCCCATCAAGACCGATGTGGTGGCATAGTGTGATGCCATAGTGGTGGCATTGTGGGGAGGTACAAAATTTTTGGACTCAAGTAATGGAGGAAATTAAAAAAATTCTAAAATACAATATTAAGAAAAATCCGGAATTATTTTTATTAGGAATAATTGGCGATGGAATTGACAAAAAAGATGAGAATTTTTTTCTATACGCCATCGCTGCGGCCAGGATACTAATTGCGTCATATTGGAAGAAAAAATAAGTCCTGGAAATTAGAGAATGGCAGGAAAAATTATTTAGTTACTTGGATCTGGCTAAATTAACAGATGCAATTAGGGGCAACAGCAAACAGAAATTCCAAAAAAGCTGGGGAAAATTCGGAGACTATTTGAGGAAACAATGTCCCACGGTAAAGACTTGGATCCATTTCTAAGTACTCTGTATTGGAAATTAATAAATAACGGTATGGGATAAATGATGTAAAGTTAGAATTTGGAAATAGAAAGAAGACAAAGTACTGTAGCAACAAAGGATGGGTAAACCTGAGAGGATGACAAGGGGAAGTCAGAGGGGGGAGGGGTGGGTATGAAAGTAAGGAAGTATAGAAATGGTACAAGAAGGAAGGTGGAAATAAATAAGTATATGTTTAAAGGATGGATAAAAGGATTAGAAGATCGAAGTGGGTTTTATGTTTATATGGTATAATTAGATGAGGTACGGGAATGTGGTCTTCTTTTTCTTTCTTTCTTTTGTATAAAGGTAGATTTATGTGTTGAATGTAAATTATTTTAGTTTTTATGTGTGTGTTTTTCTTGTATGGATGTGTATTCTTTTAAAAGTACTTAATAAAGGATTTTAAAAAAAGAGGGGGGAAAAGACCGATGCTCCTTCTGCCATGTGCACCTGCAGTGAGCATTTGGTGAAGCCTGTCAACTGACCCGAAGATCTGATGATCCTGGTGAACACCAGGTGGGTCCATCTATCACTCACAAGTTGATTGTGGATGAGAAGACAGACCTTGCATGCGTTACCTGTGTGGATGAGCTGAGGAAACTGGCTTTACCATTTCCCTGTTGTGATTTTTGTCCAAGCCGAGCGGCAACAGCTGCGAGGACTGGTTTCACTTTTGCCTGTTTCACTGAACAGTGAGAACGTTGCCTTATCTCTTCCTGCATGGAATGTTTTTGTATTACTGTACTGTTGTAATCCGAGCCTTTGTGCTCACTCTCTCCTGGCTAGTTCTCAAGCTGGAAAGACGGCATCATGGCAGTTCCGTCTTAACGGGCTGGCAGCAGAGAATATCTCTGCACTATTACTACAATAAATTAGTTTAGCCTTTATTAATGGCTTGTGTGTGTTGTTCTTCATCTGAGAACAATCACATACCGTCTTTCCCCCTTTTTAAGACACCGTCTTATAATTTTTTCCCCTCAATAAAGCACAGAGTGGCTTATTTTCAGGGGGTGTCTTATTTTTTATTACGTCAGTATGGTACGGTACAGCCTCCCCCTGCGACGGGAACAATGGCGGCACCACGGCTTACTTTTGGGGTATGTCTTACTTCTCACAAACGTAAAAAAAAAAACCTGCCATGGCTTACTTTATGACTACGTATTAAAAAAGGGGAAACAGGGTATTACTGCGCCACCGGACTCTCTGTAGCCGAGGATGTGCGCACACGGCTTTGCTCTGGCTTTGGGGCAGTCTCACAACCTGCCCCAGGCGGGGTAAATGCTAACATTCCCCCCAAGGCAATATTTGATTAAGAAATCAATACGTTAATTTTACAAATAATAATTTAAAAAATAAAAGGGGGTGGATGAGAGAAAGTGGGCTGGTTGTCACATATTTTGTCCAGGCTTTTATATGTCTACCCACCACCACATCACAGTTTTTCTTTTTCTTGTGTGACTTTCCCAATTACTGGAGGATGCGGTCAGTTAGCTGAATAAGGGGATATCTTAATGAAGTATAAAGTAATAGCATAATAATTTGATAATAAATAACAAAGTGAATTGGCATTTGAATTAATCTGTTTAAGATTTAATAGCTAATAAATAAGACATTTAATTGGCATAAAATTAATCTCTTACTGAATTAATAGCAATAAGCAGGACATTTAATTAACGATTAAATTTATCTCTTAAATAGTTAATCTCAACTCAGCGTTTGAACCGTTCTCTTTTGTTTGTTTGGTGTGTCACCTTAGTATTTTGGGGTTCAGAATGTTGGTCTTGTCTGGGTGTAATAGAAGCACCGTTATGTGTGCCACAACATTAAGAAGTGTAGCACTCGGCACTATGTCTAACCCTGAGCAAAAATAGCCTCCCTTTAGGGATAACTCTCTCCAATGCATATCAGGTTATCAACTCTGATAGAGCTGCTGGCCTTTGTCATCTGGGCCTGAAAGGGGGTTGCCTGGAACCCACTCTCTTATAGGGGAACGATCCCTGCTGCCCACTTTAGACGACTTCCTAGGCGCTTAATGGAAGGTTGGCTTGCTCCACATACGAAACAGTTTTTTTAAAATATAATTTTTATTATTTTTCCAATTAAACAACTTTAACAAATCAAAAACAAATAATTTCTCATACCTCTTTGCTCTGCTGAGCTATGACTTCCCTCCCTCCCGTCAGCAGGTTTTCTAGTCCATTCTTTCCCTGCAGTTTCTTTCTTTAACTTCTTCACAATGCCATAGGGGTATTCCAATCCCGCTAGTGTTTTCAAACTTCCACGGTTCAATCTTAAATAATCCATGAATTTACTCCATTCTCTTTGGAATTTCGCTTCATCCTGGTTTTGTACCTTGCTGGTCAGTTTTGCAAGTTCAGCATATTCCACCATCTTCGTCTGCCACTCCTCTATCGTTGGTACTTCTTGTATCTTCCACATTTAGGCTATCAATATTCTAGCCGCGGTTGTTGCATACATAAAGAGTCTCTGATCATTTTTAGCAATTTCCTCCCCCATTAAGCCCAGCAAAAAAGCTTCTGGCTTTTTGGGGAAAGTATACTTAAACATCTTTTTTAATTCATTATAAATCAATTCCCAAAACATCTTCATTTTCTCGCATGTCCACCACATATGATAAAATCCTCTCTCCTTTTTCTTACATTCTATACATTTTTGCCAATTTAACCGGAGTTAAGTACCATCTATACATCATTTTTTGTACATTTTCCTTCAATGTGACACATGCCGTAAATTTCATATTTTCATTCCATGGTTTCAACCACGTACATACGAAACACTCTTGCAGGAAATGGCATGAGCTCCTGGCACAGCAACCCTGGGAGTTAAAATCCAAACCAAGCAGGCTGGATTGAACCATCTGCACTGTAGACACTCACTGTTTGTGAGATTAAATCCTATTCAGTCGGGAACCGTAAGAATGGGCATAAGAAATCACTTAGGACATGGGCAGGGATGGAGTGATGGAAGGAAGGAAATGCGGGTTTTTTTAAAAGAAAGATGGAGTTTTCCAAACTAATATCTGGATAGAAGACAGAGCTATATCGACTCACAAAAGAGTGTCAGGAGTGCATGCAAGAGCCAGGCCCTGGAACCAGCAGGGCTTCGCAGGACTGGGGCCTTCCTAAGTTTGCTCTGGAGGGGCAAGGTGCGGCCACACAGGTGAGGCCGCTTGGAAACTCGCTGCACCTGGTGGCAAGAGGCGGGAGGGGATATAGGTCAGTATTTCCCTTCGGCTCTTTGCCACAGCAACACACTTCTTGCCTTGCTGCGTCTGGCCTCTTGTTTCCTGCCTCCTGTTTCCTGATCTCCAGACCTCGGTTTCTGGACTCCTTGCTGCCCGACCCTCGGACCTTCGCCTTCGTGACTCCTTGCCTCTCGATCCTCGGACCTTCGCCTTCGTGACTCCTAGCCTCTCGATCCTCGGACCTTCGCCTTCGTGACTCCTAGCCTCTCGACCCCCGGACCTTTGACTTCGTGACTCCTAGCCTCTCAACCCTCGGACCTTCACCTTCGTGACTCCTAGCCTCTCGACCCCCGGACCTTTGACTTCCTGACTCCTAGCCTCTCAACCCTCGGACCTTCGCCTTCGTGACTCCTAGCCTCTCGACCCTCGGACCTTCGCCTTCGTGACTCCTAGCCTCTCGACCCTCAGACCTTCGCCTTCGTGACTCCTAGCCTCTCGACCCTCGGACCTTCGCCTTCGTGACTCCTAGCCTCTCGACCTCGGACCTTCGCCCTCGTGACTCCTAGCCTCTCGACCCTCGGACCTTCGCCTTCGTGACTCCTAGCCTCTCGACCCTCGGACCTTCGCCTTCGTGACTCCTAGCCTCTCGACCCTCGGACCTTCGCCTTCCTGACTCCTAGCCTCTCAACCCTCGGACCTTTGACTTCGTGACTCCTAGCCTCTCAACCCTCGGACCTTCACCTTCGTGACTCCTAGCCTCTCGACCCCCGGACCTTTGACTTCCTGACTCCTAGCCTCTCGACCCTCGGACCTTCGCCTTCGTGACTCCTAGCCTCTCGACCCTCGGACCTTCGCCTTCGTGACTCCTAGCCTCTCGACCCTCAGACCTTCGCCTTCGTGACTCCTAGCCTCTCGACCCTCGGACCTTCGCCTTCGTGACTCCTAGCCTCTCGACCTCGGACCTTCGCCCTCGTGACTCCTAGCCTCTCGACCCTCGGACCTTCGCCTTCGTGACTCCTAGCCTCTCGACCCTCGGACCTTCGCCTTCCTGACTCCTAGCCTCTCGACCCTCGGACCTTCGCCTTCCTGACTCCTAGCCTCTCGACCCTCGGACCTTCGCCTTCGTGACTCCTAGCCTCTCAACCCTCGGACCTTCGCCTTCGTGACTCCTAGCCTCTCGACCCTCGGACCTTCGCCTTCGTGACTCCTAGCCTCTCGACCCTCGGACCTTCGCCTTCGTGACTCCTAGCCTCTCGACCTCGGACCTTCGCCTTCGTGACTCCTAGCCTCTCGACCCTCGGACCTTCGCCTTCGTGACTCCTAGCCTCTCGACCCTCGGACCTTCGCCTTCGTGACTCCTAGCCTCTCGACCCTCAGACCTTCGCCTTCGTGACTCCTTGCCTCTCGACCCTCGGACCTTAGCCTTCGTGACTTTCTCCTCCCACCTCGCTATCTTGCCCCCGGTCCTGACATCCTCTGCCAGGACTTCGCTCACCCATAGACCGGACCGTGAGAAAGAGACTTCTTCTAGCCCAGGGGTATTTTTGGCTCCCCCCACCCCCGTGCCTTGAGGAATGCCTTCTGTCTTTGTGTGAAGTACAAGTTTGGAAAGGCCTGCTCTGGGTGTAAAAAGAGGATCCTTGCAATTTTTCCTTTTTCGACTACAACTCCCGTCACATCACGTATCTTAAACACAGAGCTTGAGCAAATACGTTTTTCGGTTGTGTGTATTTCTGTTTAAAGCTGTTGTAAGAATTTTAAGGTTTTATATCTATAATAATTGTTATTAATGTACCAAGCAAACAAGGCCACATGTCTGAAGCAGACAGTCCTGACACCATTTTGACTCTCAAAACTGACCAAATGTTTCTCTGCAAGGAGGAAAGGGGTGAGAGAACCTTCCCATTGTCTCAGAAATTAAGTAATCACCATCTCAAAGGAATGGCCAGACTGCCCAGGAAAGGCAATCAGATAAGACATTATCATATGAAGTGGCAGACAGGAGGTAAACAGCACACTCAGATTTCTGCTGGAGACCGCCTTTTTCTGTTATGTAGCTGTGATGTATCTGGGGGTGGTCCTGGGTTACACCCCTTTGTGATGTATGTATGATGTATAGGGGGTGGTCTTGAGCGGAAGGGGGGAATTTCAAAGTCTATATAGGAGCTTGCACACCATTGTTGGGGGTTGCTCCTCCATTTTTGGGAGTGGACCCTGTTGCAACAGGTATAATAAAGATTTTGCTTCTCAATTTTTCTCTGGTTGGCCTCTGTAATTTGCTCCTTCCGATGGAGAACCTCAAAAGGCTCTTGTGTACCCCATAAGGGAATAAGAGCAGATTTCTGTTTATTTCAAAGCAAAGGCTGGGGGAGCTAATCTGCTTTGTGCTAGTGCCCCCTGACTCCCCATTTCTGCCCGTTTGCCTTCTACCTGCACAATTGATCCCGTATGTTGATCTTAAGGTGATGTGCCTCTGTGAACTCTTCAATGTCTTTTGTTTCTTTCTGAACAAGCAAGAATGTCTTGTGGCACCTTAAAAATAGCATAAGTGATAGCATAAATGTTGATGAGAGCAGTGTAGATAGTGAGCCCAGAAGGAACTTAAATGCATACAGTATCGACTGTCAACTGCATTGTTAACACTCAGACATCATCCACACTTCTGCTTATCTAGGGTTGCCATGCGTCCGGAACTCAGCTGGGATTCAACCATTGGAAACAGTGTCTTGGCAGAAATTGCTGAAATGTCTGGGAAAATCCAGTTGTATGGTAACCCATGTTGGAAGTGTAGATTTTGGTGAATTTCCTTAAAAAATAGCAGCCAATTTAAATCAGGAAAACTTCATTTTCATTTCTTTTTTTGAGATTTTGCAAAAGATCAACAAACTGGGCCAAAAACTTAGTTTTGGCAACCCCAGCTTATCCCATCCATAGAAAGCATGGAGCCAAGTGGTTTTCCTTTGTCCCATTCTTTGTATGCACAGGTCCAAGCGGTTTTGCCTTTGCCCGCTGCTCTCCATCAGGAAACCGACTCTTTAATGCAAAATCGGAAGAAATGGCAATCTGTGGGAAACTTGATTGCTATTTGTTCCAATTCAGAACTAAACTGTGTGTTTCCCCAGGGGAAAGCGGCAGAAGGGAAAGGGAAATGTGGATGAACCCCTAGTACGTGTGGAATACTCTGCCAATAAAGATTCATAAGGTCATCCTGTTGGATCAGGCCAATGGTCTATCTAGTCCACCATTCTATTCTCACAGTGGCCAGATGTCACGGGACAGCCAGGGAACGCCCTGGGGTCGGGGGGAGGAGGGGAGTCAGAACAGGAGCAGTCAGAAGAGGAAGGCCAGGAAATGACGGAAGAGGCAGAGGGGGAGCATAACTGTCAACTTTCGGATTTGAAAATAAGGGATTTTTTCAAACTTTCGGATTTGAAAATAAGGGATGCCGCAAGGGCGGTGCAATGGCACCAAGTAGCCTCACCACCCTGCGCTCCAGAGGCTGCGCGCAAACGGGTGAGCGAAAGAGCGAGCGTGTAGACAGCAGGCAGGCTGTCTGTCTGGTTGGGCATGAGGGTCTGGCTGCACAAGGCATGCAAGCTCCACCCCCAGTCGGTCTCAGACTCCTTATTGGCAGCCAAGCAACGCAGCTGAGGAGCCTTCCTGGCCGTCAGGGAGGGAGAGGAGCTGCTTCCTTTGAAGTCCAGGGAATTTAAGGGATATCAACAATCCGGGATAGCAGTGGGAAACGGCACTGGAATAAGGGAGTTTCCCGCAAAAAAAGGGAGGTTGACAGCTATGAGGGGGAGAGGCCAGAGAGCAGTCAAGCAGTGTCAAGTCTCTGCGATGCTGAGGGAGAGCCCAAACACCACACAGGCAGTTCAGGAACAAAAGGAGAGATGGTGCCTTCGGCTCTGGAGAGGAGAGAGTTAAAACACAGGGATCAGAGATGTCTCCCAAGGTTTCCTCGCTTACTGTGCTGGAGAAGGAGTCGAAGGAAGTCACTCCCCGAATCTGACCCATCCGCTTCAGACGCATGAGTTGTAACTGTGCTGTTTGTGCATATGCAAATAAAGAACTGTAAATCTCTGAGTGAGCAGAGGGTGCTTATTGTGAAGAGCAGACACCACCTTGACACCAACCAGATGCCTGTGGGAAACCAGGGAGCAGAATATGACCACAAGAGCGAAACTCTCCCCTCCTGTGGTCTCCAGCAACTGGAATTTGGAAGGACTTCCGCCTCCAACTCTGCAGGCAGAGCACAGCCATTCTGGCTAGTAGCCATTAACAGCCCTCTCCTCCATGAATTTGTCTAATCTTTTTTTAAAGCCATCCAACCTGGTGGTCTTCACTTGGTGCCTCCCGGGGGAGTGAGTGCCATAGTTTGACTATATGTTGCATGAAGAATTGCTTTCTTTTACCTGTCCTAAACCTCCCAACATCTTCAATTGATGTCCATGAATTCTAGCGTTATGAGAGAGGGTGAAAATATTCTCTCTGTCCACTTTCTCCATGTCGTGCGTAGTTTTATAAACTTCTATCATGTCGCCCCTTACTCGCCTTCTCTCTAAACTAAAAAGTCCCAAACATGACAACTTTTCTTCACAGTCACACCATCCCCCTCAGTTATTTTGGTTACCCTTTTCTGAACCTTTCCCAAATCTACAAGACCCTTTTTGAGGTCAGGCAACCAGAACTGTGGGACTCTGGTAGCGCTGTGGTCTAAACCACTGAGCCTAGGGCTTGCCGATCAGAAGGTCGGCGGTTCAAATCCCCGCGACGGGGTGAGCTCCCATTGTTCGGTCCCAGCTCCTGCCCACCTAGCAGTTCGAAAGCATGTCAAAGTGCAAGTAGAAAAATAGGTACCTCTCCGGCGGGAAGGTAAACAGCGTTTCCATGCACTGCTGTGGTTAGCCAGAAGCGACTTAGTAATGGCCACAGGACCTGGAAGCTGTCTGCGGACAAACGCCGGCTCCCTCAGCCAATAGAGTGAGATGAGCACCGCAACCCCAGAGTTGTCCACGACTGTACTTAATGGTCAGAGGTCTCTTTACCTTTACCTTTTTTTTAACCAGAACTGTACACAGAATGCCAAATGTGGCCACCATACACACACACACACACACACACACACACACACACAACGGCATTCACTGGACTGGGTGTCTTTTGTGCAAACCTTTAGATACTTGTTGAAAACTTTT